>JADLZN010004844.1:0-361766 GCA_018155175.1 Sinocyclocheilus anophthalmus
ATATATATACAGTTGGGAAAAAAGTATTTAGTCAGCCACCATTTGTGCAAGTTCTCCCACTAAAAAGATGAGAGAGGCCTGTAATTTTCATCAAAAGTATACCTCAACTATGAGAGACAAAAAAAAATCACATTGTAGGATTTTTAAAAAAATTATTTGCAAATTATGGTGGAAAATAAATATTTAGTCAATAACAAAATTTCATCTCAATACTTTGTTATATACCCTTTTGTTGGCAATGACAGAGGTCAAACGTTTTTCTGTAAGTCTTCACAAGGTTTTCACATATTGTTGCTGGTATTTTGGCCCATTCCTATATGCAGATCTCCTCTAGAGCAGTAATTTTTTTGGGGCTGTCGCTGGGCAACACGATTTTCAACTCCCGTAAAATACTTTTATGTTATATATATATAGTATATATATATATAATATATATATTATATATATATATAGTTTGAAAAATTCATTTTGTTTCTTCCTTAATCTACCACTATCCGTTCCTCATACTGACAAAGTCCGAAAACTGAAATTTAGAAATTTTCTAAATTTAAAAAGAAAAACTGAAATATCACATTTACATAAGTATTCAGCAAAAACTTGAAATTTAGCTCAGGTGCCTCCCATTTCTTTTGATCACTGCTGAGATGTTTCTACACCTTGATTGGAGTCCACCTGTGGTTAATTAAATTGATCGGACATGATTTGGAAAGGCACACACCTCTCAAAGGCCTCACAGCTGACGATGCAAATCAGAGCAAAAACCAAGCCAAGAAGTCAAAGGAAATGCCCGCAGAGTTCAGAAACAGGATTGTATCGAGGCACAGATCTAGGGAAGGCTACAAAAAAATTCTGCTGCACTGAAGGTTCCCAGGCGCACGGTGGCTTCCAAATTTTAACGGAAGAAGTTTGAAACAACCAGGACTTTTCCTAGAGCTGGCCTCCTGGCCAAACTGAGCAATTGATGAAGAAGGGCCTTGTCTAGACTGGTGACCAAGAACCTGATGGTCACTCTAGTTGAGGTCCATGATCATATATGCAGATTGGAGAAACCTACAGAAGGACAAACATCACTGCAACACTCCACCGATCCGGGCTTTATGGCGTTGTGGCCAAACTCAATCCTCTCCTCATTGAAGGCACATGAAGACACACTTGGAATTTGCAAAACAGCACCTAAAGGACCCTCAGACTGTGAGAAACAAGAGTCACTGGTCTGATGAACTTCAATTCCATGCATCATGTTTGAAGGAAACCAGCTCCTCTCATCACCTGTGGAGTACCATCCCAAAAGTAAAGTGTGCTGGTAGCAGCCTCATGCTGTTTTTCAGCGGCAGGGACTGGGAGACTGGTCAGAGTTTAGGGAAAGCTGAATGGAGCAAAGTACAGAGATATCCTCAATGAAAACCTGTTCCACAGCGCTCAGGACCTCAGACTGGGCTGAAGGTGGGTGGTGGGTTCGCGGCCTGTCGGGCTGAAGGCATGACAATGACCCTAAACGCATACAACCAAGGCAACAGAGGAGTGGCTTAGGGACAATTCTGTGAATGTCCTAGAGTGGCCCAGCAAGAGTCCTGACTTGAACCCTATCAAACATCTCTGGAGAGACCTGAAAATGGCTGTCCACTGACGGTCCCCATCCGGCCTGACTGAGCTTGAGAGGATTTGCAAAGAAGAATGGCTGAAATTCCCCCAAACCTGGGGCCTCATTTACAAAGCGTGTAGGTTCTCGTCAGGGTCTGAGCAGACATACACGCTTTTTCTTGTCGGAGTACTGCAGGTTATTGGAAATGTAAGCTGTTCTAAAGTAAAGGATTTGGATGATAGCTGTTGATTTATTATTTATTTCTTTTTTTACATGTAATGACCATTTTAATTAGGTAGTCTGTTACAATCAGAGATGTGAAACCTTTTAATTTGCGTGTACTTTAATTCAATATCGTTTGCGAATCATAGATTCACATCTGAAAGAGACGCGTACGTGTGTTTTCTGTACGTATGTTCATTTTTATGAAATCCCACTACGCAATTTGACATATATCGTAAGATAACTTATTAGATGTTTCGCACAACATGTTATAATGATGCCCCATGTGTGCAAGTTTTTGTCGTACCCAAAAGACTCAAGGCTGTAAGCTGCCCAAGGTGATTCACTAAGTACTGCTGAAGTTCTGAATTACTTATGTACATGTAATATTTCAGTTTTTTTTTTTCTGTAATAATTACAGACATTTCTACTTCTGTTTCATTTTGGGGTGGTCCCCAAAATTATGAGGTACGGAGTGTAGATTAATAGAAAAAAATGAATTTAAACAGTTGTAGTATCAGATAGCAACATAAATAAATTGAAAATGTGAAGGGAGTCTGAATACTTTCTGAATGTGCTCTCTCTATATATATTTATATAGTAAAAGAATTTAAAAAAAATCTCAAAAGAACAGTATTTGAAATCAATCATTTAATGAAAGTGCAGTTTAGAACTTCTACGTAGCCCTCATTAATTGTAATAGTGGTATAGGGACTTGCAAATTGAACAGAACTTTTTTTTATTATTTTACTAAACTATTCTATTATTTGACTAGACTTACAAATCCAAATCCATTAAGCTTAATGTCAGCAGGTCATGTTTACGCAGTCTTTTAGCTCTCTGATTGACAAGTTAATTAGAAAGGACATTTATAGAGATTTCATAATTATATACTTACAGGTCACGAATGGCAGGAAACTATTGGAAACTGTCCAATCAGCAGAGCTGGACTCAGACCAGATCAAAACATGCTGAGACACATGCTGTGAAAGACACACGTTTCCATCTGCCGAGCTGATCAGAGCCAGTTTACATTTCCATAACGGTCAGTCCCTGCAGCACCAGGAGAGAGCATGCCCTACCAGATTATGCTCAGTGCTGTGTTTTTACAACAGATAAGTCCAATCCATCACTGATTTTATGTAACAAAGATAGGCAGATATCAGGATTGTCTTGTTAGGTCAACAATAGTTGACCTGTATGAAACAGCTGCAGCCATTCAATCAAGTCAAGTATTTATAGAGTACACATAGCAGTACACATAGCAAGTTTTTAAAAAAAATAACAAATAGAAGGAATAAAAAGTGAAATACAGTAGATAGGGTCAAGTTATTATTTTTTATTATTAAAAGTAGAAAGAATTGAAAAATATGTGAGTATATGTTAATGTTAGAGGGTCAAGTTTTTATATAATAAAAGAAAACAAGTACAGAACAAAAACAGAAAAAGAATATTTGCATTTAGCCTACTCTTTAAAAAAAATGGTTGAATCAGGGAATTGTTTATATGAGACATTGTGAAGGTAAATTTGGTAAATGTAATAACACTATACAACTGCTGGCACCTCAGTAACGAACAGAATTTGATTTTAAGTGTGAGTGCTTATTGCTTGCTTACAGACATAACCTTTCTTATTGATAATAAGAAATGTTTCATCAAATTACCAAATATATTTACTTTTGAGAAAAAGTCATATAATACAGAAAAAGTAATTTGTGTTCAGGAGTCAAATCTTAGCGCAATGATGCAGCCACAACTCGACAGCATAATCGTTTGGTGAAAGAATTGCTTCATTTAGTAAGTCAGCTGACATCTCATAAACTCGAGTGTTGGCGCTCTCATAGAGTTGTTTTGTGCTCTTTCCTAGAAAGCCTTCTTGAACCAAACTTGTGACTATCAATGGTGTCCATTAATTTGTGCGGTAATTTGCACTCCTTTTTAAATGCTTTGGTTGTGGCCATAATCATAGCGATGGTTTCTCCTGAGGCCTTTTTCACATCTAGGATGTGTGGTAATGCACCATTTAACTAGTAAGAATTCAAATTTCTCATAAATGGGAACAGTTTCTGGTAAACTTGTGATGGAGCACAAAAAAAATCTATATATAGAGGTCAAGTTTTAATAATTACAATTTGTTAATGTTTTTTTTTTTTTTTAAGAAGTTTCTTATGCTCACCAAGGCAGCATTTATTAGATTAAAAATACAGTAAAAACAATAATAATGTGAAATTCATTTCAGTTTACAACTGGTATTTATTTGAATATTCTTACTTTGTAATTTATTCTTGTGTTGCAAAGCTGAATTTTCAGCACCTATTACTCCAGTCTTCATTATCACATGATCAGGATTTGGTCCTCAAGAAACATTTCTTAACGTAATTTAAATACGTTGTGCGGCTTGCGCTTTTCAGTTGGGCTGCATTGTTATAATTTAAATGAATTCTTCAAACCTTTGATCACTAGTGCACAGATGTTTAACATGTCATTTAATGAAGAAAATAGATGCTTTGTCAAAGCAATTTATCATGGCCTTAGAGAAACAAAAGACCACCCCACTGTTTTAGGACATCATGCTGTTTCCTTTGATTAAATTATTGGATTTTCCAAAGATTCATCTCAAGCACATTTGTCAATCCCACTGTAGTTTGTAACAGCTGAATGTTAATGATAGATAGGAAATGCATGCATACTACTTTGGAATTATTAATTATGCTTGAGTATTTACACAAATGTTTGATAGTACATTGTAGCTCTGCTGTCAGTTACCTAAATTAACCCTTTCTGGGACAATGATGATCACTGTAAAAGTTGGGTGCACACCCCTTGCAAAAATGAACCACATTTTTACTATACAAAAAACAAACAAAAAAAACATTGTTACCATATAAACATGGTAACCACAAATTACCTATGGTTTTGCTACACTAACCATAGATTTATCATGGTATTTGTAGTAAAACTGTGTTTATACAAATAGTAATCAATATGCCAAAAATATGGGACTAAACACTTTTACTAAAAATGATGTTAATTTCCTCGGGAAGTTATACACTACAATCATTATAATGTACTTGTGTAGGCCTATATTTGTTGAGATTTTTTCGGAGCAGCCCAGGCCGTTTCTCAGACTGAATGGCGGCTCAAAACACCCAACCGCTGCATGAGCATATGATACACAAACTACATCTCTCGGCTGGATAAAGCAAACCAGTGTTGCTCAAGTAAAGTTTTGATGGATGACGATGACTGAAGATTACAGTGACATAGAGGAGTCGTTAGTCGTGCGTGGGGTAGTGGAGAATAGCACAAATTGCGCAGACCTCACCGCAAGAGAAATTATGCCCCTCATGCATAATTCAAATTGGTGCGTAAAAGTGTTTATTTTGTGTCAAATCTATTTTATCCTGTATCTATAAAAAAAAAAGATTTGTCTTTGAATTGGGAATACTACAAATTCATGTTTTACATTCAAGCTACCCATAAAAGTTATAGTGAAAAGTTCTTTAAAAGCAACTATTGAAGGAATGCACGTAATTTAACAAGTCATTTTTCAAGCTATTTTTAAAACGTTTGCTGCATAAACTAAAAGAAAATCTGCTAATCACATATCAGTTACAATTGCGAGAAAAAATACAGTTGTCGGCTAAACCTTCCGATTTTACGGTATTCAGAAGAGAGCAAAATAAAAATCTGAAAATATAAGCAGCTTTAAAATGATAGTAAAAAATATATATAAGCTATAGTCTTCAATTATAAATAAAACTAATTAAGATGCCATTAGTTATGAACAACATCTGAATTCGTCATACAGAGCCGACATACAGTGCCGCTGCACTTCGGGTGTCCCGTGTTCGAATCCCGACTCCACGACCTTTCCCGATCCCCCTGCCCTCTCTCTCTCTCTCCCTCTCCCACTTCGCTTCCCTACATGTCTGATCTGTCCTATCACAATAAAAGGCTAAAAGAAATCTTTAAAAAAAAATGAACATTTGGTGGAATAGCAATTGCCAGTTCATATTTGTACTAAGATGACAGGTATTATTTTCCCTACAGAGATTGTTGTACATTTATTTCATTCTATAGCTGGCTGTTTATGTTCTCTTTCTCATTTATACGACTTGAGTTTCAGGGATTGTTTTTTCATATCAGTTAATTATTTTGATGACAACTTCTTATTACATGTATTTTAAATTGGTTGATAAGACTCATCAAGGTCCTTAGACCATCAGTGTTTTCTAATTTAATGCAATTTTTTCTAATACAAATTATATTATCAGCATATAATTGTGAAATGTTTAATTGACAAAGTTACTTGTTTCATAATGTCTTAGTATTTGGTTTGTCCTGCTTTTACTTAAATTGAAGCAAGAACATCTGATTGTACACATGAGCTCTCATAACTTTCTTCTTCATGGTACATGATCTTTCTTTAAAAAATGTTAACAATTTAAACATTTTCTCGATTGCTTAGGCACATTTTTTCAAAACAGCCTTTACATTCTCTAAACTGTAAACTCTAAAACTCTATTGCATGCATCAAAACCTATTGTGTCTGATTTTGCCAGTCACCAAAACTAAAAAGTGCTTTTATCATCGTGTGAGCCATCATGTGAGTTTTATTTTTTTTTACCATAGAAATATTTGATATATGCAAATAATTACAAAATTTCTTCAAAAATTTCAAAAAGCTCCTTGATTTTCAGACTAATTTCAGACTTTCGGATACCACTGCAATAAATGTGTCTTTGAATGTGCTTCAGCTCCAGATTTAAGTCATTTTGGAAATTCATAGCTTAAAAAATAATTTAGAAGGTACATTGTTGAATATCAGTTTATCTTAGTAAATGGAATCATGCATCTAAATGTATCAGTCTTACCATTTACAATTTCCAGTACATATATACGTAAATCCTATTTCTATATTGCCTTTTTTGATATAGTTATTCACTGAAGAGTAAATAGTCCTCTTAAAAAAATTATTGTGAGTTTCATCCTTTTGTGGAAGCAGATGAGAAAATGCTACAGATCATATAATTTAGCCTGTATGCAGGCTGTCTTTAATCTGCCTTTTTAAGTGTGATTGGCTACAGATATGTCCAAATACATATGTGTGAATCCGCTAATGCATTTCTCTGATATGTTGCCAACACTTCAAGCTGCTATTAAAGGTGCAAATGGAAAATGGACCTTGTTCCTCATACAGAACTCTGTCCTCTGGCTGTGACATATTCACATAAATTGCACCAAACTAAAAATTACATTTTACTAACATACTTTTTCAAACAATGTGGTTTTATAGCTGAACATAAAATGTGAAGCAAACTTATGTCTTTGTTGTAGTTGTTTTATGGTTTATTTTCAGATTTTTTGCTTTTTCTGATTTATGAAGTGATAAAAAAAAGATCCAAAATCCCCTCTGTAAAAACCTTTCAACAAAATGAAATAAAAACCTGACTTAATCCAATGGTCATATTTCTTGTATTCAAATTAGTGCATATTTAATTAGATAACGCCTTATTTTAATATTTAACCATTACCTTTTACATGAACAAGAATTGTGAAGCAAAACAGTAAAGAGGCTTGATGAATGATATTGATATTGATATTGGATGTTCAGGTATAAGCAGCAAATGTCTTTGTTTTTCCTGTCATCTCAGCTTTTCAATTTAATACACCAGATGTGGCTAGCAGCAAACAGGAAATACAGCATGTGAAATTCACACATTTCAAAGGTGAAATATTAAATAGTATTAGCTAGTAGTTTACCTACTACAAAGAAAAATATCAGTTGGTAAAACTGATTACATATTCACAGATTCTTTTTGGCAGCACTAAATATGCAGGCTGAGGATCAGAGCATGGGGTCACAGAATAACTTTAATAGTCAGGGTACAAATTCAATAATTTCATATAGAATTCTAAACAGGCCTCCTAACTAAAAAAGTTCAACTCAACGCAAACAAAACAAAGTAAAATGAAACAAAAACATTTAAGTATGCACTCACATGCAACAAAAGAGTTACTTTCAATTTACTTTTTTGCTCTTCTCCAGGTTTTTCTAAATCTACCTTTGTCATCAACTCTAATAACACTCAGATGTTTATTGAGTCCAATGGGGCTCCTTCACAGACATTGACACGAGTATATGATCTTATCTATCTATCTATCTATCTATCTATCTTCTATCTATCCTATCTACTATCTATCTATCTATCTATCTATCTATCTATCTATCTATCTATCTAGCTATCTATCTATCTATCTATACTTCTATCTATCTATCTATCTATCTATCATCATCTATCTATCTATCTATCTATCTACTACTATCGTATCTATCTATCATCTACTCTCTACTAGCTATCTTATGTCCTTCTGTCTTTCTGTCTATCTCGCGACGATCTATATCTGTCTGTCTGCTGGCTGTCTGTCTGTCCTGTCCTGTCTATCTATCTAGCTATCTATCTGTCTGTCTGTCTGGCTGTCTGTCTGTCTTTCTGTCTGTCTATCATCTATCTATCTAGCTATCTATCATCTATCTGTCTGTCTGTCTATCTATCATCGGTCTATCTATCTATCATCTATCTATCTAGCTAGCTGTAGTCTTTCTGTCTGTCTTTCTTCTGTCGATCTATCTATCTATCTACTCTGTCTGGTCTGTCTGTCTGTCTTCTGTCTAATCTTCTAGCTTATCTGTCTGTCTGTCTGTCTATCGCTGTCTGTCTGCTGTCTGTCTGTCTGTCTGTCTGTCTGTCTATCATCTATCTATCTATCTATCTAGCTATATATCTATCTATCTATCTATCTATCTATCTATCTATCTATCTATCTGTCTGTCTGTCTGTCTTTCTGTCTTTCTGTCTGTCTGTCTGTCTGTCTGTCTGTCTGTCTGTCTGTCTGTCTGTCTGTCTATCTATCTATCTATCTATCTATCTATCTATCTATCTAGCTATATATCTATCTGTCTGTCTGTCTATCTATCTAGCTACTATCTATCTATCTATCTATCCTATCTATCTATCCTATCTATCTATCTATCTGTCTGTCTGTCTGTCTGTC
This sequence comes from Sinocyclocheilus anophthalmus, assembly GCA_018155175.1. Classification (NCBI taxonomy): domain Eukaryota; kingdom Metazoa; phylum Chordata; class Actinopteri; order Cypriniformes; family Cyprinidae; genus Sinocyclocheilus; species Sinocyclocheilus anophthalmus. Next base: position 8,864 of record JADLZN010004844.1, read on the forward strand.
TGTCTGTCTGTCTGTCTGTCTGTCTACTATCTATCTATCTATCTATCTATCTATCTATCTATCTATCTGTCTGTCTGTCTGTCTGTCTGTCTGTCTGTCTTTAAGATAAGGTTTTTTCAAGCCTGTATTGATGACATTTTTAGTTCGTTTATGTGATTATTTTAGACAAATCTGTATTTGCATTTGATCTTTCATAGACAGTGTGTTCCTCCTCAGCTACCTTTTACAGTTTTTCTCGATTGCTTAGGCACATTTTTCAAAACAGCCTTTACATTCTCTAAACTGTAAATTCAAATGTCACAACTGTTTGCTGGAACATAAAAACCCTATTGCATGTCTGCAAAATGTAGTAACTCACACAAACCTTTTAATGCTTCAGTGTCACCGAAATTAAAAAGTGTTTTTGTCATTGTGTGAGCCATAACGTGAGCTTTTTATTTTTAACCATAGAAATATTTGATATTTGCAAATAATTTAATTTCTGGTTATATTCAAATTCCATTTAGTTCTATGCAATTTAATTTCATATTTGTTATATGAACATTTTTTTCTACTTTTTGTTGACAGACTGAAAAATGTCAGTTTTGTCTGTGTATCACTGAGCATTTTAGATACGTATTTCAACAGTAGGTACTAGGTAAAGTGTATTGGTAAATGTCAATACTCTAGTACACAAAAAGAAAATTTACATTTTATTGATAGAGCATTTTATTTATATTGATATTATTCTCTCCCCTAACACCACCACCTCTTCCACAACAAGCAACCGTGAATGTTCAGTTTACATGTAACAGATAAATGTACTGTACAAATATAAATGTATTTATACAGTTTACTGTTGTAGCTGCTGCTGTTTATGGTTGTGACATTGCCCTTGTTCAAAAATGGTAGTGACTGTGCTGGGCAAACTCCATACAGTATATATGCTTTCAAACTTGACTGATTGGCAAGATTCCTATTTCATTACAATAGCAAGTAGGGTTGCTAAAGGGCAGAACATTTCTGAAAACGTTCCAAGAGTTTCCGAAAATGAACACATTTTTTTCAGAAATTTACCAAACAATTTAGTAAACTTTCCCAAAATTCTGAAAAGTTTCCGGAAATTTACCAGAAATTGACCGCCCCTTTGCAATAATGGCAAGCTGTTTGCCAACTTAGCAGAAATTAGCCAAATTCAGTGAGAATCAACTCATCAGTCATGTCCATTTAGTTCCCTTTCAGTCGGTCACTACGAGTCACGTCGTGACCGACGATTTGGGATCTCGCTTAGAGGGACCAATCTACTTCGAGTGTAAACTAAACGAGCCATTGCACATTGGCATGCGATTATTGCATCCAGCTGCTGCTGATCACCGCGTGAGTATAAGTAGGCAGCAGATGCAGCGCATATTTAGCTTTTCGCTTCGGAGCCGAGTGATTACATCGTTCTGCTCCTGACTACTCTAGTGAGAGAAGAAGACTGAATGAGTTCAGCGTGCTCTTGGAGAGCTCTTTGTGTTGGCGGAACGGCGCTTCAGCGGTGGTGGTTTCCCGTGTCGAGAGGGTTGCACACATCAGGCTGCACTACCCCTTGTTTGTGTTGCAGATGATCATCTCCCTTGTGCGCCTCAGCATGCTAAAAGAGCTTTCCCCTAAAAGAGCAATTTCGGGTGCGTCTTTCTAACGACGACGTTGCTTGGCAAACTTGACGATACGTCTTTATAAAGACGATGTGGGTATTGCTATAGACAACGTATCACCCGGCCGTTCTGGATGCGGTCGTTACCTGGCGCCGGTTGATGGTCACGATCGTTGACTCTCGTGTCTGGGCATGAAGCACGCTGGGGTGGCTTTCGTGGATGGCTCATGCTCCCATGGGGGGGGTATGACCATCTCGGAGTTGCGGACCGAACTCCGTTACCTGCAAGGGGGCAGAGTGCCCGTGCCACTGCCTAGATCTTTGGTTGCCCTCTGGTGGCAGCCGGGTGTGGTCCTTCTTCTAGCGGTGGGCGTACTGGTCTTACGGTCACGGTGAGGAATTCCCCTCCGGGGAATGCGCAAGCCCGCCGTCACTTCGAAACCAGTGGAGCTCTCAAGAAGAGCAGGCTGGACCCTCTCGGGGGGTATCACCTGTTTCTTCCGAGGCTCCCCCCCGACGATCGGATTGTCGATTGCAGCATCTGAGGGTGAGCCAGACTTTTCTGGAGAGGATGATCCGGCGGCGCTGCCTCTCCCGCGTGACCGTGGCAATGCCTGGACTCGATTCCAGATAATGGCTATGCTTTCCCGGCAGACCGTAGGGGTAGGCAGAGGAATAGAGGGGAGCCTAAAGATGAGTGAAGACTTTCACCGTGTCCCGAGCCCTTAAGGTTGCACGATTGGTTCCCGGGGTGGTCCGCGCTGGTTCTCAGCGCCCCGCCTCGGTGCCTTTCTTCCCGGAGGTGCATGAGGAGCTCAACAGGTCGTGGACGGCACCTTTTTACTGCCGGAAACTGGTTTGCTGGATCCTCCTCCCTCACCACCTTTGATGGTGGGGCAGCTAGGGGGTTACATGGGTCCCCCCGGTGGAGCGGTCGGTTTGCGATGCAGTTGTGTCCTAATACCTCCTCCAACCGGCAGGGAGAACCGTGCTTCCTCTCCCGGGTCTGTAGGTACTCGACTGGCCAGTGATGCCTATACGACCGTTGGAGAAGCTGCCTCTGCCTTACACGCTATGGTGTGATTGCAAGTGCACCAGGCCAAGGCACTGAGGGACTTGCACGAGGGTGGTCACGACCTGGAAGTTCAGAGAGAACTCCGCACCGCGGCGGACCTCGCGCCACGAGCGACGAAGGTTACGGCGCGGTTTCTGGGTCGTGCCATGTCCACTATGGTGGTTCAGGAGCGCCAATCTGGCTGTGACTGCTGACATGCGCGAGACGGACAAGACACGATTCTTGAGCGCCCCCGTGTCCCAGGCCGGCCTTTGTGGCGACACGGTGGAGAACTTGCTCAGCGGTTCTCCGCTGACCAAAGCAGTCTGAGGCCATCAGGTACATCCTGCCCTGGTGTGCAGCTGCTGCTGTCGCCGAGGGCGGCCCCCCTGCCACGCCAAACAAGGGCAGAGCTCCTGCGGCCTCAAGCAAAGATGTGCCGTGGAGCCGGTCGCAGGGCAGAGCCGGGCCCCGCCCTTCCAGGCCCACCGCCAACCGGTGGCAGCGAGAGAGCAAGATGCCCGAGACGGGCGACCCAGAGGTGGAGGGACGTGCTCTTCAGGAGATGGTAGGCACACCACTCCCTCCCCCGGAGGAGTGCCGGGCGGAGAATCTTTTTCCACCATTGACCTCTTGGTCGGTGGTACCTAAATTCTCGACAAAGAGCATTCCTCTATTTTTGGGTCCCCAGAGGGGACGGGGGGGTTGTGGACGATCTAGTGCGTATCACACTCATCCTCCTTTCTCGCCAGTGAGCAGCAGTGGGCGGAATGGGGTGGACGAACCAACGGACTACCCACGCATCCTCTGCTCGAACGCAGGTCAGTGTTGCACACACTCAGACCCCCCCTCGTACCTGCAAAGAGACGCCCGTGCCGGGTCCCTGCGTTCTTCCGCGCTGCCACACTGCGGGTACGCCTGTAGTTCCATTAATGCCACTAGCGCGGTGTCTGGGAGCCTTGCTTGAGCTACCCAGCCCGTCTCGATTGCTCCTTCGAACCGTCAGGCTCGGCTACGCGATCCAGTTCACCCGGCTCCCTCCCAGGTTCAGGGGCGTCCACTTTAAGTCAGTGAAAGCAGCAGATGCCCCTGTCTTTGCGTGCAGAGATCGCAGGCCTACTGGCGAAGGACGCGATAGAGCCGGTCCCTCCTGCCGATATGAGGTCGGGGTTTTACAGTCCTTACTTTATTGTACCCAAGAAAGGTGGTGGGTTGAGACCTATTTTGGACCTGCGCGTCGTGAACCGGGCCTTTCACAGGCTCCCGTTCAAGATGCTCACTCAGAAATGCATCTTCAGGTGTATCCATCCCTAATATTGGTTCGCAGCGATCGACCTGAAGACGCGTACTTTCATGTCTCGATCCTTCCGCGCCACAGGCCATTCCTGCGGTTGCGTTCGAGGGGCGGGCATACCAGTACAGGGTCCTGCCCTTCGGGCTGTCCCTGTCGTCCCGTGTCTTTACGAAAGTTACGGAGGCCGCCCTTGTTCCCATGAGAGAGCAGGGCATTCGCATTCTCAACTACCTCGACGATTGTCTCATACTCGCCCAGTCTCAGGATCACTTGTGCGAGCACAGGGACTTGGTGCTTCACACCTCAGCCTGTTGGGCCTTCAAGTCAGCAACTGGGAAAAGAGCAATCTCTCCCCGATGCAGAGGATCTCTTTTTCTCGGTATGGAGTTGGACTCGGTCGAACAGACAGCACGCCTCACTCAGGAACGTGCTCAGTCGGTGTTGAACTGCTTGAATACGTTCAAGGGCAGGACAGAGGTCCCACTGATGCTTTTTCAGAGGCTCCTGGGGCATATTGCGTCCACTGGGCTACTCCCATATGAGACCCGCTGCAGGGGGGGGACTGTGCTGCGGGCGATGGCCCGTCCCGAGGTGGGCGTGGCAGCGGGGCACTCACCGGGTCCAAGTTACACTGGCCTGTCGCCAAACCTTCACTCCGTGGTCAGACCTTGTGTTCCTCCGGGCAGGAGTGCCCCTGGAGCAGGTCTCCAGGCATTCTGTGGTTTGCACGGATGTCTCAACCACCGGCTGGGGGGCCACGTACAACGGGCTTGCAGTGTCAGGGGTTTGGACGGGGCCCCGACTGCACTGGCTGCCTCGAGTTGCTGTCAGTGCACCTTGCCCGGGGCCGTCTCTAAGGGCGCTAACGAGGCAAGCATGTACTAGTCCGCACGGACAACACAGCGACCGTTGCGTACTTCAATCGACAAGGTGGTCTGCGCTCCCGTCGTTTTTCGCAACTCGCCCGCCACCTCCTCCTCTGGAGTCAGAAGCATCTGAGGTCGCTTTGTGCTGTTCACATTCCTGGGCTGCTCAACCGAGCAGCCGACGAGCTTCACCCCAAGCTTCACCCCGGGAGAATGGCGACTCCATCCCCAGACGGTCCAGCTGGTTTGGGGACGTTTCGGAGCCGCTCATGTAGACCTGTTTGCCTCTCCAGAAACCTCTCACTGCCATTTGTTCTTCGCCCTGACCGACGGAACACTCGGCACGGACGCTCTTGCACCAGCTGGCCTCGGGGCCTTCGCAAGTATGCGTTTCCCCCAGTGAGCCTTCTTGCACAGTTGCTGTGCAAGGTCAGGGAGGACGAGGAGCAGGTCCTGCGGGTGGCACCCTGTTTGCCTTCCTGGACCTGGTTCCCGGAACTAATGATCCTCGCGACAGCCCCTCCCTGGCCACTTCCTCTGAGGAAGGATTTACTGACTCAGAGACGGTGCACCCTTTGGCACCCACGTCCAGACATCTGGAAACTTCATGTCCGGTCCCTGGACGGGACGAGGAGGTTTTCGAGTTTTCCTGCCTCAAGAGGTAGTTGACACCATCACTTCTGTGAGAGCACCGTCTACGAGACATGCCTATGCTTGAAGTGGAACCTGTTCGTTAAGTGGTGTTTTTCTCGCCCTTCCTCTCTCCTCGTCCGAGAATACCCCCGATATGCCCATCGGGTTGTCTGTCCTTCGTTCTTTTTGCAGCAAGGGTTGGAGCGAAAGGCTGTCTCCCTCCACCCTCAAAGATTATGTCGCCGCGATTGACTGCTACCACGCCCGTAGAAGGAGGTCGTTGGGGAACATTAGACTTGGTCGGCAGATTCCGTATGGGGCGAGAAGGTTAATCTCCACGTCCGCCCTCTATACCCTCTTGGGACCTGACTCTGGTGCTCACGGCACTACATCAGGGCCCATTTGAGCCTTTTTGCAGATGGTTGAGCTGAAGTTCCTCTCGATGAAGACTTTGCTCCTGCTGGCATTTGCCTCCATCAAGAGGGTAGGTGACCTGCACGCATTTTCGGTCAATGATTCGTGCTTTGAGTTTGGGCCGGCTGACTCCCAGGTTATCCTGAGGCCCCGGCCCGGCTATGTACCCAATGTTTCCCGCTACTCCCTTCAGGGATCAGTTGGTGAACCTCCAAGCGCTGCCCTCGTAGGAGGCAGACCCAGCCCTAGCTTTGCTCTTTCCCGTCCGGGCCTTAAGGTGCTACGTAGACTGGACGCATAGCTTCAGGACCTCAGACCAGCTCTTCGTCTGTTATGGAGGCCGGTAGAAGGGGAATGCTGTCTTTAAGCAGAGGATGGCCCACTGGATCGTGGATGCCATCACCCTGGCTTATCAGGCACAGGTGTGCCCTGCCCGTTCAGGTTGCGCACTCACTCAACTAGAGGTGTTGCATCCTCCTGTGCGCTGCCTCGTGGCGCCTCGCTGACAGATGAGATTTGGTAGGGCCTGGTGTGCGGTGGCTGGGCTACCTACAAGTCCGCTAGATTCCTATAGGCTTCGTGTGGAGCCGGTATCCTCCTGTGTTCTCTCCTCAAACGGGTAGAAACACTGAGAGGCCCTGGCTTCGGGTCGGCTTGGAAACCACTCCAGAGAGTCCATATAGTTGACCCTGTTGAGCTCCTCCATCCCCTCAGCAGTCAGACGTGGCTGAGTGTCCGGCGCCAGGCCTTCACTCATTGAATACTCGAGAACCGGTGGAAGGCTGGGTTCCATATTTAAGACCTAAGTGGATCCCATATGTGTAAAGTCCACGGTATAGCCTCGAGCCCGTGTTTTCCCCCCGGCAGACTTCTGCCATTCCAAGAGGGTTACAATCACCTCCATTCTTTCATATGCACCTAAGGAATGTTCATATGTGTATTGCTTCCGAATCCTCCTTCGGGAAGGTTCGAGCTTCCTTAACGCCCCTGTTCCAAGTAGAACGGTACGTTTTCCTAGTGTTATCCAGTCTTACTCATTGGGTAGTGCCATTGCAGCCGTAGCTGGTCCTCTTGTGAAGAAGCCATGGCCTACGCCAAAAAATAGGGGCGCGGGTGGCTTCCATAGGACACTGGAAGGGGCAGTAGCTATGGCCCTTTTGGTAGGGATCCCAATTCGTCGGTCCTCCGACGTGACGTCGAGAGTGACGACTGAAAGGGAATGTCTCGGTTACGAGTTCCTGAAGGAGGGAACGGAGACGTCACGTCCCGTCGCCACAGCTCCTGTACCACCGCTGAGCGGCCGGGTCACCGGCTCGGCTCCTCAGCGAAAACCTGAATATGCGCTGCATCTGCTGCCTACTTATACTCACGTTGTGATCAGCGGCAGCTGGATGCAATATTTGCATGCCAATGTGCATTGGCTCGTTCAGTTTACACTCGAAGTAGATTGGTCCCTCTGAGCGAGATCCCAATTTCGTCGGTCCTCCGACTTGACGTCTCCGTTCCCAAACCGAATCCTTCAGGTCACAGGGTTCCATACGTAACCGAGACGTTACAGTATTTAGTACTGTATTGTGCAAACTGTAGACAATTTTACTCTTTTGCGCACATGTGCTAAAACACATGCAGTTTGCTTAAATCAATAAGAAATACAAATCTGATGTCAACAAGAAACTAATTGTTCAGACATTTGAAAATTTTAAACATTTGAAAAACTCTCATTTGAAAATTAAGCCAAAGCAATTGAGAAAAACTGTACATCTCCATGCAGTGTGAAAATTGATCTAAACAAAGTTGATTTAAACGATCGGCCTGTGAACATATTGTGGCATAATATTGTGTCCTTACATGCTACAGAGTGAAGGTTATTTCTCTGAAGTTGAATTTGGCCCCACCGATTAGACTAGAGGAACTGATCTGTTTTTTGCATTCCAACTACGACAAGGAATTTTCATCTAGATCATCAAAACCATCAGTCATCTGATTGTCAGACCTCTGAAGAGGGGAGTATCAACATATTTCTCTGATAATGCATGCATGCACCCAGTCTTTCTAATCTTCTCCCTCTTTATCCTTTCCTTCTCATTGCTCTTGTCATGTAATACTGGCACCCTTACAAAAACTTCAGCCAATCATAATGCAAATTAGCATACAAAATATGACATACATTGCTCTCATTTATGTGCACGTAAGTGAGACACTGCCAAACACTAGTCTGATTATTGGTCTGAAGCACATGTGCCCAACAAAGCACTAGAGAAATCATCTCAACCTGCAGCTACTGAATCAATTTACATAACCGGATGTAAGACCATTATTACCACAAACCCATTGCTGGAAAGTTTGTTAACCCCTTTAGAATTTTCTATATTTCTGCATAAATATGACTCAAAACATAATTAGATTTTCACACAAGTCCTGAAAGTAGACAAAGAGAACCCAATCAACCAAATGAGACAAAAATGTTTTCTTTGTCATTTATTTATTGAGAAAAAATGATCCAGTGTTAAATATTTGTGAGTGGCAAAAGTATGTGAATCTTTGCTTTCAGTATCTGGTGTGACCCCCTTTTGCAGCAATAGCTGCAATACCGTATTTTGTAACTGCTGATCAGTCCTGCACAACGGCTTGTAGGAATTTTAGCCCATTCCTCAGTACAGAACCACTTCAACTCTGTGATGTTGGTGGATTTCCTCCTATGAACTGCTTGTTTCAGCTCCTTCCACAAAATTTAAATTGGATTAAGGTCCGGAATTTGACTCAGTCATTCCAAAACATTAACTTAGTTCTTCTTTAACCATTCTTTGGTAGAACAACTTGTGCTTGGGGTCGTTGTCTTGCTGCATGACCCACTTTCTCTTGAGATTCAGTTGAATAAAATAAAATAATTTTTGGCTGAACAAAGAGAAGGAGCAAAGGTTGTGTGAATTTGTGATAAATCTAACTAAAATAGGAAACACGGCAAATGACCAGTGCTTGCGTAAATAACAGGGAGACAGCATCTGTGACCTGCATCCCTTGAGTATAGAAATATGCATCATAATGTGCAGCCAATTGTAGTTTCCGTTACTTCAGCAGTTAGACGGACATGAAATTCCCGTGAAAGTGAATGTTTTAAAAATGAAAATGCAGCCATTATTGTCAATTACTCACCTCATGTTCTTTCAAACCTGTAGAACTTACTTTCCATGTAACACAACAAGAGAAAGCTTTTGACACTGTTCATATTGAACTGTCAAATGCCAAAAAGGGCATATATTTGTCACTGCTTTTATAGTTTATGGATTTGTGACCTAAGTTTTGTTGACCTGATAGAGAAAGTGTCATAAAATTCCTTACTTTGCCAAAATGTTGACACTGATTTTATTGATGCACAGGATCACCAAACTTGGGATGAAACCAAAATTTCACCAATTTCAGTATCACATTTGACATTTACTGCACATTTACTTCTTTTCCTGGAGTAGCAAACAAAAGACCCATCATGACTAATCTTAACAAACTGTTTAATTTACGTTAAAATGACTTCATGGTTAAATTTAGCTCTAGTTTCAAATGGTTTTACTTCTTGGTAAGCCACTTGCTTCAAATCAAAATCCAATTTCATGTTTCTGAACACAGGCCTGATATAGGGGATTTTTGATTCCCAGCACGCTTTGCATTAGACTGAACTGCCTTGGGAAGAGTTTCCATCATTGGAGTTTTAAAGATTACCATTATGAAGAGTGGAGCTTGTGCTTAGTTTGAGGATTTAGCATTACAAGAATTTGTTGAATATGCTATCAACCAGAGATATTTCTAAGCTAACAATCCTTTCTGTTTTGTGCTCACATGGCTGCTGGTTTTTTGATGAAAAAAAAAGTGTTTATTATGTTTGTGCTGTTTCTAGCTAGCAGCTAACTTATTTGACTGAAAAAATATATACATAATTTTTTTTCCCTTTAAATCCAATGTACATTTTTGTTTTGTGCTAAAGTTTTTATTATTATTATTATTTTTTAAATCAACTTAATATGTAATTATTTTATTTTTGAAGTTATTGCTTACACATTGTGACATTATGATTAATTCGGACATTGAAAAGTGTTATACATTGCTGTGCATCCGTATGAATTACATACTAATGTAAACACATGATTGCATGATTGACAGGTCTATCACATGGGGGGCGGGGCTTTACAGAATGGAGCTGTCAGTGCTACATGTGAACTGCCTGCCAATAGTGGAATGAACTGCAAATTAACTGAGCTCTACTTTCTTGTAAATAACCGCTCATTGCTTTACCTAGTTTAACTCTGAAGGACCGTGCTGAACAGCGACTATCATCATCATCATCTTCAGAAAGAGAAGTGCCAGACCTACAGCCCCTCAACTGAGGCGTTCAATAACAGAAGAAAACAACTGCGGCGCAGTGCGTGTGATTTACAAACGTGGATTATGGAGAAGTTATCGACTCAATTTTAGGATAATTTCCAGTCGAGAGAAAAGTGCTCAAATCATCGGGATGGTTAAGAGTCATAGCAAGGTAAGCGTTTGTGTTTCGGGAAACATTATCGGCATTATTGTGAGCGCTTTCCATGCGGTTATTGTTGTGTAGCATGCACTTGTTGAGTCTGTTTTTGTGCTTTTGTTTGTTTACGATAGCCTATCTATGAGAACCCAGTCATAAACAGAATGTTTAAAATGAACAAAGTTTTCAAATGAAGCCTTGATAGCATTATTTAAACTTTTGCACGATTTATTTTATTCAAATTAATACTGTTCTGTACAATGCCTTGCTGTTGTGTTTTTGTTCTTTGCATTTTCAAATGAATGATACTCTGTTTCAAGGTGCTCAGTACATCATTGCAGCTGACAGATACAGACAGTTTTCACGGCTAGTCTGTGTTTGTTATTGCAAAATTGGTGGCTTGTTTTTAAGTTTTAGGAGAATAACATTGCCATAAGGAAATAAGTTGTTTAAAGTCAACACATACCAGAAGCATCATCAAGGATTTAGCATCATCTACTGATGTTTCACAAAGTTCAGCAGATATGATATTAATAATTATTCAGGAATTGATAACGTTTAATACAATACAGAAATCGACTTATAGGTTTTTAACAACTTGTGATTCAGTATGTTTATTTGAACAGAATTTAATACATGAACATCCATCAAAGCCTTTACATCAGACAGATGTGCACTTTTATAGCAACCCACTCTGATTCCTCCAACAAAAAAGCAGTTATTCTTCAGTGCTTTTATAGCAAGTCACATTTCTCTTGTTAGCTCTAAGAGGTCATTGCACATTAGACTCTTTTTTTTATGAATGGAATTTAAAAACTGACTTGTCATGGTGTAGCTTTGAAAGTATTATGCATGCACTCAAGTGGTCATCTCCTTGAACTTGACCCTTTTATGAGATTTCATTATTTAGAAAACGTATTTGGGGAATGTGATTTCTCTGTTTAGTAAACACACACATTTTCTAACATGAGTTTGCAGCGGCGGGGGCTTTAAATGAAACACGGATGCAGCATCACCTCTGATTGCAAAAGCTGTGTGTCACCAGAGAGTGTAGTGAATGCTCATTAAGTTAAGCCTACTGTTTTTTTTCTCTCCATAAATCCACTAGAACAGGGGTGCCCAAACTCGGTCCTGGAGGGCCGTGTCCTGCAGAGTTTGCTCCTCCAACCCCAATTAAACACACCTTAACCAGCTAATCAAGCTCATACTAGAAACCTCCAGGCAGGTGTATTGAGGCAGGTTGGAGCTAAACTCTGCAGGACAATGGCCCTCCAGACGATTTTGGCACCCCTGCACTGAGAAGCGTTAAAGTGATTAACAGGGCTTATAGGACCCGTCATACTGTGTCCCGTTTAGCTCTACCAATGTAAAAAATAAGTGTAATTTTTACTGTAAAATTTTGTAAAAACGCTACTGAAAAAAACTGTTAATAGGTTAACAGTAAGTTCCCGTACTATATACAGGGAAAAACTGTAAAATATCTAACCAGACATTTCATGTAATTTTACAGTAAAACTATTAAGTTTCCAGTTTTTTTTTTCGAAGTACCAATAACAAATCCATGATAATTTACAGTCAAAAATGTCAACTGATATTCCCCGAATTCCCTGCATGACACTCATCCTCCACATTTGAAGATTTTGTTAACTAATCAAGTTTTATTAAAAAGTTTTTGTTATTATTTATTTATATTTGGTGCTTTAGTTACATCTTGCTGGTTGTATGAAAGTTGAAAGCATTATTTAAGTATCATGTGTGTTACCATGATGGTGTTTTGTGTTTGCATGAATGACTCTGTGCACCTTCTATATATCAGTATATACTTCTGCTTGTGGCGAAGCTACTTGTGATGAGCTTTGATTCTTCATGTGGCTTTCTCTTTTACCACCTGCATTATTATGGTGGTTGTCAGTATGTTAAAGGTACAAAACAGATTTTAATAGCAGTGTGCATTGTTGAATTTACTGGTTTACATTCAAAATTTCTTGTTTGTAAATTACAGTTTTATACTGTAAAATTTACAGTTTTTGGCCGTAAATGTGTTTACAGTTTTTCTGTATTTTTTACAAAATTATTCTGGCAACCACAGCTGCCAAAATTATTTTGTAAAAGCTACTGAATTTTTTTACAGTGTAGTTTCAATTGGTTTTAGATAAATTATTGTCTAAAGGTTTGTTTTGAGGTGTTTGACAGGTGTTCTTTGCTACTCAGTAATATTATTCTTTTGACATGACCTCACCTTTTTGGAAAAAACAGTCTCTATAGTGGAGACTTGACTTACAAAACACAAAAATGTGGCATGGCTACAAAATCAAATGTAACTACTGTAATAGGAAGCAATTATAGTGAAGTATGTCTGTTGCACTAATAATCTGTTCTGCTGAACATGCCTGGCGGCGGGAAGGAGAAGACACTGCCATCTCTACAATAACACAGCGTTGTATAAAAATCCTGATGTAGCAGTTTTTTTTACATGTTCTTTTGTCAGTTCTTAAAACTGACTAAATTGCTTTATTTCACAGCTTTAATCTTTTTTTAAATGTTAAATAACTAAATGCATAAATTCCACAATCCTCAAAGGGTTAGTTCACCCAAAAATGTAAATTAGGCTGTACTTTCTTCTTTCAGACGAATCCAGTCGGAGTTATATTAAAAATTGTCTTTGATTTTTCAAGCTGTTTAATGCCACTCAGCGGGTGTTGCATTGCTTCAGTCTAAAAGAAGTGAAATAAAAAGCGCCCATAAAAAGTGTCTCACACAGCTCCGGTGGGTGAACAAAGTCCTCCTGTAGCGAATCGATGCGTTTTTATAAGAAAAATAACCATATTTAAAACATAATAATCAATTTAATCTAGCTTGCGCCAGCAGTTGTACACAGAAGCATTTCCGGGAGCATGACGTATGCGGGCAGCGTTGCGCCTGTGCCGGTAGTCTCGCGAGAACCATGTTTTGTTTACAGGATCAAAGGAAGCAAAAGTTTCCTTACTTTAGCAAAGGACAACCAGTCTCCTCTTGGCTTATATCGAAATCCTCTGACATTCTTCTTTGCAAATCCTCATTTGTACTTATAATTCTTGACCTTTGTTTTGTTTTGATCTCTCTGCTGCTTTTCCGCGTTTGCGCCCTTTTTCTGAGCTGCGCATGCGCAACGCTGACCTCATACGTCATCCGCCTGGAGCTGCTTCCGTTTACAACAGTGAGCGCAAGCTATATTAATGTGATTATTACATTTTGAATATGGATTGTTCACCCCCCGGAGCCGTGTGAGGCACTTTTTTTTATGGATGGGCAATTTTAAGTTTTTTTGGACTGAAGCAATGCAACACCCTCTGAGTGGCATTAAACAGCTTGAAAGATCAAAGAAAATTTTTTATGTAACTCCGATTGGATTAGTCTGAAAGAAGAAAGTCATATACACCTATGATGCTTCGAGGGTGAGTAAAACACAGGCTTATTTTCATTTTTGGGTGAACCAACCCTTCAAGGACTGCAAAAGCAGGTTATATCAATTAGTATGGAAGGCGATACATATAGGTAGCGAAATTCATTTTAAAATGCAATATGCAAAATGGCAATGCAATTTTCAAAATGGCAACGCAATATTCAAAATGGTATTGTATTTCTGTATTTAAATTTACATTTTCCATTACTCATACGTGCAAAGTTTGGTGCAAAAGTAAAATTAAAATTAAATTATATAATTTACATTTGCCATTTCCAACAGTATATAATATGTAAATTGCATGCGCATTTGAACGCTTTATAAGTTGCTAAATGAAAATGAAAATGTATAACACAAATTGATTTGAAATGTGTAACATGTCCAAGCAGAAATGGTATAGCATAATGATCATTTAATTAAATGCTATTTGTCCAATTTTTCGCAACTTATAAAGCATTAAAATTTGCATGCATTTTACATATTAAGACTACTGTTGGAAATGGCAAATGTAAATTATAAAATTTAATTTTCATTTTACTTTTGCACCAAACTTGCACGTATGGGTAATGGAAAATGTAAATTTAAATACAGAAATACAATACCATTTTGATTATTGCGTTGCCATTTTGAATATTGCTTTGCCATTTTGCATATTGCATTTTAATTTTAATTTCGCTACCTATATGCTTCCATACATTAGTAGTAGTCTAAATTATTAAATGAATAAATAAATTTACTGATTAAAAGACAGCAAGTTTCCTGCAAACCTCAAGATACCAAATCAAATGATATGCCTATATCTAAATATCATCTATATAGATAAGTCCATCTAGATAAGTGGTTTTATCTGGTATTGCTTGAGGGCCTGGATTTCTGCAGTATCACTTTTCTGTTCTGTGATTTAATTCATTTTGATAATTTAATTTGGAACTGTCAAATGAATGAATGTGTCTAAAGAAAACCCCTGCTGTTACAGTAATTAGCAACCTTATGTGATTTACTGTGATTGACATTGGAAAGGTATAAATAGGACAGAGAGGTAGGTGCAAAAATCACACACAAAATCACATCGTATTTATTCCAGAACTATGTGTAATTAATGTCTTGAAAGGACTGACCAAATGGAAAGAGAAGATTTCGCTAAGTCGCTAATGGTAATCATTTGGACAAGCATCAGTTACAGTATTGCCAGTAATATCTCTGTAAATATATGTAGAACTTATCTATGATAGCAAAATTTGTCTGATATAGTGCTAAATTGCACTTAGTTAGAAGACCTATCATTAAACCTTGGAAATTGCTCTACTGCTGAGAGGAACTGCTGAGAAATTATATGGCTAGCAGGTCTAACTCCTATTCCTATGCCATTTTTCACCACTGTCTCAAATGCATCCGTTTTGTGAGGGGCAGTGATTATATATTTATTTTGTATCTTCATGCTGCTTACATATGAACATTTTTCATGGAAATGCATGCACTCAAGGACTCAGTATGTATTGATTACAGATATGAAGCGAGTGTCTTCATGTACAGTAGCCGATAAGAGATGAGGGGGTTTGTAGAGCTGTAGAGCCTCAGAAGATTGGCAGAAGCTGTTGGATATGGCTCCCCTCCAGCTTATGTCTCAAACTGAGTTCAAATATTATTCTGTTTTGGGTTTTGTTTTAAATTTTTTTCCCCATTTATTCTGCAGGAAAGTAATCACACTCCTCAATAAGGCCCTAATGGAGAATGAGACCATCCCTTTGGGCTATGTCCCACATTACCTTCTTCAAGGAGATCCCTTTGCTTCCAAGCTGTCCAGGGAGGCAGACATAGTGGTGGCGTTCTACATCCTTATCATCGGTAAGTGCACAATGTCGTTGTTCATGTGAAAGAGTTCTTTAAAAGCAGCATATGAATTGTCTTGGATAAGATCAGAAATAATAATTTAATAATTTGAATTTGAATATTTAATTTAGGTTACAGCAGAATGTCTGGAGTTTTAGTGATTGTACTTATTTCTTGTTGATTTTAAGAAGTTTGTCTTGTAAAATGTCTTCAAACAAGTATTTGTAGTGAATTTAACATACTGAAATTTTCATTATATTTTAGTTACCAACAATGGCATGATAAAAGCATCAGATATTTTAATGACTCTCAGTGATGTCAGATAATCGGGTTTTGCAATTAGATTTATTGTATTACTTAATCTTGCCTTAACATATAACATCCTTGGCTTGCATAAGAACCACTTATTTTTAACGTCATGTTGGTTGGTAGGGCCTACGTGCTAATGAACAGTCTTGGGAGTAGACACATTAATATAATCTTTAAAACAATGGGTTCAAACCCCAATTGTTCATTATGAATAAAGCCCACCAAAGAACTGTAACATAGCTGAATATGGATTTAATGCATTTGTTTTTAATAAATATGTGTGCACCATTGCCATGTGTACTACTGGCAAAAGAGAAAATATTCTGCAAGATTCTCCATGTTTTGTTAATAAATTGATGGATATCATTAGACTGTTCACAGAGACACCCAATTATTTTTGTCATTTTAATGAGAACCTTGTACAATTTTTTTATCTTTGACTCTCAAATATTCATTAATAGCTATTTTTGTCCAGGAAGTCAATTGTATTGGTCTACTGAATTCAATATCAGAAGAATGCACACCTAGCATACATATTTATTTCACTGATGTTGTTATGCATTTTAAAAATGTATCTTGAAAATTCCATAAATTCCTCTTTCAGCTTATTTGTCTTGTTTGAGCGTGCTCTGAGGTTATTAAAAATCAAAGCATGTGTCTAGCGTTTTAAGATGTTTGTATTGACCAACAGTAGCAGCATGTGTACATATAAATTATATAAGCACATTACAGAGATTTTTCAGTGACTGTACTGACACAATGAATACCTACAGGTACATTAACCAGCATGTATTTGATTCCTTCTGAATCGAAAAAGTTATTAATTTAAATGAAATGTTAAAGACAGGAATATTTTTGTGGGTGGGTTTATTTTTGAATGTCAGTTTCTCTGTAGGTACATACTGTAGTATTGTTTGCCAGAAAAAAAAAAGTTAGTTAATTGAACATTATTGTAGGGGTGTATTTTTATTGGCTTTTCAGGAAAAAAGTAAATGTTTAAATAATAATAATAATAATTAATATAACTAAATAGTAATAATAATCAATGCAAAACAATTCTGAAATAGCAAAAAAGATACTTGTACTTTTTATATTTTGTATTGCAGAGGTCTTTGTTTCCCCCTTTTTAAAAATTATTTTCATGAATTTTTCTCTAAACCAGAATAAACATTTCTAAAACTGACATGACCTCTCCAAGAGATTGATTGCTATTTCCAATCTGTATAGTTGTTAGAAATAATTCAGATGTTTTGCTACTGCATGTCTTTTACGAAATACACTTTTGAAAAATTGTATTTGATCATGTTTACCAATGTATGTCTGTCTTTTGCGCAGTACGCTTTTGAAAAATGTAATTTACATTTACGTTTATAGCCCAGTCATCCATCAATAACCATGGTATTAAAGCTATTCTTTGAAGGACGTTGCATCCCTTTTTTTAAATTAAGGTATTTTCCTTTGCCGAGATTTCCATGTAATTCTCCTTTTGACCTGCAAGATGTGTGTGTTTCAGGGGAAATACTGAATCAATAGTTCTTCCTTGTTGTATTTCACAGTCTGTTCTCCTCCGTTTGAATCACGAGATCAGTCAGAAGGTTTTGCAGTAGACATTTACTCTAAGTAACTCATAGAGATCAACAAATGCCACTGATGAACAGGGTTCAGTTCAGATCATTTGGTAGGTAACTTTTGGACAACATGATAGTATTTTCATTTATGGATGGGCTGTCCCTTTAAGAGCAATAACTGTTGAAACAATGTATCTGTTAGTGATGCTAATGTGTGTGATCCATGCACATTGATTCACGATCATATGAGAACAGCAGACTAAATTAAATTGAAAGAGTTCATTGAAAAGTCACATGAAATAAACTATTTTCTGAGTCAGCTGACACAAAAGGACAAGATGTGAAATTACTGTTTGTGGCAATCACAGTGACCTCTGCATTGGAAATTAGATTTTCATAAAGGTGCTTTGGACTATCTTTGGATTGAACATAAGATTTTGAGTGATAGATGTTTTATTTAATGAAATTTTGTGAAAGCTCATTTTGGACAAATTTTAGCAGGCACATATGTGGTCATCTAGTTACAAAACAGAGAAAAGATGCACAACATGAATGGGAGCATCGTTTAATTTGAATGTATGTGGCTGTAACCAGAAATGACTAATTATCACACTGCTCTTTTGTTATTGTGACCTTTTTTTTTGCCCTTTCACTGGAAAACGGGATAACCAGTAACCTTCAACTCTTATTAGTTTTCTAAAAATTACTGGTACAACAGAAGTCTTAATATGCAGTCACTGTATTTCAACAAATACACAACCATTAAACACCTGCTTCTCAAACTGATGCAAAGGACTCTATATAATGGAAAGAATAAAAAAGCCTTTTCCAAGGTCCAAGACTTACTTTTTCTGGCCTTTTAAAAATACCATCAGTCTGCACATCGTTTGTAGTTGTGTTTACTGTTTAAAAAGGTAATTCATTTGTTTAGATTCCCCCTCCCCCCAGATATTATGTATTGTGTGCGCAGTTACATCTTTGTGAGAAAACATGCAGTATTACAGTTTGTCTTATGTTTTTACAGGCATCTTGTCAGCCACTGGAAATGGTTATGTCATATACACAACCATCAAACGAAAGGGCAAGTTAAAGCCACCAGAGTTCATGACGCTGAATCTTGCTGTGTTCGACTTTGGCATATCAGGTGAGACTGAAAGACTTGATGGCATGCTGCTGAAATACTGTTTTCATTTGTCAGATGTGCTTTTCAAAAAAAGATTTTCTGCCTTTGTTTGTGTGTGTGTTGAAGATACATACATAAAGCTTTCAGTGTATAGTTTGTACAGCTTGTATTGGGCTTTGAGTATTATGTTCCGAATAGACAGTGTGGCAGTAAATAAGCCAAGGTTATTCAGTGCTGCCTCTTTTATGATACTTGTCACTGCCCTTACTGATTTATTGGCTGTTATTGAAATTACACACTTGTGTAAATCAAACACAGATTTTTAAGCCACAAGGTTACACAAATGAACAAAAGATCTATTTAATGCCTTGATTGACTCCTGAAAAACGTAAAGACTCTCTTTTCCGTCAGTTTACTCTGGTGATTAATTTTTCACATAAATACCAACAGTAAATAATTTGTAGTTACTCTGTTTAAATCTGAATGTCTTTTTAAAGCAACAATTCATATTTTATGATAGCTTTTAATATTATACAATAAGAATGAAAACAATAATATCTATATTTAACATACATTTAGAAAGATGATGGCGGCATGTTGTAAAGTTTCCAAGAGTTTACTGTAGCCTAGCCTTCATATAACAATTTAAAGTCAAGTCTGTGTTAGTTTTAATACAAATCATAAAGTGCTTATGGTTATTGATTAGAGCATGTTTCATTCACAAATTTGGCATTGTTAGTTCTGGCTCTAAACAGCTAATAGAAAACACATGACATGATTGCTGAAATATTGGCAGGGGAAATTATTTTCAAGTTGATAAAATATAATCTCAATCATTAGACAAATTTATCAGTAGAATTTTAATGGGGCACAGAGGTATTTCACTGGTGCTTTTACCCCAGTAAAAAGGAACTGTTGATTCCAATGTGCTGGCCTTTGTTCCTTGTTCATAATGAACATTTCCTCTCGTTCAAAAATGTGAATTCTAGCCCCACCTAGTGGCTGTGTAGTGTCGCTTCCTCAGGGGAGCAGTGATCCCTGACAATAAACCAGCATTTCTTAAAGTATTGCATGCTGCTTACAGCTCAGTTTTCATTTAAATTATGTTTTATTACAGGGTTCGGGAGGAGCGCGTCCGATCTCAGCCAATTAACCAGGGGAGCCCACCAAGTTAATCAACCCACTGTAAATACAGCTGACTTACCTCTATCCATTGATGGTTTATCAGCATCCCTCCTCCGCGCCATCTCCTCACTTCGAGTTCATACTACACTTATAAAGGGGGGGTACTCTAGGTTCGGGCCATTCCCGAGCTCGGAGCCCTTCCCTGGACAGCACACCAAATATGCATTACCATACTTCAGCTAATTATATGTAAGCGTGAACTCGTGAAATTGATCATTTTTTCGCAACACTTTACAATAACAGTACATGAATAATCATGTACTAGCTTCTAAATTAAATACATGAAGTAACGATGATTATGGCATGTACTAATCAAGAACTAACTTTAATCACAGCACAAGTCATATGAATTCATGTGTGATTAATGACCACCTTGAATACATGTTAGTACATGTTTATTACACACTTGAATTTATACGACTCATGGTGTAGTAGGTAATGTTAGTTATTGATTAGTATGTGTCTTAACTCATCATTAGATCATATTTAAATAATATTTAATTTCGGTGTTAGTGCATGATTATTCATGTACTGTTATTGTAAAGTTCATAATCTGTTTATCCCATCATCCGTACCACTCACTTTCAAGATTTGCGAACAAACTACCTCCCGTGTACTCATAAATTTCTTCCATTATTAAAGGTGGGAGTGTAATTTAACGGAGCCACTCAAAACTAATGACAAAAATTCCCAACAAGTTTTCGCTCTGCCGCCAAGTGCAGTCTACAGTCCTACCCAAATCCACAGCATTTGATCAAACAAAGTATAAGGTTTTTCGAGAGAATTCAGTTTACAAAGGGCTTACTTATAGCTGCCTTTGCATATTATTTGGGAGAGAAGAAAGTAAATTACATAGAAAAAAAATGTGTGCTTGTCAGCTAGCTTGAGTGTGAGTGACAAGAAATTTAATCAGATATGATTTATCATTTTAAGCACTCTGATTCAAATCAATAGTTACTTCCCAATTGCCATTGAAGAAGACTATTATCAGGATGGCATCACTGTATTTAAAAATAATGAGGTTTCCCAGGAGTCATGCACAAGGCAGACTACTCTAGTGCGTCACATTTACGCAGACTTGGGGTCATGGCGTGCTTTCCACCTCTGGACCCTTCCTCGTTTTTTCCACATATATGTAATCTATATGTTTACAGAGAGTATTAATGAGAATCTGCATCATATTTCAAACAAATGTAAATTTAGGTAGTTTTAGATACAAACAGTAATCAAAGATATTAATTATAGTAAAAGATATGAAATCTACTGGAAAAGAGCCGTTTGGAGTGATAAAGACTTTTTTTGTTGCAAAATTTTAAGAAACATTGTAACATAGTTTGCAGTTCAGTCTTTGCAGTGCTCTTATTGCCCTCTGAGAGCTCACTGAAAAACAAAAGTATTCTTTTGTCAGTAATAATTGCTTCAGAATTTTTTTTTTATGGCTTGTTTAACATCAAGTTCTTTTTGTATGTTTTGTCAGTCACTGGAAAACCATTCTTCATAGTGTCTAGTTTTGCCCATCGCTGGCTGTTTGGCTGGCAGGGCTGCCGCTACTACGGCTGGGCCGGCTTTTTCTTCGGATGCGGAAGTCTCATTACTATGACGATTGTCAGCTTAGACCGCTACTTGAAGATCTGTCATTTAAAATATGGTAATTACAATGAGCCTAACTGTCTATCTGTGATTCTGCTTATTCTGTCTGTCTGTCATTCTATCTATCATTCTGCATTTCTATCTGTCTGTCGTTCTATCAGTTGTTCTATCCATCTATCTGTCATTGTATCTATTGTTGTGTGTGACAGGCCTTCTATCTGTCTGTTATTATATCTATATTTTGTTCTGTCTGTCGTTCTCTGTTTCTATTTGTCTGTCTGTCGTTATATCTATTTTTGCATCTGTCTGTCTGTTGTTCTCTCTATTGTTCTGTAATTCTATCTATTGTTTGATATTTCTATCGGTATGTTGTTCCTTCTATCATTCTATCTGCCTCTCTGTTGTTCTTTACTGTTGTATCTGTCAGTCTGTCTGTTAAATCTATTCTGTTAGTCTGTCATTCTGTATTTCTGTCTATTTCTATCGGTTGTTCTATATCTCTGTTTATCTATTGTTCTGTTTGTCTATCTGTCTGTCATTCTGCATTTCTAGCTATCTGTTGTTCTATCGATCGTTCTAGCTGTCTAGTTACTTTACTAACATCAGTTCACTCTGCCAATCAGGTACATGGTTCAAACGGCGTCATGCCTTTCTCTGTGTGGTTTTTACATGGATCTATGCTGCCTTCTGGGCCACCATGCCAGTGGTGGGTTGGGGCAACTACGCACCTGAGCCGTTTGGCACCTCCTGCACGCTGGACTGGTGGCTGGCCCAGGCCTCGGTGTCTGGCAAGAGCTTTGTTATGTGCATGCTCTTCTTCTGTCTCATCTTCCCCACCGGCATCATCGTCTTCTCCTATGTCATGATCATCTTCAAGGTCAAATCCTCAGCCAAAGAAGTCTCTCATTTCGACACACGGAATAAGAACAACCACAACCTGGAGATGAAGTTAACTAAGGTTTGTGCGGTTTAATAAGCAGAAATGCTATGTGGAAATGCCATGTCATTTTTGACATGGTTCCATTTGCATCCTCCAGGTGGCGATGTTGATCTGCGCAGGGTTTTTAATAGCTTGGATCCCTTATGCTGTGGTATCAGTGGTGTCTGCTTTTGGAGAGCCTGATTCAGTGCCTATCCCAGTCTCTGTTGTGCCAACTTTGCTGGCCAAGTCCTCTGCTATGTACAATCCAATCATATATCAAGTCATTGACTTTAAAAAGAACTGTGCAAAATCTTCCTGCTTTCAAGTTTGGAGGAAAAAGAAACAGTACAAGACTTCAAGGTATGTGCCACGTTCCAATTCTAGAGGAATGAGGGATAAACTGGCTTCTGATCATATATATATATACAGTGGGTACGGAAAATAATCAGACCCCCTTAAATTTTTCAAACCATTCTTTGTTATATGCCGACCTTTGCTAAATCATTTAAGTTACATTTTTTTTTCCTCATTTAATGTACACACAGCACCCCATATTGGCAGAAAAACAGAATTGTTGACATTTTGCAGATTTATTAAAAAAGAAAAATTTAAATATCACATGGTCCTAAGTATTAAAGACCCTTTGCTGTGACACTCATATATTTAGTAGAAGCACCCTTTTGATCTAATACAGCCATGATTCTTTTTGGGAAAGATGCAACAAGTTTTTACAACACCTGGATTTGGGGATCCTCTGCCATTCCTCTTTGCAGATTCTCTCCAGTTCTGTCAGGTTGGATGAAACGTTGGTGGACAGCCATTTTTAGGGCTCTCCAGAGATGCTCAATTGGGTTTAAGTCAGGCTCTGGCTGGGCCATTCAAGAACAGTCACAGAGTTGTTGTGCAGCCACTCCTTCGTTATTTTAGCTGTGTGCTTAGGTCATTGTCTTGTTGGAAGTTAAACCTCCGGCCCAATCTGAGGTCCTGAGCACTCTGGAAAAGTTTTCGTCCAGGATATCCCTGTACTAGGCCGCATTCATCTTTCCCTCGATTGAAACCATTCGTCCTGTCCCTGCAGCTGAAAAAAAAAAACACAGCATGATGCTGCCACCACCATGATTCACTGTTGGGACTGTATTGGACAGGTGATGAGCATGCCTGGTTTTCTCCACACATACCGCTTAGAATTGAGGCCAAAAAGTTCTATCTTGGCCTCATCCGACCAGAGTATCTTATTTCTCACCATCTTGGAGTCCTCCGTGCGGGTTTTCATGTGTCTTGCACTGATGAGAGGCTTCCGTCGGGCCACTCTGCATAAAGCCCCGACTGGTGGAGGGCTGCAGTGATGTTGACTTTCTACAACTTTTTCCCATCTCCTGACTGCATCTCTGGAGTTCAGCCACAGTAATCTTTGGGTGCTTCTTTACCTCTCTCACCAAGGCTCTTCTCTCCCCTCAGTTTTGCCGGACGGCCAGCTCTAGGAAGGGTACTGGTCATCCCAAACGTCTTCCATTTAAGGAATGAAGGCCACTGTGCTCTTAGGAACATTAAGTGCAGCAGAAATTTTTTTTGTGACCTGGCCAGATCTTTGCCTTTTCCACAATTCTGTCTCTGTGCCTGCCTTCAGGCAGTTCCTTTGACCTCATGATTCTCATTTGCTCTGACATGCACTGTGAGCTGTAATGTCTTATATAGACAGGTGTGTGGTTTTTCCTAATCAAGTCCAATCAGTATAATCCAACACAGCTGGACTCAAATTAAGGTGTATAACCATCTCAAGGATGATAAGAAGAAATTGACAGCACCTGAGTTAAATATATGATTGTCACAGCAAAGGGTCTGAATACTTACTTAGGACCATGTGATATTTCAGTTTTTTCTTTTTTAATAAATCTGCAAAAAATGTCAATAATTCTGTGTTTTTCTTTCAATATGGGGTGATGTGTGTACATTTATGAGGAAAAAAAATTAACTTAAATATTTTAGCAAATGGCTGCAATATAAAAAAAGAGTGAAAAATTTAAGGGGGTCTGAATACTTTCCGTACCCACTGTATATACACACATCCTTTGAGGAATTTGTCACCCAAATTTGATGAAAATGTACTGATCCTCAGGCCATCCAAGATTGTTTCTTCCCTGAGCAGATTTAGAGAACATGTTAACGTACAATCACATGCTCCAAACCGGTCCTCCTGCATTGAATGGATCTGTCAGAATTACTTGTGAATACTGTAATTTTTTATCAGCTGTTTGCACTCTCATCCTGATATAATGGGAACTATTCCTTTAAAATACTTTTATTTAGGACATGATATACTTGGGTTGGTAAATCTATATAAATGTTAATAAATGATTCCTCTGCACTAGGTCATTATATTATGAATCAAGCACAATATGCAAATGCATATACTACTGTAGGTGGATGTTTTTTGCTGCTTTGCCGCATCTCGCTCTCTGTCTTGTTCCATTAGTGTTAACACATAGTGTTTCATAAGACCACGTATTCTTATGAAATATTTTTTTCAAGCAACATATTGCTGATATTTCGATATGGTAGTAGTTGTTTTGCAAATTTGGTTTTGCAGAGCTCTTTAAACAATGGGAATTCTGTTTTCTGAACGCAAAAACATCTGTCCTTATAGCGTTGTTAGTATGCAGCAAGAATGTGATGCGTTTACATGTTTGTTGGCATTCTGCGTTAACAAGCTTGGACACTGTAAAGTAGTGTTGGCTCATTTTTTGAATGCTTATTTGAAAGATTGTTGTCATAGTATGACTGGATTAGGCTAAACTTAACAAAAAGCAACTGATTGACTTAAGACTATTGAATGTAGCTGTCTTGTTTTTCCCAGGTTCTGCTCCATCTCTGCCTCCCTGAAACAGAGAGCAGCCAATGAAGTTCCAATTGAGATATGAGGATATGACAGGAACTCACAATGGGCCCGACTCACACTGGACAATTTGTTATTGTGCAATTGAATTTAGACATCGACAGTTCATACCCGCTTAACTTTGCTGTTGTTTCCTACTGCTGTCAACTTCACATACTCTGCAAACACATCTCTTAAATTGATCTGTGTGTGTATAAAATAATTAAGTATTAAATAGGATTCATTTTTATATATATATTTTGTTTATTTGTTTGTATTGTATTCCAGCATTCTCAGAACCACAATGTTTAAATCATCTGCTTGAACTCTAAAGTGGCTTCACTTTTCAACAAGTCTGTGTCACGCTCACATCTATACAACAGCATGGTCACAGAAAAACAACAATATATAGATATCTATATACCGTATAGACAACGTGTGCATAATATTATTATTAGTAGTATTTTTTTTATCAAATTGAGTGGACACTGATGCACTGATTCTGAACATTGAATTTCTTTTACATTATTACAACAGACGTACCATGATAGTTTTGAGGCATGTGCAATGATTATATACTTCAGAAATTTTACATTGAAAGGTGTCCTCCAAAGATTCAGTTCATGGTCTTAAGAATTTTTGTGTTTTCTTCATTTTATTTGTAATCGTTTAACTAATTTTAACATTCTCAGTAACCTTTTGCATGTTATCAAGCTGCAGAAAGCCCCTAAGGTTAAAAGAAAGTGAACAGTTGGTAAAGAGAAGTTGTTTACAGGTACTAGTGTGGTTATATGTTTTCCACAAATATTATAAACGTTCTGTGGAAGTTGGACAACTAATGGAAGTTCTAACAGTTAATAATGTAGCAAGCTGGGTTTACAAAATATTCAGTGTTTCTTTTTTGAAATAGCCGAGACTAGCATATGTCAGAAAGGGCCTAAAATGAACATTGACTGTATAATGATGATTGATTAGAGAGAAGCTTGTAAATACTCAAAACAAAATGTTAGCACAATGATAGCTAATTATTATTAAATATTAAATAGTTTAAACTTATTTTGATGCAGATCACTGTTTTACCTGAATGGAACCAGAAAATATTTCTGAAAATGGAGGTTTGGTTATTCAGTTAGGAAATATTATCAAAATGAATTGATATTTATTTTATTTTTATTTTTTGTATATTCAAAAGACACTCCATTAACCTAATGTATTTGAAATTATTATTATTATTTTTTTTAAGTTGAGTGTTGATCATTTATTTAAAAATAAATAACAAAGCGAATATTTCAGAATTATATGTCTGGAGGGCAAGGGGAAAAAGAGAAAAGAAGGCAAAGTATTTAGCAGAATGTCCAGAGTAATATTTTAGCCCTTTGAAAAAGTGAACCACAATCTGAAAAGCTTTTAACCATGATTGAGTAAATGAAGACAAATATTTTTGAATGAAAGAAATGAAATTTTTGTGCAATGTAGCTCAGACAATTGTTCACAAAGGTCTTGAATGAGCAGCTTTGTGGTGTGCTCTCAACAAATGCAAGGTTTGACCTTGTTGGGTTCAGGTTTAAATTCCCCATTCTTATCTCCTGAGCCTCTGACAACTGTATTACCCAAGGTACTTCTTCAAAGCCTCACAGTCTGTTGGTAGCTGAACCTAATGGTGTTGGATTTCCCTCAGCAGTTTTTCAGCAGTTCAGTATAATGTCTACGTCTTTTCTCTGATGCTTTCATGCCGTTGTGACGGCGAGAGTGACTTCCCCTGCAAATCAATGCCCCAGTTGCAGGAAGTAGAAAATGCACTGGATGCCTCATTGACTGCCTTCTGTTGTCCTTGTCATAATGCAGTTTACAGCATGCAGGAGCCATAATAACAACCAGACAATATGCTAAAAGACCCTTCAATTTCCACTGAAGGCTGTAAAAGCCTGCACCTCTCACATTGTCTTTAACTGTGACTTGAAACAAATGCCTTTTCATGTATCGTGCTTTAATCAGCTTGATGAATTATGTACAGTACAGGTGCATCTCAATAAATTAGAAAAAAAATGTCATGGAAAAGTTCATTTATTTCAGTAATTCAATCAATTGTGGAAACTCGTTGTGAGTGTTAAATAAATTTCATGCACACAGACTGAAGTAGTTTAAGTCTGTGGTTCTTTTAATTGTGATGATTTTGGCATATTTAACAAAAACCCACCAATCACTATCTCAACAAATTAGAATAGGGTGACATGCCAATCAGCTAATCATTCAAAACACCTGCAAAGGTTTTCTGAGCCTTCAAAATGGTTTCTCAGTTTGGTTCACTAGGCTACACGATCATGGGGAAGACTGCTGATCTGACAGTTGTCCAGAAGACAATCATTGACACCCTCAATGGAGGGTAAGCCACAAACATTCATTGAAAAAGAAGCTGGCTGTTCACAGAGTGCATGTTAACAGAAAGTTGAGTGGAAGGAAAAGGTGTGGAAGAAAAAGATGCACAACCAACCAGAGAGAACCGCAGCCTTATGAGGATTGTCAAGCAAAATAATTTTGCGATTCAAGAATTTGAGTGAACTTCAAAAATGAATGGACTGAGGCTGGGGTCAAGGAATCAAGAGCCACCACACACACAGATCTGTCAAGGAATTTGGCTACAGTTGTCGTTTTCCTCTTGTTAAGCCACTCCTGAACTACAGACAATGTCAGAGGCGTCTTACCTAGGCTAAGGAATAAAAGAACTGGACTGTTGCCCAGTGGTTCAAATTCCTCTTTTCAGATGAGAGCAAGCTTTCTATTTCATTTGGAAACCAAGGTCATAGAGTCTGGAGGAAGGGTGGAGAAGCTCATAGCCCAAGTTGCTTGAAGTCCAGTGTTAAAGTTTCCACAGTCTGTGATGATTTGAAGTGCAATGTCATCTGCTGGTGTTGGTCCATTTTGTGTTTTTGAAAACAACATCACTGCACCTGTTTACCAAGAATTTTTGGAGCACTTCATGCTTCCTTCTGCCTGACCAGCTTTTTGAAGATGCTGATTCATTTTCCAGCAGGATTTGGCACCTGCCCAAGATCGGCCAATCAAAGCACCAAAAAGGTTGGTAAATGACCATGGGTTGGTGTGCTTGACTGCCAGCAAATCACCAGACCGAACCCCTAGGGGATCTATGGGGTATTGTAAAAAGAGGAGGAATATGAGAAAAAAGAAACAAGGGGGCACGGAGAGACCCCAAAAATGCGATGAAGTGCTGAACGCCACGGTCAAAAGACATGGGCTTCCATACACCTCAGCAGTGAAGAACCAAATGGATCACCTCCATGCCCGAAATTGAGGCATAGGAATAAACAAAAAGGAAGGGAGGCAAATGGAGATGGCAGCCCTTACCCCCAAGTATTTTGAGGTGGTAAATGTGACAGTAAATGAACATACTTTCCATGAAAAGGCCAACAATTCGCTAAAAAGAAAAAAAAATGTTTTTTTTATGGGCTTATGAAGTATTCTATTTGTTGATGGATAGTGAATGTGGTGGTTTGTTAATTGTGAGCCCAAAATCATCACAATTAAAAGGAAAACCCACAAGACTTATTAAACTCTCCAGTCTGTGGCATTTTGACGTGTTAATACACAAGTTTCACAATTTGAGTTGAATTACTGAAATAAATGAACTTTCCATGACATTCTAATTTATTGACATGCACCAGTATATGATGATTAGCACAGTGAACCTGAATGTGAAAGAAAATAGAATGAAACCAAAAGTAAACCTATAGGTTTCATTTAGGTAGATAGGGGGAGATACGCTTTCCCTTCTCATCAGATCTGACAGGTGTCAATGAAATAAGACGATATATAAACCTTACAAAAAAGCTTTTAAAGAAGAAATAGAAATCGCCATTAAATAAAAGAAAAGACTATTCTACTATAAATACCATTTTGCTTTATTATCAAACCTGTACGTTTTTACTGATGGTCAAGGGAAGCACTTAGAACCAACCAGAAAATGCATTGACATGTGAATTGATGTAAAATGGGACATCTAAAGTGTTCTAAATCTAAGTGGTGACCTGGGAGGCAAATAAAGCTAGCAGATTGAAGAATACCAAAGATTTGCATATTTCACAAGCGTGAGGCACAATACATCTTCTATACTATTTTTAGGGTTCTGCTACTGCAATAAAGCATGTCACAAGTAACAAATCATTGTTCTGGTGCATTCAACTTTAAAATGCCATTGCATTAGTCAGTTTATATAATGCACTGATTCTGGCCCTGAGGGTATCAGCATTTTTGTCTTCAGCAGATGTCTTGGCATAAATAGTAATCTCTTCATTGTAGTTACAGTAAGATAAATTTAATACAGGACCTTGATTAAATAACATTCAGTGTAGACTGAAATAGTTAAATCTATAATATCAGAATTTGACAATATAAGACATTCAGTATATTGCGTAATATAGTCATAAGCTCTTGTCGGGGAAGGTTGCGGGTTCGTGTCTTGTACCGGCAGGGATTGTAGGTGGGGGGATTGAACGTACAGTGCTCTCTCCCACCTTCAATAACACGACTGATGTGCCCTTGAGCAAGGCACCAAACCCCC
Source organism: Sinocyclocheilus anophthalmus (assembly GCA_018155175.1). Taxonomy (NCBI): domain Eukaryota; kingdom Metazoa; phylum Chordata; class Actinopteri; order Cypriniformes; family Cyprinidae; genus Sinocyclocheilus; species Sinocyclocheilus anophthalmus. The sequence continues at coordinate 38,670 of JADLZN010004844.1, forward strand.
AAAAGCTCCCTGGGCACCACAGCAAAAATGGCTGCCCACTGCTTGGGTGGTTCAAGGTGTGTTTGTGCGCACTTTGGATGGGACAATGCCCATAATTCTGAGTATGGGTCACCATACTTGGCCACATGTCACGTCACTTTCACTTTTGTGCAAGTGCAGAATACATGCTGATCCATTATCATCATGTTCTCTTTAACATTCTTTTTTTAAACCTCATCAAGGTAGAGTTTTACTGCAAAGGTCATTAGCAATATGGTAAACAGGGTTTTAATGTTTCATTTCCACAGGCTGGAATGTTTTTCTGTTACTGTGTTGATATTACATTTTACTGTAAACCTGCAAATTATGTTATCTGTTGATTATTGCATGTTACCAAATCAATTTGCATTGAAAATTGACATTTTTTGAAAATTGAAATTTGCCTATTGCTTATTGCATCAGCTTGCGTGTTGGAACTACAATTGTTATAACTTAAAGGGGTCATATGATGCGATTTCAAGTTTTCCTTTCTCTTGGAGTGCTACAAGCTGATTGTGCATAAAGAAGATCTGTAAAGTTACAAATCCAAAGAGATATTCTTTATATAAAAGTTAAGACTCTGCCACGCCCCCTTAAAATGGCTCGTTCTAACACTCCCCCACATAGCTAGGTCACTATGTGGAAATATTAGCATAATGCCGCCAAAATGTGCACGCAAACAAAGGCGGCATGGTTTCAGTAACAGCAGTAGTGTTGATGCAGCCATGTCAGGGAGACGCTGTGTGTATTAGTGCGAAAGCAAAAGCACTTTATTTGGCCTTCCGGAAGTAGATGCAATTAGGAATCATTGGTTAAGATTTATTTACAACAGAACAGCACAACCCAGATGTTCGAATTTGTGCATCTCATTTTATGGACGACAGTTTTTTGAAACTAGAAGAGTACAAGACTGACTGTGCACAAAGGCTATTTAAAAAAAAAAAAAAGGGTCAATTCCAACTTTGCTATGACAATCTGGCACTTCTATGAATCAGCGACTGTAAGTATGTTTTGTTACTAGTTTAAGTATTTGCTATTGACTGCTCAAATGCGGAGATTTGCGCTGCGCAGAGTAATGTGTAGTGTGTGTGTGTGTATGTGTGTGAGGGGAACAGGGTCACATCACAGGAGAGTGAACTGTCTGTCAGAAATCATAGCAGCTTGTGCTAACCGCGGCTTGTGTACTGCATCATCACTGTTTCTGTCACGCGACTCTGTTGCCCTTTCGGGCTTGAACTGATGGTAAAACTAATGGCATTATTAAATGTCTTGATATTTACTTCGAAAGCTGAAGCTCATGATTATGGTAAGGGGCGTTACATTTACAACGAGCGCTTGCGGTGTTCGGCCAATCACAATGCACTGGATCAGCTGGCCAATCAGAGCAGACTGCGCTTGTCAAAGGAGGGGGTTTTGTTGAAAACGATGTGTTTGAGAGAGACTGGGCATTGAGGTCCTACAATAATGTACAGTATTTTAAAAAAAATTGTTTTTTGAACATTAAAGCATGTCAAAATACTCTGTTACACCAAATACACAAAATAATGATCTTTAAAATAGCATCATATGACCTCTTTAAAAATTCACTTTCAACAGTTGACAAAGGATAGTTGGCTGGAGTTATGAATTCATTTGTGTGTATCCATGTCAGAAAATGTAATGTCAGTGTATTTACAATAATGATCAAAACATTTAATAAAATTTGTTTAAAAAGAGCTGTTTTTGTTTATTTGGCAGGAAAAAAAATTGCATGTTACATGGAAATGGAAAAAAAAAAAAAGGTCTGGACCTCGGTAAATTTTTCATGTTCAAAAATAAAATTTGTTACTTGACTAATTTGCTGTTAAACTCCTGTGAGCTGCGAGTGAAAGCGCAAGCTCAGACTCCGTGTTGCCAGATCCGGCTATTATAAGTGTTTTTGGACTTGTCTTTTCCACTTAACTTGACACTTTAGAAAGTTAATAAAGTAGGAAGTTGGAGTTTAGAGTCAGCGATATCTTTATCATATCTTATTTGCAAAAGATTGGAAATAATTTATTTTTAGTTTTTTTGTTTTGTTTTAGTATCAATATCTGGCAACACTGCATCGCCGGCACTTAAACTGAAAGCAATCAAAAAAGCCCATGGACAGGTTTTTGCTGACAGGATACGACATTCGGTAAAGGAAACGCAAAAATTATCATGATATTATCTGTCATAAACGTTATCAACGCTGTCAAAAACAGTAGCATTTAACACTAGCACACACAGATCTGTAGAGCAAGTAGGTTACAGAATGAAATTAAATACACAAAAACTAGCCACGAAGAAGTATATGCTATGTCATTCAGTATAGTTCAATTTTCACAAATCATGCTATAAACATTCATAAGAGCACTAGACAAAGTTATGGTATTATGTATTGTTGCAATTTATTAAAAGATTTTGATGCAATAAATAGGGTATGATTTACATATAATATAATCATCCCTCCAAAACAGAGAAAAAATCTTTCATAAACATCTACATGTCTGTCTCCTTTAGAGTGTTTATAGTGTATATAATGAGTTGTATTTGTAAGGGTTACACATTATATTCTTAATTCTTTAAAGGAGTCATATGATGCCTAAAAAGAACATTATTTTGGTTATTTGGTTAATGAAATGTGTTTATGCGGTTTTAAGGTTCAAAAAACACATTATTTAACACATATACTGTACATTATTGTTTCTCCACTATTCCCCGCCTTTTGAAACGCGTAGATTTTTACAAGCTCATCGGTCTGAAAAGCGAGGAAGATAGCTGATTGGCCAGCTATCCAGTGCATAGTGATTGGCCGAATACCTCAAGCGGTGTGAGAAGGAAATGTTACGCCCCTCACCATACTTTTGATGCCGTGTCCGGCCGGAGCGACGAGAAAAAAAACATTAAAACCCATTATAAACGTGGCATTTGTTGCATCCAGTTGGGACACAATTACGGATTATAATGACTTTATTGACTTATACTGTCTTTTTACGCGTCGTGTAAACATAAAACCATATCTGCATTTGTGATCTGAGAAATGTTGTGATCGGCGGTCGGTGGACTCGACGAAGAAGCAGCCACATGTGACGACCCCGGGCTGGACTCCGCTTCGTCCATGGTGAAAGCCGATCCGGCGATCCACAGCGCGAAGTTGATGTATTTCCTCAGTGACCAGCAGGGATCAGCTCTAGGCATGACGAATTGGATATCACCTCCTTGAAGGCCAAACAATGTAGTTTCGCTTTCACAACGAAGCACAGCGCCTTCACGACATGGCGGCAGCAACAATACTACAGCGAGAATAAAAGTTCCGCCTTCTTTCTTTGCGTGAACATTTTGGGCGGCATTATGCAAATATTTCAACATAGTGAGGTAGATATGTGGGGGAGTGTTAGAATGAGCCGTTTTAGGTAGGCGTGGCTGACTCTTAACTTTTATAAAGAATATCTCTTTGGATTTGAGACTTTAGTCTTTGCAACTTTACAGATCTTCTTTCTGCACCAAGAGCTTGAAACACTTCAAAGAGAAAGGAAAAATTGGAATCGCATCATATGGCCCCTTTTTAAATACAGGGAGGGTAGCGTTAGAAAGACTACAAGTGCACATGAAGTGTGCTATTTGCGACAGGGCCTGTGTGACATTTTCAGCTGTTTCGAATCAGAGCAAGTGGTGTCTGAAGCCGGGTTTCCATCCAAAGTTGAGAACTTATGCGCAAAACTGAAATATCGCATAAAACATTTGCAAATAAAACACAGTTTCCATCCAACGAGTCAAAAACAACAAAATTGTCACTTCCTGATAAACAGGCACTAAATATCTCTAAGAAAACTAGGAGAAGGCACTGAATATAATAATTTTCAAATACAATAAATTACTTGCGCGTTGAGTGAGCAGACGAAACACCATAAATGCAGTCTTGCTTTCGGAGGTGAATGTCAGCTCTTTGGGAACGCAGTCGTGGTAGACCGTTCTGGGAGGCAATTATACAGAAATACATTGATGACCGACTTTGCTCGGACATTTCAAAATGACCATAACAACATTTAAGATGCTGTGCAACGAAATCTGTCTGCTGGTTAGTCAGGTTATGCCATCCCATAGTGCAAAGTCACATGACTTTTTTGATGCGCATGGAGGAATTTACTCAGCAAATGTGTGTACTTCTCCCATCATTCGCATAAACCCTTTTCGCACAAGTCAAAAACCACTTCAAGCGAGCGTAAAAAACTTTTTAGTGAATTATTTGAAATTTGGCGTTTCCATCACTCTTTTGAAGCGATAGGCTACTCAAAAGGCATACAAACGGTGAGGAAAACAGCTTGATACTCTCAGCTGTGCTGAATCATTCAGTGTGAGGTTGAACATGCACGAATCAGACTGTGGGATATTTTCAAAGACTATAGAAACACAAAGATGGTTCACTCCTATACTTATGAATGGGAGACACTGCAATGCGCAATATGGTGGGATAGTCCTGCCTTCTAAATGAAAGAGCCAATCGTTGATTTGTAAAGTCATTGCATCACTGCAGCGGCTGTTATAAGCTCCGGTTCCTATAGAAACCTGAGACTGGACCAGCCGATGCGCATGCGCAGTCATAAGCGTTCGAGTGCGTTATAATGCGAAATGTGCATTGGCTGGTCTAGCTTGAAAAATAAGCTTTTTTAATGCTATTTGAGCATAAGAAACAACATTCATGGTGCAGTTCATTTCAGATTTTGTTGCTGATGCAGTTTTTGAGATTTCAGGATTCCCACATTCATTTAGCTAGGACTTGGTCTTGTTTGAGCTGGCCGGGCACATTGCAAATATGGCCGCCGAGTGAACAGACTTCCTTGTCCCAGCGCCACCATAGGCACAATTAATGAGAGTATCATGACCATGGTGTTGATGCTTGCTGACGCAGAAAACGAAGGTGCTGTGACTTGTTTATGAAGAGGAAAATCCCGAGAATGTGCCGTGTACTCTATCCTAATTATGTTTAAAATTGGTACTGCCTGAGTTATTTTTGGAATATAACAACTTGATGAAATTCAAACATGGGTTAATAAATATAATATTGATTTCCCAGGTAACGTAAAAATAGTAAATTGAAATTTGTTTCTTTTTCTGATAGTAAATAATGCCTTATTTACCAGAAAGGGAAAAAAAAAAAAATTCTTACCTGGTGATCGGAGGGGGGGGGGGGGGGGGGCCTCACTACTGTTTAATCGCGGGCCTAAAGTAATTTCAAGCACTGCGCCTCACTTTTTCTGTTTTTGTTACTAACTGTATCAGTCATTGTATACATATTTTTTTGGAAAATAAAAATAGCATAAAAGTGTACTTTTAACTTTCCAAATCCCAGTTCAGACAGAAACAGTAAACACTAAATATACCTCCCTTAAGCGAGGCATGTGCGAACATGGCAGAAAGGCTTGGAGACATGTGTATGTGGACAAGTCCCTCAGGGACGGAGAGAGAAGATCAACCTGTCTGTCTGCACTTTCATGTCTCTTAGCACGTGTTTGAGTTTATCCCTGGACTTACCTTCTCAATCAAACCCACATCATAAAGGGGAGTTGCAGGCAAGATGGTACCCCAGGATAATAATGTTCTGTACTGGTACATCAGCATCTGTCAAATGTCACACAGTAAGGCAAAATGTAGAAACTCACCAGAAATTGTGAATACAAGACTTAAAGATGAAATAATTTGTCCAAATGGCCACATGGGTGAAATCTAATTGAAATATATTAAGTAAGGGACAAAGACGAATTTAGGTTAAAATTAAGGGGTTAAAGTTTGGATGGTTAGCATTAGCTAGTTAGCACCTGTGGTAGAGGGTGTAAACACACATCAGGGCCCAAAAATCTTTCTCTGTTTATTGATTGCCCTTCAAAAATAGTCATATTTTATGATGAAATATGTATTTTACACATTTAGATATTTAATTATATTTTAGATGCTTTACCACTGCCTAACTGTTGTAGTATTTCTTGGTGCGGGGTTTTTCTTTATAGATTTACACTACTGTTCAAAAGTTTGGGATGGTAAGATTTTTCAGAAGATGTCCTCTTATGTTCCCTCTCAGTAGGTCACTCTCGACGTCACGTCGGAGGACCGACGAATGGGGATCTCGCTTAGAGGGACCAATACACTTAGAGTGTAACTAAACGAGCCAATGCACATTGGCATGCGATTATTGCCTCCAGCTGCGCTGAGCACAGCGTGAGTATAAGTAGGCAGCAGGTGCTGCGCATATTCAGCTTTTCGCTTCGTGCCGAGCGATCACATCGTTCTGCTCATGACTATGCAGTAGGATTAAACTACAGGCGAAGCAAGCTCTTCGTGGGCATCGTGCGGTGTCGGCGCTTCAGCGGCCGGTGGTTTCCCGTGCGCGTGGGCATCAAACGGCAGGCGGCACTACCCCTTGTGTGTGTTGCAGGAACGGCATTCCCTGTGCGCTCGGCACACTAAAAGAGAAAACCATACACAAAGAGCCTTCACGGGATTGCAGGAACGTCTTTTTAAAGACGCCGTCTGTTTAAAGATGTCATACCATCCGTGCGTTTCTGGGTGCGGTCGCTACCTGGCGCCGGGTGATGGTCACGATCGCTGCCTCTAGTGCCTGGGCATGAAGCACGCTGAGGTGGCTGTCGTGGATGACTCATGCTCCCATTGCAAGGGTATGACCATCTCGGAGTTGCGGACCGGACTCAGTTACCTGCAAGGGGGCGGAGTGCCCGTGCCACTGCCTAGATCTGGGGTTCCCTCTGGCAGCAGCCGGGGGCGTCCTTTTTCTAGCAGTGGGCGGACTGGTCTTACGGTCACGGTGAGGAATTCCCCTCCGGGGATGCCCAAAACCGCCAGCACTGCGAAACCAGCGGAGCTCTCAAAAAGAACAGGCTGGACCCTCCCGGGGGGTACCACTTGTTTCTTCTGAGGCTCCCCCCGACGAACAGATGTCGATTGCAGCATCGGAGGGAGAGCCAGACTTTTCTGGGGATGAAGATACGTCAGCGTTGCTGCCCTCTGCGCGGCCAGTGGTGCCGGATACGGACCCAGAAATGATGGCTATGCTTTCCCGGGCCGCCGAGAGTGTCGGGCTCGAGTGGAACAATCCACCGCGTCCCGAACCCTCGAGGTTGGACGATTGGTTTCTCGGGGTGGCGCGCGCTGGTTCTCAGGGCCCCGCTCCAGTGCCTTTCTTCCCGGAGGTGCATAATGAGATCACTGGGTCATGGACGGCACCTTTCACTGCCAGAAACCGGCCCAGTGGCTCATCCTCCCTCACCACCCTCGAGGGGGGTCCAGCGCGGGGGTATACGGGAGTCCCCCAGGTGGAGCGATGCAATTGTGTCCAAATGCCGCTACCACATTGCGGGGCAAACCGTTGCTCCCCTCCCGGGCCTGTAGGCACTCATCGGCCTTGATCGATACTGCCTATACGGCCTGTGGAGAAGCTGCGTCCGCCTTACACGCTTCGGCGTTATTGCAAGTGCACCAGGCCAAGGCACTGAGGGACTTGCACGAGGGTGGTCACGACCTGGAAGTTCTCAAAGAACTCCGCCCCACGACGGACCTCGCGCTACGAGCGACGAAGGTTACGGCCCGGTCTCTGGGTCGTGCCATGTCCACTATGGTGGTCCAGGAACGCCAATTCTGGCTGTGACTGGCTGAAATGCGCGAGACTGCAAGACACGATTCTTGAACGCCCCCAAGTCCCAGACTGGCCTTTTCGGCGACACGGTGGAGAACTTTGCCCAGCAGTTCTCCGCCGCCCAAAAGCAGACTGAGGCCATCAAGTACATCCTGCCCCGGAGTTTGACAGCGGCCTGCCCGGCCGCCGGCGGCACGCGCCTCAGCGCCGGCTCGTCGACTGAGGGCGGCCCCCTGCCGCCGGCCCAACGCTCCGAGCAGCGTCGCGCAGCAGCCAGCAAGGAGCCGCGCGAGGAGACGGCCGCAGGCCAGCGCCCGCGGCCCTCCAGCCCCCGCCACACCTGGGATAAGCGAACAAGTGCAAGAGGCCCCTGAGACGGGCGACCCGAGATGAGGGAGTTGCTCTTCGGGAGATGAGTTAACGGACATCCTCCACAGGAGGGGAGGGTGGCAGAATCTTTTGTTCCTTTTTTTGCCATGGCCTCGCGGGTCGGTGGTACCCAAATTCTCGATAAAGAGCAATTCCTCTATTTCTGGGTTTCAGAGGGGACGGGGGGTTGTGGACGAGGTAGTGCGTATCACACTCACCCTCCTCTTTCGCCAGCGAGCAGCAGTGGGCGGATCGGGAGGACGAAACAACGGACTACCCACGCACCCTCTGCCCAAACGCAGGTCAGTGTTGCACACACCCAGACCCCGCCTCAGACCGGCAAAGAGACGCCCGGGCCGGATCCCTGCGTTCCTTTACACTGCCCCACTGCGGGTACGCCTGTAGTTCCAGTGATGCCACTTGCGTGGTGTCTGGGAGCCTGGCTTGAGCTACCCAGCCCTTCTCGATGGCTCCTTCGAACCGTCAGGTTCGGCTATGCGATTCAGTTCGCCCGGAGCCCTCCCAAGTTCAGGGGCGTCCACTTTACTTCAGTGAAGCAGTCAGATGCACGTCTTGCGGGCGGAGGTCGCAGTCCTCTTGGCGAAGGATGCGATAGAGCCGGTCCCTCCGTCCGATATGAGGTCGGGGTTTTACAGCACTTACTTCATTGTACCCAGAAAGGCGGTGGGTTGAGACCTATCGTGGACCTGCGCGTCGTGAACCGGGCAGCCCCAGGTGCACCTTCACCGGCTCCCGGTCAAGATGCTCACGCAGAAATGCACTTTCAGGTGTATCCGTCCCCAAGCCTGGTTCGCAGCGATCGACCTGAAGGACGCTTACTTTCATGTCTCGATCGTTCCGCGCCACAGGCCATTCCTGCGGTTGCGTTCGAGGGGCGGGCATACCAGTACAAGGGGTTTTTTTTCCCGCCCTTCGGGCTGTCCCTGCCGCCCGTGTCTTCACGAAAGTTACGGAGGCAGCCTTTGTTCCCATGAGAGAGCAGGGCATTCGAATCCTAAACTACCTCGACGATTGGCTCATACTAGCCCAGTCTCAGGATCAGTTGTGCGAACACAGGGACTTGGTGCTTTCACACCTCAGCTTGTTGAGCCTTCGGGTCAACTGGGAAAAGAGAAAACTCTCCCCGACACAGAGGATCTCTTTTCTTGGTATGGAACGGTCTCGAACAGACAGGCACGCCTCACGCAGGAACGTGCTCAGTCTGTGTTGAACTGCTTGAATACGTTCAAGAGCAGGATGGCGGTCCCACTGAAACAGTTTCAGAGGCTCCTGGGCATATGGCGGCCGCGGCGGCGGTCACGCCGCTGGGGCTACTCCATATCAGACCGCTGCAGCACTGGCTCCATGGACGAGTCCCGAGGTGGCCGTGGCAACGCAGCACTCACCGGGTCCAAGTGACACCGGCCTGCCGCAAAACCTTCACCCCGTGGGCAGACCTTGTGTTCCTCCGGGCAGGAGTGCCCCTGGAGCAGGTCCCCAGGCATGCTGTGGTTTGCACGGATGCCTCAACCAACGGCTGGGAGGCCACGTACAACGGGCTTGCAGTGTAAGGGGTTTGGACGGGGCCCCAACTGCAATGGCACATCAACTGCCTCGAGTTGCTAACAGTGCACCTTGCCCTGAGCCGTCTCACAGGGCGCTTACGAGGCAAGCACGTACTGGTCCGCACGGACAATACAGCGGCCGTTGCGTACATCAACCGACAGGGTGGTCTGCGCTCCCGTCGCTTGTCGCAACTCGCCCGCCACCTCCTCATCTGGAGTCAGAAGCATCTGAGGTCGATTCTTGCTGTTCACATTCCTGGGCTGCTCAAACAGGCAGCCGACGAGCTATCTCGAGCTGAGCTCCCGGGAGAATGGCGACTCCATCCCCAGACGGTCCAGCTTGTTTGGGGACGTTTCGGAGCCGCTCATGTAGACCTGTTTACCTCTCCAGAAACATCTCAATGCCAGTTGTTCTTCTCCCTGCCCGAGGGAACACTCGGCACGGACGCACTAGCACACAGCTGGCCGCGGGGCCTTCGCAAGTATGCTTTTCCCCCAGTGAGCCTTCTCACAAGGTCAGGGAGGACGAGGAGCAGGACCTGCTTGTGGCGCCTTACTGGCCCACTCGGACCTGGTTCCCGGAACTAACGCTCCTCGCGACAGCCCCTCCCTGGCAGATTCCTATGAGGAAGGATCTACTGACTCAGAGACGGGGCACCCTTTGGCACCCGCGTCCAGACTTCTGGAAACTTCATGTCTGGTCCATGGATGGGACGCGGAGGTTCTAGGTGGCCTAACCCAAGGGGTAGTTGACACCATCACTGCAGCGAGAGCGCCGTCTACGAGACGCGCCTACGCTTTGAAGTGGAACCTGTTCGTTGAGTGGTGTTCTATCGCCTAGAAGACCCCCGGAGAGCGGCCCGATCGGAGTTGGGCTGCCGTCTTGCAGCAAGGCTGGAGCGAAGGCTGTATCCCTCACCCTTAATGTTTTATGTCTACTGCAGCGATCGCGTGCGACCACGACCCTAGAAGGGACGGTGTGCTTGGGGAAGCATGACTTGATAGTCAGGTTTCTTAGCGGGGGCGAGAGATAAAGCATCCACGCCCCCCTCTATACCCTCTGGGACCTGAGGTCGGGGTGCGTACGGCACTTCAGAAGGCCCCATTGAGCCTTTACAGGCAGTGGAGATGAAGTTCTCCGATGAAACATTGCTACTGCTGGCATTGGCCTCTATCAAGAGGGTAGGGGACCTGTACGCATTTTCGGTCAACGATTTGTGCTTAGAGTTCGGGCCGGCTGATTCCCAGGTAATCCTGAGGCCCCGGCCCGCTACGTGCCCAAGGTTCCCGCTACGCCTTTCAGGGATCAGGTGGTGAATTTGCAAGCGCTGCCCCGGGAGGAGGCAAACCCAGCCATTGCTCTGCTCTGTCCCGTCCGCGCTTAAGGGCTACGTAGACCGGACGCCAAAGCTTTAAGGACATCAGAACCAGCTCTTGTCGTCACGGAGGCCGGCACGAAGGGGACTGCCGTTCAAGCAGGAGGAGGCCCAATGGATAGTGGACGCATCACCCTGGCTTATCAGGCACAGGTGTGCCCTGCCCGTTCAGGTTGCGAACTCACTCAACTAGAAGTGCTGTATCCTCCTGGGCGCTGGCTCGTGGCAATTTCAAATATATTTGTAGAGTTGCGGGCTGGGCGACCCCCAACACGTTCGCTAGATTCTATAGCCTTCGCGTGGAGCCGGTATCCTCCTGTGTTCTCATCTCAAACGTGTAGAAGCACTGAGATGCCCCGGCTTCGGGTCGGCTTGCAAACCACTCCAGAGAGTCCATATAGTAGACCTATTTGAGTTCCTCCGTACCCTCGGCAGCCAGACGGGGCGGAGCGGAGACAGGCCTTCACTCGCTGAATCCTCGAGAACCGGTAGACGGCTGGGTTCCATATGTAAGACCTAAATGGATCTCATATGTGTAAAGTCCACGGTATAGCCTTGAGCACGTGTTTCCCCGGCAGACTTCTGCCAATCCAAGAGGGTTCAATCACCTCCATTCTCCATATGCACCTAAGGGATGTCCATATGTGTATTGCTTCCGAAAACCACCTTCGGGAAGGTTCAAGCTTCCGTAACGTCCCTGTTCCAAGTAGAACGGGTACGTTTTCCCAGTGTTATCCAGTCTTACTCATTGGGTAGTGCGATTGCAGCAGTAGCTGGTCCTCTTGTAAAGAAGCCCTGGCCTACGCCAAAAAGTAAGGGCGCAGGTGGCTTCCACAGGACACTGGAAGGGGCAGTAGCTGTGGCCTTTTGTAGGATCCCAATTCATCGGTCCTCCAACGTGACGTCGAGAGTGTCCGACTGAAAGGGAATGTCTCGGTTATGTATGTAACCCTCGTTCCTTGAAGGAGGGAACGGAGACGTCACGTCCCGTCGCCACAGCTCCTGTACCACTGCTGAGTCACCGGGTCACCGGCTCGGCTCCTCAGCGAAAACCTGAATATGCGCTGCATCTGCTGCCTACTTATACTCACGCTGTGATCAGCGGCAACTGGATACAATAATCGCATGCCAATGTGCATTGGCTCGTTAGTTTACACTCGAAGTAGATTGTCCCTCTAAGCGAGATCCCAATTCATCAGTCACCGACGTGACGTCTCCGTTCCCTCCTTAAGGGAACGAGGGTTACATACGTAACCGAGACGGTCACCAAGCCTACATTTATTTGATCAAAAAAATACAGTAGATAATGTGAAGTAGTGACCAATTAGTAATAAAATATTTGAAAATGTAATGTATTCCTGTGATGGAAAAGCTGAATTTTCAACAGCCATTTTTTCAGGCTTCAGTGTCACATGATCCTTCGGAAATCATTCTAATATGCTGATTTAGTGCTCAAGTCAGTCAGTATATATAGAAATTTAGAGTAATTAAGCTAAAAATGGAGGATCCTTAACCATCTGAGCAAATGAGATGAAAAGGAAAATTGGAGAACTGGAGAAATGGTCTCATAGACCTCCTTGGGTAAAATACTGTAGCTGACAAGCATGCAAACGAACCTCGTGGTGTCACTCTCTGTTATTATAAATCTTGTTAGAATACATGTCTTAATAATGAATGCAATCTATAAAGACAAAAACTGTTACATTATGGATGACACTAACGAAATCAGTTTGATTCACACTGTTAAATACTAGGATTCTCATTCATCACTCTGTGTCATCAGAAAAGAAAGATGCTAATTTTGTGCCAGAGAGAAAGCATAAGCATTATACACAGAGGGCTCCCAGTCATAATGCCATGAAGTTTCATAGACAAAGGCTTTAATGAAAAAATCCATATTTCCATGTTTCCATATAAAAATGTACATCAGCATAATATTTATAGCTTCAACATAGCAGGCAGTAAAAAATAGTTTACAATGAAAATATTCAGAGCATTCTAATGCATACATCTTATAAATTCAGACTTAAAGACATTCCTTTAAATGATCGCTTTACTATGGTTTCTATTTTTGGCTGATCGATTCAGTTCACGTTACTCGCTACCTTGAATTGTGACGAAACTCAAATGAAACAGTGTTCTGGTGCGTCACAAACTAAACACCATATTAATGGAAGACATATTAATTTAACGCTATGCTCACATCTACCGTTGTGCCTTCTGTAACACGATAAAACCAAATCATTGCATCAGAATGGAATCTAAAACGTCATGTTTTTAAGTCTGACATATCCACTTCACAGTGAACTCAAAAATTTCAAGACACCAAACAAGTGTACAACTGCACAAACAGACTCGTATCAGCATGTCACATTAAACTTGCGGCTCGCTCACTCTTCTTTCTTTCACCCATTTGAAAAGATTTGATCTGCATGAGAGACTTGCGCTTTGGGCCTGTTTTCAGGGTTATTCACACTCTTTAAACAAAGCACAGAAGTAATCAAGTAAGTAAGAATACAGAATCACTGCAGATAGGTTATGTAACCCATTTGCGGCAGTTCATTGAATTAAGCGCTGATGAGAGCTGCTGAGAGCAAAGCGGTGAGAAATAAGAAAGGAGGAAATGGGGCTACATGAACACAATTCAGATTCACACAAGTAAACACAGACTAGGAATTACATAACAGCGGTTTTAGACCACACAACCATAACGTTGTCTAGCTTTAAGCCATTGTGAGCATCACAGTTTCACTACTGATGTGTTTTGTTCTTTAGAAATGGGTTCAGAATCAAACGTCCCGTTTACGTTACACCAATGGCTTCCCTCCCATTCCAATGCAAGCATGTCCGTAAAAGTAAACTTTGTATGAGCATCACAGTGTTATACACAAGCATAGGAACTAAACCTTCACGCTTTAGGACTAATGTGTTAATAAAAAAGACATAGAGAGCATCTTTGCATACACAGTATCTTAACCATAATTTCTCATGTCATGTTGTTCATCTTAATGCCATTTTAAAAATGTTACACTGCTATTTTACCTAAAGATTATGTCTTTGAGATGATCCTAAGGAATAAAACTACTATGTTACTGTTATACCATTGCACATCCCTATTATGTTTTATAATTGCACATATTTGGGCTCATAAATGGATTTGACTAACTGTTAATTTTGTCCATACTAAGAATTCACTGCTTCGTATTGAGGGTGACTTATGAATCTTTCTTTTTCCATTTTAAGAACTAACATAGATACTAAATAGACATCAGTGAACTAAACCTCACAGATTGCTTTTTTATCTGTTAAAAAACCCTTTAAATCTTTAGTAATTAAATATTAGGTAGTCTCATTATTGTTATTTACTGTTTAGGTATGTACTAATTGCATTAGATGTACCACTGAAAACTCACATTACCTTTTACATTATGTATAAGCTGCTTATAAAGATTCACTGCTGGCAATACGTACAACAAATGGTCACATTAAAATATATTTAGCACTTTGAACGGTCTCATATTTTATGAACTTGTGGGTCTTTGATTGCGACAGCTAACATTTTAAAAGCTTTGATATGACATACAATCCATGGCAGTCTAATTCTTGTCTAATTTTGTTTCAACAAAGCTGATGAGCACTCGCATAACAAACACACATCTTCATTGAGTGCTTCATTGCCATTAGCTTCAACACAAAATAAATTAATGCCACAATTTCCTAATAGTAGACACCAAATCAGATCACTGGCAATAAGTCACTCCTAATTAGCAACGACTTTAAAAAATATTTTAAAACCTGCCCTCACACTTATTATGCTGGATGATATTTTTACTGTAAAAACAACACAGTAGACTTTATACAGTGGTAAACAACTTTTAAATTGCTAGAGAAAATTCAACAGAAGCTGCCTTCTCTTCTCATTGTTGGCTTATACAACACAAGACATGAACGTTTTGGGCTCATTATGTGAATTGAGGTCGCAAATTATGTAGCCTCACCTAAATCAAGGTTCTCAACAGTGAAGAGCTTGTTAAACCATTCAACATCATAAGACCAATGTCTGCCTAAGATGTCAGATTTATATTTATAGCTTTATGGTTTTAGCTGATTTGTTTTGATTAATCTGACTAAAACATGGACTTGGAAAACTTCAGATGGGTATATATCATTGCTATGGCCAGGATCCAAAATTTACTTTTTGTTACATTTGCCAATGCATTGAAAAAACGTATCAGTCCTAAATATTTGTAACCTGACATGAAATTGTGTTTTACATGATTTTTTTTTTTTTTGTAACTTATTTCTTTTTAACAGCATATCATAACAAATATACTACCATGTTTTACATTATTTTATTGTTTAAAAAAAAAACAATGGCAATAATTAGTAGGCTACTGTAAAGCCTTGCAGTGAAATATAACTGCACAAATATATGAAGATTAATTGTTGCTTTTTTCCTCAGATTTTTATTTTGGTGACTTAACTGTGAAGAATATTTCACATATAGGAGAAAAAAAATGTATTATGTGCATGTACTTTGTTGAAGTAACTGTTTTATTAAGCCATCAAAGCCATTTTACTTGCATTTTCTGTTTAAGAGGGGGGAAAGAATACTGATATAGTTAGTGTCTTTCCAAAGCTCAAGATCACCTTACAGAATTGCTCTGAATTTAATTATAAAAGTGTTAATTTTGGATCCTGGCAGAGTCTGAAAAAGCCTTGCACCAGAGGGGAAACAACAACATACAGGTTTGCGCTTTGTCTTATTATTGCTCTGTAGTAGAATTAATGACCTGATCATGGAAAATACTACATGCTGGTGTCTGCTAAAAAGCTGATTGATATCTGTTTTATCATCACCTTGAATGCACAATATTGTATGTTTTTCTGTATTAAAAAGGTGAGTTTTTGTCCTTGGCAATGTAAAATACAGTTGAAATTACACACAACAGAAAGCAAAAGATGTTAACACTGTTATTTGCATTCTAAACAGCAAATCCCATGACAAAACACTGACTAATTAGGACAAGCCTTTAAAAACAATATACAGTATTCACTGCTCGTGTAATAAATGGTCCGTGTGTAGTCACCTGTGTTTAGGAATATGAAGGTTATTAAATTAAATCTGTTCAAATGTTCTTTTTTTGAACTAATGCAGCTACTGATTAAATAATCAGAAGTTGACCTGATTTTTAATGAGCTTTTAAATATTAGAAATATTAGTGTTGAGTGAGCTATATTCCTCCTTCACAGAGCAGTAAAACGGTAAAAGTATCTGTTTGTTGTTTGACCTCTGACATTGCATTTGCAGAAAATAGGGTACAGCAAAACGAGTCCCCTGTAATGAAAATGATGACTAATGATTTTAGCAATGATTCACAGTTTTAGCTCATGAAATCTAATATGACACGCTTGTTGTCAAAATGATTTGAGCCCAAAAGTGCATATTTGATTTATGGCCCTCAGAATACGTAGCTGCGTGCCTGAAGTCTGTAGTTTCACTGAAAACGGTGGTGACTTTGTGTTGACTTTGATTTGTGGGCCACTTTGAAGTTAAATAAAGCAGATAATAAGAATGTCGACTAGGTGATTTATGGTCTGATCCAAGAACATGCATCACAACAAAAAGAACAGTATGCAGATTTTCATTTATACAGCCTTAACACTAAAGATATGACCAGCAGTTTAGTAGACGAATATACACACAGTTGGGTTATATAGTTAGAACTTAAGTGTCCTGAATTTTCAGCAGAGTTATTTGGCATTTTTAATAGCTTTAGCAATATATTTAGCAAATTTCTTACAAACTCTCTATATCTATGTCTACACATTGCATTATAATTATGATTTCTAATTAAGATTCAGTTTTGGCCACCTATAAAGAAATGGATTATGCCGGGAGAGATGTTGTCTCCTGCAAAATTAGATTGTGGTTTTTCATGTAGGCTACTAGTTTAAGTAACAACAAAAGATAACAGTGTAGTGTGACAAGAACTGACCTGTGAGGATGCAAATAACATTTCATACGTTATTACTGGCCTACTGACTTTAGAATTTATCTGATTCCTTTTTTTGTTTTTTATTGCTTTTTATAATAACATGACCCTCATCTTAAAAAATGTTTCCAACGCTCATTTCTTAAAAAAATTAGAAAATTCTATACATTTATTTTACAATTCATCATTTTTTCCTACTGGCTTAAAGCACACCAGAAAAAAAAAGTAAAACACAAATTTCTGAAGATTGTATAAAGTATGCATTAAAACAAAGTGTCCACTCCAGCATCTACAGCTCTCAAAAAGTCAGGGGGAAAAAAATACACACAATAACCAAATACATGCATACATACAATACATGCATACACAGTTATTTTGGGAAGTATATGATTTTTCATCATTTTCATTATGCATCTCTTGTCTTTGTGTATTTAATTTTCATGCCCTCTTCCAACACAAATTATATAGCTTTTACAAAATATGGGGATGTCATCGATATTAGACACAAAGTACATAAAAGTCTGATTGACTAATATTTATGAAATCTGCTGGGTTTGGAATGTTGCATCTAAACACGGTGGCCTTGACGTGCCTAATACCTGTCACATTTAAACAGTCAATAAAAAATTAAGACCATCACTGTACATGAAGCATTTTATCGTTTCTAATGGACTTTTCTGTAGCAAACATTTGGTCCATGTATCTCAACCTCTCAGGTAAACTCTAGTCAACGAAACCTTCCCCAGTGAGAGGCCATCTGCCTTTGGAATGACTCTACAATGAACCCAGCTGTTTGACTGGATCAGTAAGGCTCTGGCTACCACATGCGTTTTGCACAGTCCAATGATCATGAAATGTGTACAGTATAGACAGCAGGACAAAAGCTAGCAGTATTTTTTTTTAAAACATTTTTGGGTTCAAATTCCACTTTTTTTTGGCAGGCAGTCTATGTTGAGGCATACATTGCAATGACTGACTTAGAATCCATTCGAATCTACATCTGAACCAATGGAAACATGGCAAACACGAGAACAGTTTGTTGTTGCATGAGATAAGGATATAATTACTTTGATTACACCTTTACACTGTTGATTAGGACAATCAGAGTTTGATGAAATATTTATACTAAATATTTTTAATTTGTGATTATTAGAACATTAGCCAAAATGCTTCCGGGATGCAGGCGTGGGGGGAATAAGACTGGCAAAAAGCAAAGAGCTGCTGATTTTTGCCTCCATCTACACAGTTCATTCCAGAAATGTTCACATTAAAAGGACAGTTCACCCAATAATGCTTCTGTCAATTCTGTCATCCGCATTCACCTCACCTTCATTGATTCCATTTTGGACCCCATTGGTTGGACAATCTTGGAAATATGTATTCTGCAGAAAATAGAAAGTCATACAGGTTTGGAATGACATGAGAGTGAGAAAATTATGACAATTGTAAATTTTTTGCTAAACTATCTCTTTTTTTTTTTTACATTCCACATGATATTTTGTGTTGAATCTTAAGAGCTACCAACAGGTTTGACTGGTGCTGTATGTATTTGTGACACATTAAATAACTCACAGATCAAAACTGTCCAGATTGACTACTTTGCTAATACACAACATCACCTGATGCAATGCCTAATATTCCCGTGGACAAGAGAACCGACACTTCTAACATAACAGACATACTCATTTCCACCAGAATGTACCTTGATACCTTTATATTGATTTGTGCAAGATATTTCTTCAACGTGAACACAGTGTATACCATCTGCACTGCTCATATCTGCAAAAAACACACAAATACAGACAAAACACATGCTACACTCAAAAACAATATCTACTCTTGTGATTTGACACATACTGTATATTTTTTAGACGACAGCCATCAGTGAATCTGCCTAATGTGCAAAATAACAAAACAACAGAAAGGAAACCTTTCTCATCTTTGTCATTGCTCAGTTTAACTACACAAACAGGTGCATGACCAGATTTGTGGTTTTGTAACAAACAAACACACAAGCAAGTAAACAAACAGATTATATCAATGCAACTTTAAGACATGCTACAAGTCTCTTTTCTCATGAATGAGCCACTTGGGTGCATTGGAAAACCTTTTTTTAAATGGCATATGCAGTTTAATATTGTATGCAAAACATTTTAGTGATTCATGTCGGTGGTCGCCACACAAAGTACCTTCAGACACTGTTTATTTACCCGGAAGAGTAAGACAAATTACAGTCTGAATATCAGCTAAATGTCAGATTTGACAAATGTACTTTCACTGAACATTTAAAGGAGAAAAACCCCTTTTACAATTCTTAATGATTCATTCTATTGACCATTAGTGCTTTGCTTGGAGGATATTTTCCAGATATAAGGTGGGACCTCTTGGGGGGAGTCTCAGTGAATACGTCTAAATAACTGCTACTAGAGAAAACTGCAAACACACTATTAGATTTGCTACAGGACATTTGTGATAAATGCATGCCAAGTGTTATTTGTAGGAGAGTGCTGCATAATTTGATGGACGCTGAAAACTGCTACTTCCTTTCGCTACTATTTTTCACATAGTTATTTTTAAACAGAGTTGGTCTTGATTAATTATGTAAGCACAAGCCTGGAGGAATGTGAGGTGCATAACAGTTAGAAAAGCACAGAGTGATCAAAAAGAATCATGTTGGTGCTAAATAAGAGCAAATGTACTTGTTGATATCTGCTCTTATAAAACATATATGAATACCCTTGGGGATACCCCTAGAGATCGAAAATAAGCAGGAACCTACCTGCTTAGATTCATGCTCATAACATTTTTGGAGGCCTTCTTTTTAGGTGTTTTGCATTAGTGCATGTATACAGACAACCTTCCCTCGCAAACCTTTCATTAACGGCTAACATAAGCTAGCAGCTGCAGATGTTATACACTGTTCTAGACAAAGGGTACACAAGAAATGAGTGAGAAGGGGTTTTTAACTCTGGACAGCACTGTTGTTGATTGCTGGGGTTGCGAGGGTCACCCCAGGGGCGAGAGTGCCGAACTCGGCCACCTCTGGATCTGTGAAGTGCTGCCTGACGGTCAAACCTAGTGTTACAGGAGATGATTTTTACCACTACGTTTCACATACTATCTTTCAACTCAAAAAAAAAACAATGGTCACGTGGTCCGGGTTTTCCCTGACTTCGATGCACTCGATTTCCTCTCTCTCCCTCTCCCGCTCCCTCTCTCTTTCCCGCTCTTTCCGTTTGGCACGTTTCTTTTTCTTGTGCCGCTTCTTAGAGGGCGGGAAGAATGTCAAAAACACCGGTAGGATGACGAAACAGTGCAGCACTGTGCAGCCGGCCGTGAGAAGGGAGCACTTGAACAGTGTGTAGGTCAGGTTAGAAGGCACAAAGAGAAGAGGCATTATCCCAATTACAAAACACGAGGTGTTCTGCAAAATGGCAGCCCCATGCTCCTCTAAAGAGATCTTGATGCACTGAGTCCGCGTATGCTCAGTGGCCAGTACGAACGTGTAGAGGTGGGGGGCACAGTGATCCATGGCAAAGTTGAGTGTATAAATAAGGCACAGGATTGAGATACTGTCCATGTCTACATTCCAGAGCGTCATGAGACCCAAGACACCCAGTTCCACGGAGGTGACAGTCAAGATCAACCAGAAGTTCCCCAGTGGGTTAATGACCAGGAAGAAGGTGAGGATGAGAATGGTGAGCACGCTGAAACCCGATGTTAGGATGGGGGAGATGATGGAGGAACTATAGCGGTCCATGAACACGAACGTCGGGTTGAAAACGATGAACTTGATGCTGTTTATGAGGGAGAGAGGTCGAAGTCTCTCCAGCAGCTCCACGACCTCCTCCCTGGTCTTCTCGGTCGTCCTGGCCACCAAGTACATCTTGGATGCGATGATGTCGTACTCGTCTCCGTTTTTGGAGAAAATGATGTCGTCTACAAAGTGCTGATATTCTGGGCTCCTCAGAAAAGAAGTCTTGAGGATGTTGATGAAATCACTTTTGGTTGATGCACTGACATTCACGACCCTCAGATAGTGAAAGTAATTATCAATCCATGAAATCTTATTAAAGCCCTGGCCCAGCGTCTTGAGGTGCTCCTGTACTGTGGAGTTCCAATACTCAATGGGTTCGTAGATGTAAAACCCAATCACCGGACTGTAGTTGCTAAAGTATTTCTGTTGGGTCAGGGCGAACGACACGCTGGGCGAATTACTAGCTAGCAGATTAATTATGTTGGAGCCGTCGCTGATTTGTAAACATCCCATGAAAGAAAAGGAGGCGTAAATCAGGTAGAGGATAACCACAAACGGCTTGACGTAGGTGTTGGTAATCCATTCTGTGTAATGCTCCCTCAGGAAGTGCTGAATGAAGTGGTTCTGGTACGGTACGCTATCGTGGTGAGTAGACAAATCGTGGCCGTCACTCATCATGGTCTTGAACCAAGTGGGCTGGCGGTCCAGATACTCCACCGAGGGGATCTTGCAGCAGAAGACGCTGTGATAGCGGTTTTGCTCCAGCTGCCCGGCAAACACCAGGCAGGAGCCATAGAATGAGAATACGTAGAAGTAATTCACCAAGATTGCTACACACATGCTCTGGCAGAAAACCTTCACGGATTCGATGTTGGTGAAAGGGCTGGCACCCATGCCGAAGGTGATAATATAGAGCGAGCTGGTCATGGTGTAGCACACCATCACGTCTGCGAACGCATCTGCCACTCTCTCCTTGAAGGGCAGCTCAAACACACCCTTTGTTCCATGGCCTGAAAACAAAAAAAGAAGCAATTTATAGTTTGATGCACGGAAAATTCCCAGAGAAACTTGATTACACCGCATGTGCAATGTCAGCATGAATATAATCTACAAAAACATAAAACATGAGTAAGACCGATATATCAGCCAGGGTAATTGCCTATTTTCAAATTATCGGCACTGGGTGAAAACTCTGCCCACTTGGCTGATTATAGTGATAGATGTGTCAGTTCCAAAATCCAACAACAGCCAAGTTTCAGTGGGCAATATACCTTTTTTTGCAGTGAATTTTAAGCATTTGAATTAAATTTATTAGAAATATATTCCAAACCATTTGTCCTAATATATACAATTTTACTTTCATCCCACAGCCCTTAATCAAGTTTGATTTTGAATATTAATCTATATAAATAAATTAACTAATAAAAAAGGGGAAATGAGAGTTCATTTATTTTCAGTAATTACATAAATACTTTGCCATGATTAAATTGTGTCTATTATTGGTGAAAATGCAACTATTTTTTTTATTTTTCCTCTTTAATAAAAAAAAGTATAATTACATCACTACATTGCATTAATTAAATTATCAGCCTATAAAATTGACTAAAATGTTACCACAATTTACCTAAAGTAAACAAACTGTGCAAAATCCTCAAAGTCTCGAATTAATTTTAAGTATGTTTCTTTGTTGTTGTTGTTTTTTTTAAATGTTGTTTTCAGAAGCATACAACTTATATTTTATATTAGTATTCCTGGTGCCCTTAGACTTTTGGACCCCACTGTGCATCAGCATTTTTTCAGTCATTGGCTAGATATTGGCATGGTCATTGGTCGTAATGGTCAACCATTAAACATGAGTTATGGAATAATAAGCCTTTCATGATAGCTGTAAGATGAGCAGTAATTCAATTACTCTTCTACCATCCACCTATGAGATCGCTCAAGCTCATACATCACATCTAGTGTGTGCACACTGTCGCTTTTGAACATTGTAATACATTTGACTTTCATCCATCCACTAAATATTTCATTCAGCATTAAGGACATCTCAGCTCATCTCTACACACTCTGTCGCTGTCAGGGAATATGTCACAAAAACTACTCTCTTACCTCTTTCTACAAAATCATAAATTTTCATTGACCTGACAGACACGGAGAAAAAACTAATTAACCATAAAGGATTACGCCAATGTAATGAGTCAGATGGACTGGCTTTCTCTGCTTTTAGCTTTATTAAGAGGAAGATCAAGTCCATTAGCTTATGTGAATTCATCTGCAAGATGAGGAGGGCACATGGTGGGCTAGTGGTCACCCGGTGGCCAAAGATTCAGGTTGCTAATGCAAAGACTGCATGTTCAATTACATACACTCATAGAAGGGGCATCACAATCTTTCTTTCATCATCAAGCACACTTAAGATAGGCACTTAGCCCCAGGTTGCTCCAAAAGGGTTGTCCCTGCAATTATAGGAAGCTGCTCTAAATAAAACCAGCTGCTAAATGGTAATTAAAACCTAACTACTGAAGACAACGTTTTGGAAGAATGAAAACTTTCAGACATCTGAGTGTGAGCATGGGTCACCACTTGCCACATTACTGTATATATATCAACAAAATCATTGTATGAGGATTTAATTTGTTGACCCTGCCATCTCATGAACAACACTATTACTGCTTGAGCAATTCTTTTGCATTCTCCTATTAAGAAGATTAATTAGATTCATAAAGTGAGTGCCATTTATTATTTGGAAAATGTGCAAAGAATTGTAAGATGCTAATGGATGATAAACAAATTTTCACTTCATCTTTGCTAAATGGAAATTGTAATCTCTTGGCTGATGGAGGCTAATTAATTTAGTTCAGTGATTCCCAATCTGGAAAGTTTCATTTGTGTTTTGTTAATAAACTAAAACTATAAAAAAAAAAATAGTGTAGAAATTTTTACCCAGAAACTATTAGCAAATTACAAAGAAATTGCAAGTGACATAATACATTTTTAAGCAATTTTGAAATAAAAAACTTTAATCATTTTTTTTATCTTGTAACCTCTTTGTTTTATTAATAACAAAACAAATCTTGCTAGTATGATAGTATGCTTTGTATGTGTGAATGTTTTGTATAATATGCACAAAAAATTAAAATAACATCTCTGTAAATTTAGTAAAAACAAAACAATAAATATCACTGAATGTCTCAGTGCACTGAATTCAGTATTAATTAAATTCAGTAACAACAAAGACTGATGATATGCTTTGCATCAGAATTGACAGTAAATGCAAACACTGAACTCCACTACATTTTCTGCAAAAAATAACCATAACTTTCCATGTTATTTTTTAAATTAACCTTACACATAAAACAAGGATATTTTGCCACTGGCCTGCTATAAAGGTCCTCTGACGGTCTTCTCATTAACATTTGTAAAAATGTGTTTCACTCGTGTGATACATAATTGCTGATATGAGTTAAAATCAACACATCCCTGGTTTGGTGTCAATGTAGTGATATTTCAGACTTACTGATGAGCCATAGGTCTAAAAAGATTGGGAAACACTTATTATATCATTCTTATTATGAATTCCTGCCATTTTATTGATTTAAATATTAAAAATATAAATATCTGAACAACAAAAACACAGATAATTTAGGCATTAGCATTTCACTGTTCTGGTTTTAGACATCATCACTTTTCAGATGCTAACATATCACTTAAACATGATGCAAGAGGGATTTCCCTACATAGGACAAATGAGAGTTACAGGAATGGTACTTCTAAATGTATTACCACACTCTTATTCAGAATGACATAGTGATTTCTTCAGTGTGGGCCGAGAATGAATCACCACAACATAAATGGAGTGCCATCAGGCTGCTGGTCAAGGGCAGAAAGAAAATGTGCTCAGTTCTAAAGGTCTCTAATGAAACAGGAAAAAAGAGACAAAACATGACTAAACTGCATATCTGCCTAAATCAAGCCTTTTTTGTCTTTGACAACTCAATGGCTCAAGCTGTCTTCATCTACACCAAATCAGAAAAATCAGTTTCTTATTATGCTACATATCATTTAGAATTAACATAATCCAAATGGACATTATTATGAGGACTCATGTCTTTTTTCCTTAAAAAGTCGGAAAGTTGTTAATTACAAAGAAAAAAGATAAATCGTTTTTCAATACTGTAGTCTTTTAGTAACCTCAATATTTTCTAATTTCTGTTTTATCGGTTTAATCTTGCCAAGTATCTCCTCAAACTTGCTTAAAGGAGACAAAACATGAAAATCTGACTTTTCCAGGTTTTAAGTGTTATAATCAGGTCCCCGGTGCATCTACCAACCAAGGAAACGTGAAAAAGATTAACCCAGTAATTTTGTTTTGGTAAGCCTTTTTCTGCAAGCGTCTGAGAAAACAAGCGCGTCTGATTTCACTCCCTTGGTGACGTGGCAAAGGGATCTCATTATAATATTACCGCCCTTTAATCTGTAAGTTTCCACCCACGGCGCCATCATTTTGATTTCACAAGCGACAACGGTGTACCGGCTCTAATGCCCTCTAAATGTATAAGCTCTAACTGTTCTGTCTTTGGCTGCACAGACGAGCACAGAACATGATAATCAGAGCCAAAACAGATGTTTTTTTAGCAGATAGGAGCTGTAAAGGCACAGCTCTATTCTGGAAAAGGGGGCGGGGAACAGCAGCTCGTTTGCATTTAAAGACACAGGCCCGAAAAACAGCGTGTTTCTGCATCCACTAAAAATAGGCATTTTCAAAATGATATAATAAATGATCTGTGGGGTATTTTGAGCTGAAACTTCACAGACACATTCTGGGCACACCAGAGACTTATATTACATATTGTAAAAAGGGGCATAATGTGTCACCTTTAAGTGCCCCCTGTGGTAGCTGGGAATCACTGGGTTAGCGCTTTAACAAATATAAGAAAAATATTCTTTATTATATTCTCTGTATTATAAATGCTTTCAGTTATCAATATCCACTATTATATTATTATTTTATTTGCTTCTCCTTTGTAAAACGATTCAATTCCATCTTAATTCTGTCATCTTGTGACAGTATGCAAAAGCTTACTCCTAAAATAGCATCTACTGTATGGCAGTGATTTTGTTTTAAACAAGCTCTGTCAAAAGGGGTCCATCCATTCAAGGCTGTAAATTACTTTGCTATGCCAGTAGAGGAGTGCATAGCAAAGTGACATCTTGAAACAAGATTGACATGTTTTACCGCAGCAGCGGCGCCAAACGTTAAGGAGTGCAGCAGCAAATAGAGTGTATTCAAAACTGAAAGCACAAAGTCACGAGCTGGCACGAGAATGCTGCTTATACATTACAGAGATTTTTAAAGCTTTTAAAATAAAGCCATTTCAACAACGTCTAGGATGATTTCACTGGACCAGCACAACAGGGCCAATGGCCCTGAACGTTGAGTAGTGAGTGACCCATTGTTGTTAAAGACATACATTTACTTCACTATCATACTTCAACATTATCATATACAGTATTATTAACATACAAAAATGAGGACATACAGAGAAAACCTAAGTAAATGTATTTTTTTTTATCCCAAACAACCCTTTCTATGCTAAATAAGTTTAGCACAGTTTTATTCACAAAACACTCTTATTCATCGAGTGATAGAAAAAAGATCAATATACCATATAGCTGTGCATTGTACAAAGTTGGAGAAGCTTTGAAAGTCTATCTTGCCAAGTTACAAGCTAAATATATTTTAAACTATTTAAACTACAACCAAGCTACCATTTGGAAAAAAAATTGATGAAAAACTAGTTAAATGAAAAAATACAATATATATCATTTCTATAATAACTTAAGTAACACTTACAATAATGTCTCATTTGTTAACATTAGTTACATGAACTAACTATGAGCAATATATTTTAGCATTTAAAAACCTTTGTTAATGTTAATAAAATACAGTTGTTCATTGTTCATGTTAGTTCACAGTAAATGAATGGTAACAGACTTTTTTTAATGTATTAGTAAATGTGATAAGGGTCATAAGGGTCCATTTTTTTAAATTAAGATTTACACATCATCTGAAAGCTGAATAAATAAGCTTTCCACTGATGTATGGTTTGAAAATCTGGAATCTGAAGGTGCAAAAAAATCTAAATACTGAGAAAATCACCTTTAAAGTTGTCCAGATGAAGTTCTTAGCAATACATATTACTAATCAAAAATTAAGTTGTGATATATTTACAGTAGGAAATTTACAAAATATCTTCATGGAACATGATCTTTACTTAATATGCCAATGTTTTTTTGTCTATTGCTAAAAATATACCCAAGCGACTTAAGACTGGTTTTGTGGTCCATGGTCACAAATGTGAAAGTTAACATAGAAGTATTGCTGTAGACGTAATGTTCATTGTTAGTTCATGTTAACAAATGTAGCTAAATAACGTTAATTAATAAAACCTTATTGTACAGTGTAAACATAACTTATATAATAATAAACAAACCTAAATTGGAACAGGTACATTTATAGTAAACACAACAAAATACCATAATTTACAAGTCTAAACCATGAACATATAGGGATTCAAATGTGTGATTAATTTGTGAATCTGTTCATTTACATGAAATGCACAAACAAACTGATTCACTAATGAATCTGACTTTCCAGTGCTACATAAGAGAGAACAACAAAACACTGTTATAGATAAGATACTGAAAAATGTAGTTGACAAAAAAACAACAACAACATAAGTGTGTTACTTAAATCAAAAATGATTTTAGTTTTTCTACTTTTAGTTTGTTACTTCACAACAATGGTAGTCGAGCAGACTTACAATATTTCAAATAGCAGATTCAGTTCCCAGGGTAGTAAACAGGATTGTGGTAAAAGCATCCTACACAACCCAACACTCAGAACTGACCTGCAAAAGGAGAAATTGCACTGCGCAAACTGTGTTTTTGTGGGTGTGTTTGTGTGTTACCGGATATGCATAATTCCTTTAGTGAATCTGGTGCTGAAACAATGCAGACCGCGTGCACAAATAAACAGTGGGTGCAATTCATTCATAGTAAATTCCCTCCCCCAGAGTGCTTCTCCCATGCTAGTGAGAACACCTAGGGAACTGAACTGCAGTGTACCCTATAGGTCTCACAAGGGGTACAGTAGGAAATAAAGGGCTGTACCTCATGTCTCTGGGTGCTGGTGGACAGGTACAACATTCCACATAGCTAAGGAGGGCAGTTTGTCACAGGCCTCCCGTGGACAGTTCCAGCCGGCCCGGCTGGAGGAAATCTACTCAGAGGCCGTGGCTTCAATATAAAGAGCTGTATCACCTCTCTCGCTGCAGTGAGCCATTAAACAAAATTACTGCTTTAAAACTTCAGCACCAGAGCAGCTGCAAACACATCACTGGCAGGAAAACACCCTACAGATGGACCCTTCGTACACCTCTCATAAAGCATGTCCATTTGTGACAGAAGATGGAAAAAATATTACACGGATTACAGGAATACTAATATACGGATTTCCATACCATGTCAGTATTTCTGTGCCGCACTGACAAGACATGTACAATAGCCTGTATATCCTCTAAAGAGATATTCTTGTAGTAGTGTAGAATATTTTAGTTATTTTACTATTTATATTTATTTCCAAGTGGTATGACCACATTGTTTGGACATGCAACATGGTATTCTATATTCATAGTTTCCTGGTGCGAAAAATGCTACAACAAAATGGCTTGATTTATTTGGAGTAATTCACCAACGGATTTCCTGCGATGGATGAGTGCCATCAGAATAAGAGTTTAAAGAGCTCATAAAAACATAAATTAATGTCTTATGAAGTGGAAAAGTTGCGTGTTTGAAAGAAACAAATCAGATGTTTGGACTCTCATTCTGACGGCACCCATTCACTGCAGAAGATCCATTGGTGAGCAAATGATGTAATGCTAAATCTCTCCAAGTCTGTTCTGATGAAGAAACAAACTCATCTACATCTTGGATGGCCTTATAGGGGGTGAGTACATTTATTCCTCAATTATTCCTTTAATGTGCTTTTTATGCATTCATATCATATCTTGCACAAATGTATTTCTCAAATAAATATATTTTGCTTTTGCAGTGCAAAAAATTGTCTTTCATTTTATTGAATGACATTATCAGTATAAAGGCAGCACTGTTCATTCAAAAATAAAAATTAAACATGCTGAGAACGCTGCATTACAAAAATGCCCAAAATTAGCATCTCCTTTGACAGTGAACATGTCCTTATCTTAACATGGCACACATCACAGCTCACTGTTAATCCCGCTGCTAAGGATTAGGTGTGCGACGTGCACAAAACTCAACACAACACAACGGTGTCTAAGTAGAAAGCTGGGCACTTTGCAGAGCCAGTCAAACGATTGCAGTCAGAAGATGGAGAGGATGTGTGACACTTCTGTTGTAACGAGAATCATTGTATTGAAAGGGTGCTGCTTCTTGTGGCACCCCACACATCTGTTGCATCTGCAACGGCTAATGAAAAAGCATGTGCAAATGCACCGCATGTAAATCAGCAGAGGGCTTGAGTTACGCGCACATAATTTCATTGGAGTGGACCTCATCAATCCTGCTGTTGACTCTACGAACCATCATTTAGTTGTGTTTGGCAATGAACAAGTTTCCATTTTTAACCTTGGAATTTCAAGATTGTCATTTCAATAGAAACAATACACTACCATTCAAAAGTTTGGGGTAGGTAGTAGTTTTTAATGTTTTTGAAAGCAAGCATTTATTTGATTAAATACAGCAAAGCAGTAATATAGTGAAATATTATTACGAAATATAATATGATTAATATATGTATTCTTTTCATCATATATTAAATCAGACATATAAATAAGAAAGAAGAAACTGCCCTAAGATCTTTTATGCTAAACATAAAGAACCAATCTAAAAATAGCCAAGAGAAAGTACAGTACAAAGTATTCATATATGAAAAAGGATGTCCAATAAAAAAAGATTAATAAAAAAGTTAGGGCTTTGTATCCATCTCTAAAACTTTTAGATCTTTCTTATGTCCTACTTTTCTGCTGAGACGCCGAATGAGCTGAACAAAACGCCCTGCATTTATTGTGCCAAGGGCCACACTAGTTCAACTATTGAAATTTCTTGACCTCAAACCCACAATTGAATTGTTCATTATCAGTTTCGTACAAAGTAATGAGGCTACTTTGATATCAAAAAGACAATGAACTACAACATACAGTAGAAGCTAGTACAGTTTTAAACAATAAATCAGCCTTAAAAAGAAAGCAGCAATCAAGGAAGTGGTTGAATAGCTCATGATCGCCCTTTTCCATCACTCACTTTCTCACATAAACTCATGGGAGAATCTACCTTACAATCTATGACAGCATTTCATGTCATTGTAAAACATGCCACTGTCAGCATGTGTCAGTGTGTTCAAGGCCTTCACTGGAAGATCTATTTCTCCTAACAATTGTACTCCCACACTAAAAACAGCACTTTTCCTTTTAGTGGTCTAGAAGCGTAAAGATGACAGTAAAAATATTGTCAAGTTGAAACAGCTTCAATCCAAAACACTTTTGTATTTTTAATGCCAATTATTCCACTTGAAGCAAACCACTAAACGAAAAAGAACCCATTCCCGTAATTTCCAATCTTGCATAATTTTCAATCAGAAAAAAAAACCTGTGAAACATAAATCATACAACTGAAGGATAAAAGGACTGGAATATTAATGACAAATGAATAGCTGGACGTCTGTTATTATTTCTATTTCACACATCGATTCAGTAGTCGCACATCATGCCTGACCAAGCTATGCGAATGCATTTTTTTCTCTTGGCTTGCGATGTCCAACAAACCTTTCTCATTCTGATTCTTCCTCCTGACAATGGCAAATTATCCAGCCACAGGCTTAATGGCATGTAATATGTGACGCTTGAAGACATTTGTGATAAGTAGTTCATTGGCAAGACCCCTAATCTCTTCCCCAGGACTTGCTCTTGCCTTCTAGCACAGAGGGAAATCAATGGCATTCAACATGGCAAGTTTTCAATCTACTAACACCCCATCATCTATATTTTCCTGCGGGAGACAGCAAAGGTCTGCTGTAAATGCTGGCGGTTGCACGTGTTTGTTTCTAGAATGGTGACTGAGACGGGATTGGGCTTCCCAGGCACTGTCAATGTGTATTAGCCATGACCAGGCACAATCATGCTTGTGTGGAGAGAATTGCAAGGAGACGGTCCAGATCCCAGGGCACATGCTGTTCCACAGTCTGTGGCCCTAAATGAGCTCGATCAATAGGACTGACGTGCTGGAGAGTGACTACGCCACTGCACACACACACACACACACACACACACACAAACACACACACACACAAACACACACACACACACTTACATTGTGGCTCACGACAGACATACAGATGTCGAAACCCAGACATTAACTTAAAGGGGTCATGAACTGCTTCTGTTTTTACTTTGTACTGTTCTCTGAGGTCCACAAATATCAAAGTTCACATACATCTTAATCTGCTCTTTGATAAGTTCTTTTATTTATGTTTGTCAGTGTTATCTATTTATCTTTCATCTCTTTTCTCGTATAATGATCTAATTTCTTATGCTTATCATTTCTCTGTCATAATAGTCATAGTCAAATTTCATAAATGAATGTGCTAATATGACTGCAGGAAAACAAAATAAAGGTGCAGCAATGTTTTCTTTGTGACTTTGAGAGCTTTAGCATGCCGCATTTTGTAGATAAGCTCTGATATTAAATTTAAGCCAATATATAGTTACAGCAAAGACAGGTCTTTGTCCAGTTCATTTTAAAATGACGTGACAACATGAAAAATAAATTAGCATTTGCAGAAGTGGTAAAGTCAGCCTTTATCCTGACCTGGGCCACGTTTCCGAAAAGCATCATAAACCACAAAAAAATTTGGTGTGGGATGTACTTTGAAACAATTTTCACTCAGAAATTGCTAGTATGTTTCACAAAATATTATAAAGAAACAGCAAGTAACACACTAGTAAATTAAATGTGAAATTTTGATGTAGAAAGACAGAAATGGTGTTAACTTTTAAAACTCAGATAATCTTGTTTTATTTACAGCTTTAAATAATTTTTATAGTCAGTGTAGATCACAGAAACCATTCGCACCAATGGTCTGCACAATCTACTTAGCTTAACATAATTTGTTTGTTATTTTAATATAAATTGTTGGATAAACTCAGCTTTTTTATAAAACACTGTTGTTTTGGCATTGTGCCACTGCTCTGTTTCTGGCTTCACCTTTCCTTTCTTTTATGAATTTTCATTTCTTTGCTGTCAACATGACTCGCTCACCATGTGAACTTCTTGCATCTGCTCAGCTTCAGAATATTCAGCAGAGCAAACTCCGACTATTTTTGGAGAGGGTGAAAGAGATCACAAATTGAAATACTAAAACTACTTTCATGACACAGAGCACAATTTGTGATTTTTTTCCCCACATAAAACCGATTTAATTAATTATTATTTACTTCTACAAACCCTTTCTGGTATTTTAAGAGCTGCTTGAAGATTCTTTAAAAATGATCCTTATGTGGTGCATGAAAAATAACAGCAGCTGAGTAAATATTGACAGAAATCTCAATTTTGATTCACACCCCTTTCAATTATAAATCAATACATTTGACATTATGAGAATTAACTTTATAATTTCTATAATTCTCATGATCAAGGCTCATCATACGTCAACAGCAAACAGATTTACTGTATGTGCACTCAGATCAGGAGGGGAGTGAGTAGTCTGACATTGATTTCCTATCCTGTCATTTGTCCCAGCAGAACAAAGCATTTGCCGCTCCGCCACTAAGACGTGTGGCAGGAAGCAAGTCTATAAATAGGCCCCTTGTTGTATGCGTCTAAACAAAAATAACCTCCAAACTTAAATTGAGGGTATAGCACGCACTCCATCCATTGTCTCAGAAAACAGTGTCGCACATTGTTTTCTGCAGAGCATCCATCTTCTGCCAAGTCCTTTTAAAGGGACAGTTCGCCCTAATATGAATATCCTATCATTATTTACTCACCCTCATGTCATTTCAACCCCTTTTTTGTCCCATTAAAGACAAAGATTTATTATGTAGCTTGACCACATGTTTAAAACAGGCCTAAAGAAAAAACATAAAAATGATAAAAAGTAATCCAAACATATGCACTATAAACATTATATAGGAAAACCCCAATTTCAAATGTGTCTATTCTATCAAAAGACCTTTCAGAATCATCCACAAACTTGAATCCAATGTCACTTCGCCAACTTGACGGAGCCACCCCATGTCCCCGGGGTCCCCGCAGCACATTGTGATGTGCCGTGTAGAGTGTCACCATTCATCTTCGCTGGCGGGACAAAATCTATTTCTCCAGATTGTCCTTCCTGAGAAGCTCAAATGCAAAGCACAGTAAATCACAGGTCCTCTGGTATTGTGCAAAGAGCTCAAATTCCAGTGGTCAGGGAGCAATTAATCTTTCACGCTGGGCTAGCCTTGCAATAAGACTGAGCATCTGAAGGGTCCAGATCATTAGGGACGTCGTAAATGGCTGGCTGAAGCTTAAGAGGTGAGTATACAATACAACACCAAGCATTATTACCTTTGATCCACAAGCTCCACAAGGACATTCAAGATCATAAAACCCTACAGTACAGTCAGTCTTTTCACTGACAATGTTGCTGTCTTCTTAAATTGGGAAGCCGCATGTAACTGATGGTTGATTATTCTATTGTGTTGCTACAATAACCAAACCCATTGCAGCAACTGACTGAGAGTAAGAATGCTGTAAGCGGTTATTCTCCGCAGGTTGTAATTGTGCTTTTGCACCCTGTACACCCTTGTTTTGAGCAAATCATGATTCTACCTCCACAGGAGCAAACAAATCGACACGCTTTAAATCCGAAGCTAATTAGTTCCACTCAGTTGAGGGTTGTGACAGTCATCACCAAAGGGCATCTAATGCAAGCTAGACAGGTGTAAAATCTAAGGGTGTTTTTAACACCTGCAAGATGTGTTGAGCTCGGAGTTCGTTAAATTTCCAAGTTTGTTTTAGCTTGCTAGATTGTGTTCCCAGGGGTCCACAAAAATAAAATGTCAGAAAGAACACAGCACTGTCGGAAATTAATGACTCTACCTTATTCTCCCAAAATGCACAATAGAAAGAAAAGGAGCTAATTATCACTAAAAGGATCAATATTCTGCAGACTAAAATATTCACATTGCACATTGGTGCAATGGCATGTTTACTATAATTTTTGGATTTACTACATTAATAATTCTAAATTAAGTTTCAGTCAAGCACTATTATGGGGGAGAACAAATCTGACAATTGTCATCAAGTGGGTCCAACACAGCAAAACATCATCAAAAAGCAAATACTGAAATTCATTTATCTATATTACTCTACATCTGTCCATTTATTTTTTTCTATAACTCACGTCAGGTTATATCAGCCAGAAGGTGGCGACAAATAACATTTGTTAGTTGATGAACATTTTACTGAACCGATTTGTTCAACACACTGATTCATTCAGGTACTAAACACCACTACATGGTGTTGCTGGGAGATGATTGAATTTGTTGAAACTATTTCCATTGGCAGAGTAAATATAGGGGCAATACAGGGTTTAAAATGTAAGTTATGCAAAATTAAATACTTGTTTAAGCTGTTTACTGTATAAAAGCACTATCACATGTGCCATTGTCCTGTTGATCTGAATATCACCACTTACTGTACAAACACATATCATATAGCCAGGCAGCAACCATGTGCAACCTTTTAGTGCAGTATGTTTACAGTAAGACATTTACTGTAGTCTGGTTTTACCTCGCATAGCTTCATTCATGGTTTTCTCAAATTAGCGCATTTAACCTGTCCTTGCTGACACCTGCCTGATGTGGCTAGGTTTTACCAAGTGACATGAATTGTAAACACTACAGAATTTGATTGGATGCACGCCCTGTGATGTCAACAACAAACTATATATAGAAAGTGTCAAGATTCGATTATATATTCCGTTACATATTATTATTTACATTTAGCTTTTTTTATTCTTTGTTTTCTTGCTGTTGATGACCTTTGCTGTCAGAGCAGACCTGCAACCCACCAGAAGGGAACCACTGCGCTAGGTCAGTGTGTCCTGCCCCACCATTATTTGGTTCTATGTAAAAAGGTCAACAATTTACTGAGAAATTCAATGGTTTATCATGAGTGGTACCTTAACTATACCATCAATCAGATCCACAGATCATGTTAAAGCTACATCAGTTTATATTAATCTTAACTTGACATTGTTCACCATAATTATAGAATTTTTAGGCAAACATTCACAGATTTTTCACTGTACCACAAAAATGTTGGCCTCAAATTATCTTTCATTTCTATTCATAATATCACAGATTCTCCCTACATGATGAAGCCCACTGTTGCACAAGCATTGACCCCGATGACTGGAAAATAATTACAACCTCCCTCCTGAGGAGTCACACAGCAATTATAATAATCCTACATACAATCACTGCAGTCTCCGTGAACAAAGCCGCACTTACCCATGGCAAAAAAGGGGATCCCAAGCAGCGTAGAGTTAAATTTCCCATCAGAGATGAAAAAAATCCCAGCTGCCGTCACATTGGCGATGCAGATGGTAAGGACGCCCAACAGGCCCAGGAAGGGTTTCCCGCGCAAGCAGTCCCGCATAGAGCTGGAGATGGTGGCTGCCAGGAGCACCAGCACCAAGCTGACCAGTACCTCGCTCTTGGCCAGCACGCCTGTCTTGTGGAAGTCCCGCCATAAGCTGAAGGATGTAAGTGAATGGATGTGTAGTTCCTGGCTGTCTGTAGCCAGCTGGTGCACCAGCTTACAGAATTCACTCTCCCACTTCTCAGAAATGATGTCCTGCACCACTGGCCCAAGGTTGCGGAGGTAGTAGGTGATTTGGATGGCGCGAGCAAACTTGACCTGTTGATCCCGGCTGTTTGCAGGCAAGGCCACACCACCCAGCTGATGGCCAATAAAGGACACACGACCATCCTAGAGGCAAAACAAACCAGTTACTTAATTTATTTCCTTCATTATAGGAATGTTATGAGTGAAATTGAATTTGAATGCAATCTAACAAGTGTACTTCGCAATCCAAAAATATGTTAAATAATTGGTACGCTTGGAACATCTGAGGAATACTAAAGTTGATTAACAAATGAATTGAGATCTGTAATATGGGCTGCTGGAAGGAATGGCAGTAGTGGTCATTTGCCGATCATAAAAACAGTTTAACGCTTATTCCTCTTATTAACTTATTCCATATATCTTATAATAAAATATATCTTATAAAATCAAAATCTCTGAATAAAAAAACCAATATACTGCACATTTTTACACTATACATTTGTGAATTATATAGTTTAGAGTTTTATTAGTGGATTAGTAGTAGCACACTTAAGTCATTTAAAGCATCAGTCTTGTTTTAAACTATGTTACATGTAAACACGGCTGAATTAAAAAATAAAAAACAAACATTGAGTGATAGGTTGGTTACAGAGCCCCGCACATGACATGCAGGCACAAAGATTATTTAAGAATTCACTTCCTAATTTTATTTATTTATTCCTTCATTTTATTAAATGGGAATTTAATTAATTGTACTAATTTGTTCGCTTGTTTTGATTTTATTAAAATGAGGGAACGAATTAGAACAACATGGCCATGATTTGCTAAAATTAGAGAATTAATTATTAAAACATGGCCATGATAAATATATATTTCCTGCATGCCATGTGCAAGGCTCCATAGTTGTTAAAGTTAAGGATGGACAATAAAAACGAACGTAAAAGTGGGTCCTTAAAGAGGAACAAAAGAAGTTAGTCACAAGGTTGAATTTAAACTAAAACAAGTGAGTAGTGCATTCGTTTTACGTTTTCATGTTTGTCATGTGAATATTTCATTGGTTTGCTATGCTACTTGTTTGTCTTGCTGAAGTATTAAGTCACTGACATTTTCGTGGTTGGTGTGGCGTGTCCTGTTGGTTAGTTGTTACATAGACGCTTATGTTTATTGGGCGGGTGTGGGTGGTGGGGTGATTTGGCTGGCGCGAAGAACATGTTTTTCGGGTTTGCCGCGGGTAAATTCGGGTTTGCATACATCAACGACAAACTTGACTCATGAACACCAACGCCAGACGAATGTGCAGTTTGGGAAACACACCCGAGGACCTGCTTAGCGTTGTCCTGTGTTTCATGAAACGTATTCATTGGGCGTTGACTAACCCTGTGCGATGTTTCTTTGTTTATTTGGGATCAGGTTATAGGGGCTTCCTCCCCCTTTTGTGTATCTTTTGGCCCTCGAACAATTTGCTTTGACTATTATAGTACTGCACCTTGAATCTGGAGTGTCCTGTTACTTTACACAGACTCAGTTTTTTATCAACTACTTTTCTTCATTGTTTGTTTGGAGTGGATAATGACAGTACAAATGCCTTTGCAAAACAATGTGTTTTGGTATGGCATTTTGCGGGAACCTCTTTTGTTGTGCACTTCTTTTTGGCCGTCATTAAAATGTTTGCAGGTATCGAGGCCAAGGGCGGACTTGCTTCGCACAGCTTTTTTTTCATAGTCATGTGACGGTCTGCAGAATCATCAAACCATTAGATTGACATTGTGCGTTGGTGTTGGGGTCGGAAGTTGTTCTGTTGATATTATGAGGGTGGGAGGTGTGTTGGGGGGTTTTGTTTTGGGGAACACTTGTCACCAATGTTGAAAGGGGCAGTCCATAATGGCCCTGAGGAAAAAAAAAGTGGGGCGGATGCAAGTGGGGGGGGTCGGCGTAGGGTGCGTAGGGTCGTGTATGCGATGGCAGGAGACAGGTTGCGATAAATCAGTGCGCAACGAAGGCGTTTTTTACATCTTACTTGGTCGAATATCAAGTTACCTTTATCTGGCATGGAAGACCTGGAGAATTATGTTAAGACAGCTCCACAGGGTGAACACATTTGGGTGTTGCACACACAAACAATGCTGAAGGAAGTAAAATCCCCGAGGCAGATCAGTTTTTTGAGCTTTGGTGTGGGGGTTGTTTGTTCCGCAAGAGGTCTGTCAAGATTCAGGCGCCAGTATGAGCTGGACAGGGCAGCCCTGTGACCGATGGCGGGAGATGTTTCAGACGATGGGGTTGAGGCCTTGATTGGGCTAGGCAGCAAGACAGGCCTCAAGATGGGGCGGGAAAAGACTGGCCTCTCAAATATAAGAGGGTGCTCGTGGTGTTAGAGGCGCGGACTATGTAAACGCCTCATTCACACTGTGTGATCCTGCCCGACGTGGGTCTCCTACTGACGTAGGCGTGGGGAAAAAAAGGGCGAAGATGGGGCTGCGTGCTGTACTGTTGTGGAATATTGGGTAGGGTTGAGGGGTGTGGGGGTTGGTGTGGGTGAGTGGGGTGGGGCCTTTCGTCTGTGAATCCTGCAGCATTTTGATAAAGACTGTGTTAGTCTTACAGGTCTCATACTAGATGCATATTCAGTCGCAGTTTAGGACACTTGAAATTGAATAATGTGCAATACACTGTAGGAAATGATTCTATGCTACTGTAGATCATGAGTATAAACTATATTTAACAGAATTATGTTCATTTATGCTAAAAATGTTTGGGGGGAAATGAACTAATATGTATTCTGTTAGAATATTTCAATAATTTTCAAGAACCACTAATTTAGATTATTGATGAATCTAAGTAGTTTAAGTAGTTTTACAAGCATTTCCTATATAAGCACACCTTTTAATTACAATTCCAACAACGGTCTTTCCAGCATGCACTGGGGCCTGAAAAATGAACATGGTTTCACTGTTATTATTTTGACTGTCATATTTACTGAGTAACAATACATGATTCTGTGCTACTGTAGATTGTAAAACGCAATATATAAACAATGGTATATTCAACAGAATTATGTTCATGTTCTTCAAAAATTGGGTGAACATCATTTTAAATGTTTGAGGAAAATTGTACTAAAACTTTTTTGTTTGTATATTTTCAAAAGTTGTTTAAGCAGTTTTATGCTCAAGTATTTCTTATATAGGGACAGCTTTTGCTCTTAATTCTAGCAATGGTCTTCCCAGCATGCACTGGGGCCTGAAAAATGTATATGGCATATTTAGTAACTTGTTGTCTTGTGATGGCAGGATGTGTTTGTTATTATGAATTATTTGTTAGTCTTGGATTTGTTCCTCCCTGGTAACTTGTCGGATTTTCACACACTTTCATTGTCTCTTAAAACTATTTTAAATGAATACAACTTAAGAATTCTTCAGAGGCAATACAGAAAAATGCTAGTGGTTCTTCTAATTCCAATTAACTCAATGTTTTCAATGATCTGTTTGCATTTGAATGGTTTAACACAGCTCATCTAATTGATTGTTGCTTGTAATATGTTGTCTTAATTTTATTGATTAAATATAATGCAAAAGGTATAAATGGTAAAAGTCTAGATTCTGTGAGTGTCTTCTAGTGTACATTGCATCACCAGGCTCCTCAGAAGCTCTGCATCATCTCAGTAGAACTTAATGTCAGCAGTTCCTTCCGCACCCACCACTGAAATTGTATCTAGCAGCACGAGATGTCTCATGTCGTAGATTCTGAGCGTTTCGTAAGGTTTTATGAGTGCCACATCCCTGCAAATACTGCCTCGAGCCCTGTTTTTTTAGCCGTTATTCATTGTTTTGCATTTGTCGCTTCCATTGCGCACCTCAGAAGTGAATTGTTCTGTCGTATCTCAAAAAACCGCTGTTGCTCCATACATATTTTATGCTCCTTACCTTAATGTTGGCAAAGTTTGTCCTGTTAGAACAGCAACAGGGCTAGCGATCTCCTCCTTTCGAATTATGGTGATTGTAGACTCTATCATCTTCAAGCGACACCTCCGTAGAATCGCCGAAGTATAATTGAAGCCTTATAACTCTTGACTTCCACAAAAGTTCAAAAAAAAAAAAAAAAAAAAAAAAAATTCCCCAATTTGGCCAGACATATATTCTGCCATAATCTGGCCCCCCGGGGGTGTGCAGTGTCCGATACATCTTGGCTGCGTGTGGACTGGGTCGCTGGGGAATAAGTCTGTTTGCGATGCACCCTGTGCGCTCGATCTTCGCGAGGCTGTGCGTCGGGGCGACCAGGATCTCCAGGTCCGTTTCGGGCTTAAACCGGCTCAGCACCGTGCATCCGAAAATGATAGTCAGGACTGCGGGGACGGTGAGGAAGAACACTGGATGCCTGCTCACGAACAAACCCAGCCAGTAGAAGGAAGATTTCAGCCCTCTGTGTATCACTTGCCGCAGCATCCTCCTCCAGATCCAGCTTGCAGCAGATGATGCCCTGGTTCTTCCTATGAAGCACATGTGACATGTGGCTCCAGTTCAGTCAATCCGTATGAGAATACTCGAGTGTACACCTGTGAAGCACTGCAGCGATTTGCAAAAGACAGTCAGATATTGATCACTATAGAGGCTTTTTGGTTCCATCCCTCCCCCTGATGTGTGACTGTTTCTCTCGCTTCTTCTGCTGCTGCAACAGCAGCCAGCCCCAGTCTGATGTGCATGTGTGCTTAATTCGGACTATTCGATCGGAGGCACCTGATTTATGGGCTTGATTGTAACCATGTGCTGCTGTGTGTGTGCATGGAAGGAGGCAGGATGGCTGGGAGGGCGGGGGCTCATTTTTAAGAACACGCGCGATTCAAAGCCCAGTGTGTCGACACACAAGGCCAAATGCAGTTACAATGCAGACACGCTAAAAATAACGTTGGTTTCCATACTTCCAGATCTCCAATATATTCAAAGTCCTTAGGAGTTTGTTGATGAAGTGACTCATAAACCACTAACAAAACCTAGAAAGTTAATATAGGCCTAATAAACGTTACTAACTTACACTAATAGTACAAGTATTTCTATTCGCACATTTAAATGGAGTTTCGGTAACAACAAAGTTGTGCGAGAACGACGAATAGATGCTTCTAACAAGTCGCGATTGAGGTAACCATAGCAACAGTACATCATTTGCATTGTTCGGAAGTAGTCTGCTTGTACAATTCCTGACATTATTTACAGTAGCCTATCACTTCATTATGACTTATAAGAAATAATCTTTAATGCTAGGCTATCCTTTAATTTTGAGCTATACTTCATTAGCTAACTCAACTTTGAATAAAGCTCTCTCTTATAATAACTGTACATCTCAGAGCCTCAGAACCCTACACTATGAGCCTGGGGGTGATTCTTCAGTTAGAAGACTACTGACTACTTGAAATCTTGAGAAATGAAACGTTTCTTATGTGTTAAAAGCTTTATGTTTTATTTCT
This sequence comes from Sinocyclocheilus anophthalmus, assembly GCA_018155175.1. Classification (NCBI taxonomy): domain Eukaryota; kingdom Metazoa; phylum Chordata; class Actinopteri; order Cypriniformes; family Cyprinidae; genus Sinocyclocheilus; species Sinocyclocheilus anophthalmus. The sequence continues at coordinate 79,782 of JADLZN010004844.1, forward strand.
TTGTGAAGCAGAAGTAGCTAAAGCCTCTTTTATTTAGTGAGCACAGCAGAAGACTGTCAGAACCAAAAATAGATTAAAAATTGACCAAAAATAGCTCCTGCGCTGGAAAAAGATTCTTATATTACCTAACTTTTTTATGTATCAGTCTAATTAATTTATATGTATTCATTTAGTTTTATTTTTGCATTTAGATTCATGGTTAATGTACTGTTTAGCACATTTTTTTGGTGAAATGGTGGTTCTGGTACATAACTTAATATGATCTACAATATAATTTACAAGCCTGAAATATAGAGTAACCTGTGATAAAAACTGGGGTACTTCATAACTCATTTACAGTGTTGGGGAAAGTTACTTTTAAAAGTAATGCATTACAATATTGCGTTACTCCATAAAAAAGTAACTAATTACGTTACTTAGTTACTTTTTATGGAAAGTAATGCGTTACGTTACTTTTGCGTTACTTTTTAAATCTGGACAGGGCTTGCTTGATTGTTTTTAAAATAAATATAAAAATATAAATATAAAAAGCCTTTTCACACCAAAAGTGAAAGGAATAAACCTCAGGCTGAAGGGAAAGTAAACTTACGTCCGTACAGTAGAACGCAGAAGAAGAAATTTCAAACCACTTCAGCAAGAAAAAAAAAGACACACAGATGTTTGTCTAGAGTAATTTGTGCTTATTAGTACGCTTGAACTGGATCATCGAAGGTCAGAAGCAAAGACATTGGTTAATAGAATGGGATTAAATACATAAAGGATATTTGTGTTGTTTAACATTTAATTATTGCAGGTTTGCATCATATTCTGAGTTTGCATTTCAGTTTTTATTCATTTTGAGGAATACTGAATTTGTTTTTTTTTTTTTTGTGACGTGAGAAGATGCATTAATGCTATTTCATATTTATTTTAGATACTTCATTTCCAGCGTTATCGTTGACATGAATGCAAAGATATTATTTAAACTGAGCTGGTTGTTGACATCACTGAATTCAATGATGAACTGTCTTTAACTGAAAAATTAGTGTTTACTATTGTCATTTTGCATTATTGAAACACTATTTTCCTAATTAATGCTGTTCAGTTGCTTTGACACAATCTGTATTGTTAAAAGCGCTATATAAATAAAGGTGACTTGACTTGACAGTAACATCTGATTTCTCTCAACATGGGGACAGGAGAGCTGTCAGTCAATAATTTGGAAAAAAAAGTAACTTGCATTACTTATTTGAAAAAGTAACTCAGATATTCTCTTGTAAATTAAAAAGTAATGCGTTACTTTACTAATTACTTGAAAAAAAGTAATCTGATTACGTAACTTGCGTTACTTGTAATATATTACCCCCAACACTGCTCATTTAGGATTACTCATACTCTGTAAATAAATAGCAATGACAACATGATTAAAAAGTCTGTACATTTTTTGTTAAAAGCCATAGCACCAGGAAGTCAAAAATAAATTCAACCAAGATCTTTGAGTTGAATAGTGAAGAATAAATTCACTGTGAACTCGCAGTAGAAGAATTTTCCATTGTTATTTGTCATTTTCACTGATGTTCTTCTAACCTATGAAGTGAAGGGAATCCACAGTTCTAAACAGCCACCTGTGGTTTCAATATCCTGACACAAAACTCTCTACACACAGCTATTATGGATGCATACTTGTTGTTTGTGCAATATTTTAACAGAAGCCCCTCATAAAATAATTTTCTGCACTGCTGATCATGTGTGACTGCAGAGATGACCTGTAATCCTGTTCGGTTACATCTTCTTCATTATTTATGTGTGGATGATGTTGTGTTTACAACCAGTGAATGGTTAGACATGGTCATCAACACAGAAAGACTGTAATTTGGTTGCTGGCTATGAATAGTAAGAACTTTACCACTTTTGTGTATCTGGAACATACTGTAACTGGATGCAAAATCAGTTGAGAACAGCCACATTTAAAAAACTACTTTGTGATGTAAACATCAAAATCAGCGGATATGTTTGAATGACTCTTAATGGAGAAAGATGCTTTTAGCCTGCAAAATGTTGTAGTTAAAGCATCTACCAGCAGGGGAAACCTACAGAAGCTAACCAGCAAAAGCAATGGATGTGGGAATGGAGCAGACAAACGCCTCACTCTCTACGTAAATCTGACATTGCAGAAAGCAGCATGTCGCAATATAATTGGGATACAATGGAGACCATCACAGACTTGTCCTAGTTTATTCCCCAAACCATTACCAAAATGAGTGCACTCCTTTTCCAAGCAAGGGCATCCTAAATTTAGAGCCATCTTCTTACCTGCTAGGCTCAATGGAATTAGTGCACACTATAGATTCACTCACAGGTGTCAGGAAAGATACACTTAAAACACCACATGAGATAATTAAATGATATATGTAAATTCTCAACACTTCCCACATCTAACACTAACACTGAAAACATTTAGGGTCTTCCAATGCATCGACTACTGCAGTGTTGCCAGATCTCACTAGAAAAACAAGCCCAAAATAGCAACATGCCTCACTAATATAAGTCTAATTAAGCAAGGTTGTAGATGGAAGGGTGGCACACAGGAGCAATTTATGCATCGTTGAGAAAGGTAAAGGCAGAAATACAGGAGTAAAAAGAAAATAAACTATGCTGTTTACTAATGACATTATGTAACGTGGAACTCAAAAGAAGTTGTTATTTGTGGTTGGCCATATTTCATTGAGCTATAAGAGCAAGCCCAAATACATCACTATATTCTAGAAATAAGCCAAAAATACACAAGTTGTGTTGAGAATGAGAAATGTGATGTGAAAACAAGCCCAAGTTGCTTAGAATTAGCAGACGTGGCAACACTGGACTACCAAGATGATGAGAGATAAATAGCGCTGGAGTTAGTGGGACAGGGTGTTGTGCGGTTGAGAGGAGTCCCATAATTTTTGCAGTCTCAGAGGATACGGGCCTGCAGTCAAAGCTTAATGTGCACTTCCTGCCAGCCGCTGTTGCCAGGTGGTGGGCTTGTGCAAGAGTGGCAGGCCTAACGCACACACATCTTCAAGCACAGCTGCGGAGAAACTGCATTGTGAAATTGCCACAAATACAAAACAAACACTGAATTCAATTCAATTTAATTCAAAAACTAGGATTTAAAAAATGCAGGCCAACGACTTCTAATGTAGCCATCACTAGAAACAGAAGTGTATGATGAATTATAGTCTGAACTGCCAGTGATGTCAGAACATAATAAGCCCTGTATTATATGTAAAGCTCACATATTTCTAATAACATTTACAGCTATTTAACAGAAACCAGTGTGCTACCAATCTAAATATTATTTAAAAAATATTATATATAATCGATTAATAAAATAATATAAATATTAATGTATAGCATATAGTGCCCCACTGATATATTTTTCTATTAAAAACACATAAAAAAAAAATTAATGTTGATATTTTTATGTTTTAAAATAGTAAAGCTCATCTAAAATTAATATAAAATAAATAGAAATACAACATAGGGCCTTTGAGCAACTTTTTACTGCCTTGACTATGACTATTAAAAAACTTTTAATATCTTTAGGTGCGTAAAGATACACTAAAGATTATTTTTATATAAGTTAAAAGATCCGTCAGGTAGTAAATATAAGACAGTAATGTAACTGTTTCAATTTGGACTTCACTCACTTCACTTCACTCACTTCACTTTCACTCACTTCACTCACTTCACATATTTTGCTGTATTTAGCCTTCTGAACCTGTCTTCGATTACTGTTAGTTTGACATGATATAAAAATTGTGACAGTTATTGAGGTGAACACACACTTTCCATTTAACACCTGTGTTTCTTCTAAGGGTTATGACCAGGAAAATAGAGCTGGAAAAATAATCTCATTACTATTCCTTTGTGCTTGGCTCATGGCTTACTTTCCTTCACAAACATCCCCTCCACACAGCTTTGAGCATTGATGAGAGTGGCCACTAACATATATGAGCTGACACAGAGCTCATGTTAGCCTCCAAGAGAAAAGAAATGACCCATCTTAATTAAAACAGCCTCTTCTCTGCCATTAGCCCTCATGTTATCGGCTGCTGTCAATACATCCATTTCATGGGAGTAAGTAATCCCATGCATTATAGATAGCTAACTGGTTTAATGCAGTTTTAAAGAAGCCCCTGGGACCTTGCTCATACCTGCTTATGACAATAAAGGAGAGACATTTTGTTCTTACAGAAAAAAGTAAACTTTCACTTAAAAAAAAAAATTCTTTAAAAAATCTTATTAAAGTTCTTGTCATCATTAAATTAAGAATGCATTTTTTCTTTTTCAACAAATGGTCACAAAGGCACTTAACCTTTGAAAAATGCTGCTTGCAGACAAGTTATTTTGATTTCCGTTAATTTTATATGAGTTTTGCCATTTTTGGTAACTGTTGCAAAATTCAGGATGCAATACAGGTTATAACAATGATTTTGTTATAAAAAACATTAAAATAAATATTAAACAGGACAATTTTAAAGATAGAAAAGCTACCATAAACTGTCAGTTAAACAGAGTTTGAAGCAAAAAGTGCAAAGCGCTTATTAAAAATAAAGTCCATTTCATAACTCAACAAAACCTTTCACGTTACTCCGTGAAAATTGTCATGCATCTGCCGACATGTTCACATCTACAATATCAGTTGCCAAAAGAGTCTAAATCACGTTCTTAGTTAATGATTTTCTTCATATCCTCTGAAAACACTGATCTGTTCAACACTAGACCACGAACAATTCGATAAGACCAGTAACATAATGCAGCTGACAGTGAAGTAAGTTCCTGGCACTGCTGCTCAAGTCGCGCGCTGTGATAAATTAATCAAATCGAGAACGATTGCTGAAAGAATCAGGGCTTCTCTTGGAGGTGACAGTGTGCTTTGCTATTGTTGTCAGTATTATGAATGGCCCTCATATGGTCCTGCTGCAGAATGTGCCTCGTGCCCAGCAGAGTCCGTGCAACCTTGAGTCATGAATTGCTTTGGCTCCCACTCAGGATAACAGGAAGCACCACCTGCTGTTCAAATCTGATGTTAATTTCCCTGACTAAGACTTCGTTGAGGAGGAGAGGCGGTAACAGGCTGTAATAGTGAAAGACAGCATGGGCGTCCTCTCTGTCACGGCTGCTCTATTTTATATGCACGATTACCACTGCATCAAAATCGCAGACTTTTAGTTCTAGCAGGGTGAAAAGGCCATATTTTAGTCTCTAAGTCTCAAAGTATATTTTACAGTGGTTTGTGAGTGACCCAAACATGAGTTGCAGGCCTCTTCTGATAGGGTTTCGGATAGTAAAACAGACATATACTGTACACAGTGGGTAGATTACTTTAAAATTGTAGTCTGTTACTGATTTACATGACAACAATTTTAATTAGTAACCTAATTTGTTACATTATGCATTTTAGGTAATATAATCAGAATACTTTTTGATTACTTTTAGATTACTTTTGACAAATCATCACATTGATTTGAGTAGGATAATCGGTAACACTTTACTTTTATCTATAACGCATTATAAAAGTACTTATAACCAGTACTTAACCAACATGAGAGAGCTGTGAATATGCCCCAAAACTTAACATTCTGATATAATAGTTATATTACACACATTATTTATCTTCAAATAGATGTAGAATTTTTTTTAGAATTTAAGAAATGAAAATAATTTATGAACAGTGCACTGTTATTATATGAATAACATGTAATCTGTAACCTGAATATCATTTTAAAATGTAATCGATAATTCAATTTCAAGTACTTCATTTTTGGTATCTGATTATGTAATCCAGAACACATATATTCAGTTACCCACTCTATCCTTTCCTATCCTATATACTACTTTAGTAATTGGGTTTGAAGTTACAGTGCAGATCAATACAACTTTCATTGCATTCAAGTGTGAATATGAAAATACAATGTCTTGATATTTGTTACAGTTCAGTAAATGCACTTCAAAGCACCCTCATCAAAAATATTACCTCTTGTTAAATGTCTGCAGCAGTCTTTCAAAGCTCATTAATCATTTCACATGTCGTAGTGTATTTGCCACCATGCTGACATTGCTTTTCTGGCAATACATTACCTTCAGCCAAGGGACTTCACCCACAGCTCCTCCTCGTCAGCTCCGTAACAGACGTTAAAATGTGGTTGGTGCCCCTGAATGCTCAGTCTTGTCCATCAACCCCAATGTTCTGTCTGTGTTGTCTGTCTCTGCTCTCTCGTTGTTACAGTCTCCGCCATGGTCTCCTGATCGGTGTGGTTCACCAAGGGGGTTTTCTGTTCCGTGGGGGCGTTGGGCTCTGGTGGTCTTCTGCTCCGCCATGGTGGTCTACTGTCTGGCTCTGGTGGTCTCCTGCTCCGCCGTGCCGTGGTGGTCTACTGTCTGGCTCTGGTGGTCTTCTGCTCCGCCGTGGTGGTCTACTGTCTGGCTCTGGTGGTCTTCTGCTCCGCCGGGGTGGTCTACTGTCTGGCTCTGGTGGTCTTCTGCTCCGCCGTGGTGGTCTTCTGCTCCCGTTCTGTTTGCTCTGCTGTGGTGGTCTTCAGCTCCACCTGGGCTGCCGGCTCCGCCCTGGTTCTCTGCCCCGCCGTGGTGGTCCGCTGCCCCGCCGTGGTTGTCTACTGTCTAGTTCTGGTGGTCCTCTGCCCCGCCGTGGTGGTCCTCTGCCCTGCCGTGGTGGTCTACTGTCTGGCTCTGGTGGTTTTCTGCTCCGCCGTGGTGGTCTACTGTCCCGTCTGTTCTGCTGTGGTGGTCCTCAGCTCCGCCAGCTCTGCCTCAGTCCCTGGTCCCTCCTATCCTTGGACCTGGCCCTCCGTCCCTACCCCTGTTCCGCCCTACACCGCCGCCACTCCGGAATCGCTAAAGGGTTTGAGCGTCTGAAGCCGCTCCTTGGGGGGGGGGCTCTGTCACAAATCCGGTCCATGAACTTCCTTCTGTTAGCCATCAGAGGTCACCCTTTCCAATTTCATTGACTCTCGCACTACACACTGTTGCTTATCACCCCGGACTACATATCCCATCAGTCATTGCACTGATTGCACCTAGAAGGATTGCACACAGCTGTTAACACTGTTTGCACCCAGCTGTTTCATATCACTCCATCACTATTTAACACTCACTCTGATCCCTTCCCTCGGCCGAGTATTGTTCAGCGATTATCGCTCCCCTAGCGATAGCTACACTACAGAGCCCTCAGTCGTTTCCCAGCCTTAGCCGTAGCCTTAGCTGTTTTCTCGGTTTTTGATCTTTGCCTGGTTTCCTGGATTTCTCCCCTAGTATTGCCCCTTCTGATTCTGTCGGCAGTTCATCGACCCATGCTAGCCCTAAGATTATTCTTGTGTCTTGCCCGCCATACACCTGTTTGCCATTGTTCGACCCTGCCTATTATGACCACGTCTTCGGTCTTCTCCACAATAAAAGCTTTGCGAATGGATCCGCACGTCTCACGTCTCGTCAGCTCCGTAACAGACGTTAAAATGTGGTTGGTGCTAATAAAACTATAGATGCCTTAAAAAAAAAAATAACTAAGAAAAACTTAATTTCATGGTTTTAGCTAAATAGTCTCCCTGTCTGACAAACAAATGTGTCTAAAAGTAGAGTGTCTAAAAGAAGTATGGAGCTTGTTTCACATTCCCCACACAACTAATATATTTTTAATATCCACACATTCAGGAAAAAGGTGGATACAGACACAATGTACAATGTAACCTTGTACAGTCTAAGCAAAATTATTGTTTGGTCTCAGAAATCAGTTGTTCGTTCAAAATGGTTAATGTCTGCAGATTCACTCTCACATTTAAATGTGGTTGGTATCATAAAACTATGAGAACTCAACTGAAAAAATACTTAAAACTTCCTGGTTTTAAGTGGTTTTATATGATTTAAGATGGTCTCCCTGCTTGACCAGCTAATAAAAGTTTTAAAACCTCTCAAAAACAATACAAAAAGGCTAGCCTAAACAGAGTGGGAAACTGGTTAATACCAGCTTGTTTCATACGCTTCACTGTATATTCCACACACAACCTATCCAGACACATATCAAATAACCTGGTACAGTCTGAAAAAATTTAATTTGGGTTCAGAAATCAGTTTCGTTCATTCAAAATGGTTAATGTCTCATTGTTAGTTTGATAGCTCCATGCTTATATCTCAAAAACAATGTCTGTCTGAGGATTAACACCAGACTGGAATAAGATAAGACTCTGCTTAACGCCCTACAAAACTACTAACAATACAAATTTACGATTAGCAGTTAGCACCAATTACTTTGGTCTTTTTGGGTCCTAAAACCAATTGTCTTCCTCTGTGCTGGGGATGTGGGCTCTTAGGTCAAGACAAATCTGTGGAGCCAAACGTAGAAAGAGAAGACTAACATTTCACTGCTCGATTAAAGAATTAGAAACAAGCAGACCAAATCTAATTAGGACGAGAACAAGGAGGAATTAATTTGTTTGTAGCTGCCATTGTCCTGTCAAATATCAGACACGACAAAACAACAGAAAACTTTAAAAGCTTTAGAAGACTTTCTGACTACATTAGGAGTAAAACTCAATTGTATGTTGCTAGAGTCCTACTTTTTGTGGAATACACTCTTAAAAATAAGGTTCCAAAAGGGGGGGTTCATAGGGATACTAAAGAAGAACCATTTTTTTGGTTGCCCAAAGAACCTTTCAGTGAATAGTTCTTAAAAGCACCATTTTTTTCTTAGTGTGAAGCATTAAGAACTTTTTCCACTATAAAGGTCCTTTTGTGCAATAGAAAATTTCCATGGATGCTAAAGGTTCTTTTTTTGGAACAAACCAATTGATGATAATAAGCTACGCTTATTTTTATGAGCATTAGAAATTAATTACTTTTCATCTCTCCAATGAAGCTGCATAATCACTAGCGATGCTAAATAGGGCATTGTTTGCCTGCGTGTAAATAGCCTATAAATATTAATGGCAAAGTTTCAAGGAAAAATGCATAAGTCCTATGACTTCTATTTAAAGTTGATCATTGATGGAAGGATACAAAGAACAGCTGATGATGAGTTCAATAAAAACACTTTTAAAAGATGGTTTGCTGATACGAATCTCATAGGCTACCCAACAAAGAAAGCGTAATGATAATGTCAGCATAATTAACCTTAGTTTCACTCAGCAATTCAGAAATGACAGTTGACAATGCAGTCTGCATTAAATTATACCTTCCTTGAGATGGTGCATCAGACACTCAAGTTGAGAGGCACTTGTTAGAGGGCAGAGCATCTCTGTCTTTTCAGCTGACAATTAGAGAAGACTCACCATGGAGGAGCCGGAGAGTTATACGGCACGCCAGATGCTGCAAGGCCTCTTGAGAGAGCATGCGTTTTTTTCTGAAACAGCATCTGCTGTGTGTATGTGTGCATGTGGTAATAGCGACTCACTGCTTAAGAACACACAGGTGGAAATATACTTCAAACCCTCATAGGTATTATTTGATCGCTGTGTCCTTATTCAAAAACCCTTAAATGGTAATTTAGCTGATCATGAATCTTCATTTCATACAAGGTTGCAACTCAGCAATACTGAGTTCTGTTTTCCCTACGTGGCTATATGCCTGACCTATTTTTATAAGAGGACATTAAGAGTTCTGTGTGCTTATCTTTGACTTTGTTCTTGTGCTTGCAGAAAATAAACTTTTCCCCCATTTCTACTTTTGGGGTTGTCCTAATGATTGCAAAAAAAGGCTTGTGTTTCCCAGCTGAATGTTTTTTTTTCTCTCTGATTAACTATGCATGCACTTCAGCACCAACCAACAGTTCTGCAGTTCCAGCTTATTAGACACTTTCGTTTCAACACTGAACTGAACTCATTAGCAAACAGATAAATATAATATAATATAAGCCATTAAGATAACACTGATTCTTGAGACATGGGACAAAACAGCCCAAACTGTTTAAATTAACTACATTTCCACTAAAGAATGTTCTATCATTTGATTTCCATAATCAGAATTATGACGCATAACCCCTAAAACCACCTGCCCTCAGAACAAAATCCATTAATTCCTATAGATTAAAATCTAAATAAATATCAACTATATATTAAACCTAAGAAAAACAGAATAATAAATACAAATATTCCTCTGTTGTAAGGTCACTACTTTCTGTTATCACCATCATATATTAATTAAAACTATATTGAAAACAGATATTTATTTAATCAAATATTTTTCCACATTTCATGTGCTGCAAGTTAAACATCCTACAAGCTCTGGTCATTATTTTATTTTATATTTATTTATTTTATTTTAATGTTCAGATGTAGCTGTTTGGCCAGAGCTCAGAATCAGTAATAATATTTCTACACCAAAAAAAAAAAAAAAGGTCATGCAGCTAAATTAGACCACAGTAGAAAACTGTTCGGGAGTTATGGCTCACATGATGGCTCATTTTTCTCATCAATTTATCCTGAATGTTATACTGTATTTTTATATATCTTGGATATAAAAAAAAATTATCTCCAGGTAAGCTCGAAAGGGCTAAAACTCTCATTGAAGGATGGGTTTTGCATTTTTATTTATTTAATTTTTGCCTAATACCAATTATCTTTCAGCAAAACACTTTTTGCCTAGGGGATTATATTTAGTATGCAGTCATTTACAAATTAATAAGCAGTGAATGTTGAATACTGAGAATTTTTATATACACAACTTTGCAGCACAATACTGTAGGTGAAACACAATTTAAGGTTACCCTGACAATTTAAAGCACATGTGCCTCAAATGCATCTTTAAATACATTGACACTGATCATTCATACATATGAAGAGTTCATTTGCAAAAACAGATAACTCAATTTTTAACAATTCTCAAAAATTATGTTTTTTTTTCATTGTGCATTCCAATTAATCTCAGTCAAACTGCAGTTGGGTTATTTTGATTAGGTTAAAAAATAACTAAAAATTACAGCTAACTAACACAATAAAACACAACAAAAACATGATTACATAATAAAAAAACATGATTTTTGAAAATTTAACTAAACAGATTTATCTGTTTTTGCAAATAAACTCTTCATATATTTTAGAGTTCATTTAGAGTTTTTTAAACACAAACATACCAGTTTTTTCTTTTACATTATTACTCACAATACCTCTCCTCAGATCATAACTCAATTCCTGTAGATTAAAATATATTAAACTTAAGAAAAACTATATGTATAATCTAAACATGTATTTTTGCACTTTCAAAAATGTTTTCAGGTGTGATATGAAGAACTGCAGTAGGAAAAACATGAATAAAGCATGAATAAAGTTCCATGAGGCCATAAATAATACTGCGATAACAGGACAGTCCATTAAGAAAAACCAAGGAAGCCCCTAGCAATAAAGAACAAGCAATTCCTGTGTCCCATGCTCGGCAAACAGGATTCAATGTCAACAGAGGATTTAGCTCACCTAAATCAGCACACTTACAAGGCCAAAAATGATGTCATGCATATTGATAAGGATGAGTCAACATTCAGCATTTCTCCCTGGCTGTCATTAAGGAGATCTGCGCTTCCTTCTTTCTTCCCTCCCTACATTTTATTCTATACAGAAGTTGAGTCACAGATAATAAGAAATATGGAGAATGTTAGCTTTTCTCCTGCCATTTCTTTCTTCCTTTTTTATTTACAAAAATATTTTTTAAGTGTACAGTCATGGCCAAATGTTTTGGCAGTGACAAATTTTGTGTATTTGTAGATTCTTTTTCCACATGTTTCTATGGTATACTGAAAAACAATGATAAGCATATCATACGTTTTAAAGGCTTTTATTGGCAAAAAAATATATAATGAGTCAATATTTACAGTGTTGACCCTTGTTCTTCATAACCTCTGCAATTCGCTCTGGCATGCTGGATATTAGCTTCTGGGCCAAATCCTGACTGATGGCGATCCATTCTTGCCTTATTAGTTCTCGGAGTTGATCACAATTTGTGGGCTTCTGCTTGTCCACTCGCCTTTTGAGGACTGACCACAGATTCTCTATGGGATGAGATCCGCGGAGTTGCCTGGCCACGGATCCAAAAATTTCAATGTAATGATCTTCAAGCCACATCTTTATCACTCTTGCTTTGTGACATAATGCTCCACCATGCTGGAAAATGCATGGATCATCACCAAATTGCTCATGGATCGTTGGAAGAAGTCGCTCTTGCAGGATATTTTGATACCATTCTTTATTCTTGGCAGTGTTTTTGGGCAGAATTATGAGAGAGCCCACTCCCTTGGTTGAAAAGCACCCCCACACATGGATGGTCTCAGGATGGTCACAGGACAGGACTCATGGTAGCGTTCACCTTTTCTTCTCCGAACAATCGATTTTCCAGATGTCCCAAACAGTCGGAAGGGAGCTTCATAAGAGAAAATAACTATGCACCAGTCTTCTGCTGTCCAATCCTTGTACTTCCTGCAGAATTTCAGTCTGTGCTTGAAGTTTTTATTGGAGAGAAGTGGCTTCTTTGCTGCACTTCTTGACACCAGGCCGCTGTCCAAAGCTGGCCTCAAAGTGAATGAGAGCTCTCACACCCACCTGCGGCATCCTGAGCAGCTCTGCACTGTGCGACACGATTTACTAGCTTGACTCCAAGAGGAGACACTCCTGACGCTTGTTGGACCTCTGGGACATCCTGTAGACTTCTTCTCTGCAGTCGAACCTCTATCCTTGAAGTTCTTGATGATCCAGTAAATGGTTCTTTCAGGTGCAATATTCTTTGTAGCAATTTCCTTGCATGTGAGGCCATTTTGATCCAAAGCGATGATGTTTATTTGGAGGTAACCATTGCTAACAAGAACACAATGATTGGAAGCGCTTCTTCCCTCCTTTTATAGCAATAAGTCTGCTCTTACAATCTAATTAGTACGATAGTGATTTTACCTGACTAGTACTCATTCACACTTTCACATGTGCTGCTGATATGATTAGTCAGTTAATGTTAGCTGGTCATTCTGTGTCAGGATCAAAAAACAAGTTAATTTTTTTTGGCCAATGAAGCTTTTAGCAATTATTTAAAATGCATCAGATCACTCTACACATTAATCTAGAAACAATGTGAATGAACACCACAGCAGCTTAAGCAGCAAACTTTGCAAAACACAACATTTATGCCAAAACTTCTGGCCATGACTGTACTTTTGAATCATATTTGTGATCTTATTTCTCTCTTACTGATTCTTTCCATCAATGCATTGAAATATTAAAAATAAAAACATTATTTAAGCACTCAAAAGAATATGGTTTGAATTAATCTCAGTTTTATAAATGAGCTGTTTTACACGTGCTGACCATGAAAAGGACTGACTGAGATTTTCATGCACAATCCATTTACAAGTCTTTGTAAAACGTATGACATATGATGGCTGGAAATCACTAAAGCATATAAATTTGTTAATGACTTTTCTTTCAAATGCAGATACCATGCATTACATGAATGAATGGAGTCAATCACAATCTAATTATTAATTAGACAAAGAGTGAGACATCACTATTCATTTTATCTAATTATTAATTAGACAAAGAGAGAGATGGACATACATAACCATCATTACAGATTTCTGCAATGCTGGTCCAAGTGGGGCTTTAATTCAATGTGTAAGTCACATTCAGTGAGTCACAAGACCCAGCCTTCACTGTGATTTTTAATTAGGTGGCAGATAGTGGCTTGTCTGAGGGAAGACTCCAATAGGAAACGGCTCTTCCCATGTAATCTCTTTCTGATAAGGATGTTGGGCACCATCAAATTGATCTTTTGCCCTTGAGATAAGGAGTGTATTTCATTAGAGGGCATTTTTATAATTCTTTAACGGACTGATTCTGTGATATGATGGACAATCCACAGCTAACAAGAATGAAAGCAGATGGCAACCGGGTCAAGAAAGACTATTTCCACAATTTTTTTGAAAAGCAAAACTAAGGACCGAAATGTCCTAAAAAGACTTCATAAAGAGCTAACCTTTATCAGTTAAAGCCAAATATCATTGCTGCACAGAAATAAAAAAACAAATATATTCTTACTTTTCCATATAGAATGACTGTCTGTGTCTGCGCATATAGTGTTCTGTTAGACACCACTTATCTGATTCAAAAGTGTCAGACTCTAGGTTTTTCAATAGCTAAATCTTAAGACTTCTTAGTCTCTTCTGTCAACTGAGCTGGATATAAAGGAGGTTCACACAAGACATCAGTGTGTGTGTGTGTGCGCGCGCGTTTTTGTGACAAATGAGGACATACATTTGTATAATGACAAAGGTATGATATAGGTATTACAAGGAGAAGGTGACTTTTCAGGACATTACCCCATGTCCCCACTTTTCAAAACGCTTATAAATCAAACAGAATGGAGTGTATTGAAAATCTGAAATAGCACAAAGTTTCCTGTAAGGGGTAGGTTTAGGGGTAGGGTTGGTGTAGGGCAAAAGAATATACGGTCTGTACAGTATAAAAACCATTACGCCTATGGGATGTCCCCACTTTTCACAAAAACAAACCTGTGTGTGTGTGTGAGAAAGCAGATACCAGTCTTAACAAAAGAAATGCATGCGTAATATATTTCCAAAATTCCACAATGGAACCCTTGGCAGGTGGTATAGGAAAGAGAGTCAAGGAACTTAATGTTCCTTACATCAACATGATATGGTTTAAAGGACATGGTTTTATTTTACAATAGTCTGCAGGCTATTTTGGAAAATAAAAGCAGAGTTGTTATACTAAGTGCATTCTGGAGAATGCCTTTGGGTAACACTTGGTGGAATCTGGCACTTGCCTGAGAAAGATACATGCTGGGTAGGAGCAGATTAGTAAGGGTAATGTAGCTTGTAAAATGCCAGATATATTGATGGCCTCTTCAGATCTGGCAAGGTAGCACTGGCCAATGAGCTGCACAAAGACGTTTTTAAGACTTGATCCATCTAAAAATAGAGAGCCACTGGACAAAAAGTGAACGGCCAGTCAACAAAACAGGAAGAGGGGATGGAATGATTTACTGGCTTGAGGGTATAAATCACGCCATACTTCATGGTAGGAAATTAAACTCATTTCATGCTTTGTGAACAGTTGAATAAACTGGATCTCATTGGGGGTCACCTGGGACAAGGGCATGTCAAAGTTGATTAGTATCATAATGACAACGAAAGGTCATATTAAAGCATTTCACAGAGGCAGAATTGGCTGGTACTCTGGAATGTTGAAGAACATTGAGGTCCAAACAACACTGGACCTCACTGACTTTCACTGTATGGACAAGAATAATCCACACATTTTCCAAAACATCTTCTTTTGTGTTCTACACAATAAAAAGTCATCAAGAATGACTTGATGGTTAGTAAATGTCCTTGAGGACAGAACTTCCCAGAACTTCCCAGAACTATCCTTTTACAAATTATAAAATCCTGATTTTTTTTATTTCATGGGATCTATAGAAGGCTGTACATGATACAAATGAAATGCCAGATGATTGTAAAAAGATGTAACGTGACAGCATCGTCACTTTCAAAGGTTGTATTTCTCTTGAGTTCAAAGTGTTGTATTTTTAGCAGGTTCTAAAGGCTTTGCCTGGGCTGATGTTATTTCCCGCTGTTCCAGAACAGAATCTTCAAGATGGTTTGTGGTTTATGGGTATAACCTTACTCTTGCCAAATGTCATTTAACTGAAAACATGAGGACAAAAGTTCAAAATGGCATTTAAATGATCAACTATTGCATTGTCACACTTTATTTTAAGGTGACCAATTCTCACCATTAACAAACCATTAACTATGACTTAATAAATTCCTAATTTGCTGCTTATTAAAAGAGTCCTATCATGCTTTTTCACTTTTTCAACTGTAGTTAGTCTGTAATGTTGCTGTTCGAGCATAAAAAAGATCAGCAAAATTACAAAGTTCAAAATATTTAATTTAACAGAAATCACTGTTCAAAAACTAAAACGAACGACTCGTTTGGACTACAACACATATTTTCCAGGATTTGTGATATCACAAAAAATTACGAATGGGACGAGACCTGGTTGAGCTGCACTAGATAAGGAAAACGAGTGTTATCACTATGTCGGAGACATGCTAGTTTTCACAAGGCAGATGATCTTAAAGTGGTTACAATCATCCGGGTTTAAAATCACGCTCAAATTGAATTGATTTTTGACACAATATTACACTGAAGCTCGCAGACGGCTATAGTAAAGGGCATGACATTTCCCGACAGGCGCCGAGTGCTGCCAATCACAACACACACTGGCCCAGCGAACCAATCACAGCACATTTCGTATTTCAGAAGACGGCATCATTTAATACAGGAACTATTCGAGCTGTTCATGCCAGACTGGGGAGGAGAGGTGTTGTAATAATGTACAAACCCCATTCCAAAAAAGTTGGGACACTATACAAATTGAAAGTAAAAAAGGAATGGAATAATTTACAAAACTCATAAACTTATATTTTATTCACAAAAGAATATAAATAACATATCAAATGTTGAAAGTGAGAAATTTTGAAATGTCATGCCAAATATTGACTCATTTTGGATTTCATGAGAGCTACACATTCCAAAAAAGTTGGACAGGTAGCAATAAGAGGCCGGAAAAAAAAATGTACATATAAGGAACAGCTGGAAAAATAATTTGCAACTTATTATGTCAATTGGCAACATGATTGGGTATAAAACGAGCCTCTCAGAGTGGCAGTGTCTCTAAGAAGTCAAGATGGGCAGAGGATCACAAATTCCCCCAATGCTGCGGCGAAAAAAAATAGTGGAGCAATATCAGAAAGGAGTTTCTCAGAGAAACATTGCAAAGAGTTTGAAGTTATCATCATCTACAGTGCAAAATATCATCCAAAGATTCAGAGAATCTGGAACAAATTTCTGTGCGTAAGGGTCAATGGCCGGGAAAACCATTATGGAGCCCCCCCCCCCCCACCCCCCCCCCCCATGATCTTCGGGGCCCTTAGATGGCACTGCATCACATACAAGAATGCTACTGTAATGGAAATCACAACATGGGCTCAGGAATACTTCCAGAAAACATCGTCGGTGAACACAATCCACCGTGCCATACGCCATTGCCGGCTAAAACTCTATAGGTCAAAAAAAAAAGCCATATCTAAACATGATCCAGAAGCGAAGGCGTTTTCTCTGGGCCAAGGCTCATTTTAAAATGGACTTTGGCAAAGTGGAAAACTGTTCTGTGGACAGACGAATCAAAATTTGAAGTTCTTATTGGAAAACTGGGACGCCATGTCATCCGGACCAAAGAGGACAAGGACAACCCAATTTGTTATCAGCGCTCAGTTCAGAAGCCTGCATTTCTGGTGGTATGGGGTTGCATGAGTGCGTGTTGCATGTGCAGCTTACACATCTGGAAAGGCACCCTCAATGCTGAAAGGTATATCCAAGTTCGAGAACAACATATGCTCCCATCCAGACAACGTCTCTTTCAGGGAAGACCTTGCATTTTCCAACATGACAATGACAGACCACATACTGCCTCAATTACAACATCATGGCTGCGTAGAAGATGGATCCGGGTACTGAAATGGCCAGCCTACAGTCCAGATCTTTCACCCATAGAAAACATTTGGCACATCATAAAGAGGAAGATGCGACAAAGAAGACCTAAGACAGTTGAGCAACTAGAAGCCTGTATTAGACAAGAATGGGACAACATTCCTATTCCTAAACTTGAGCAACTTGACTCCTCAGTCCCCAGACGTTTGCAGAATGTTATAAAAAGAAGAGGGGATGCCACACAGTAGTAAACATGGCCTTGTCCCAACTTTTTGAGATGTGTTGATGCCATGAAATTTAAAATCAACTTATTTTTCCCTTAAAATTATACACTTTCTCAGTTTAAACATTTGATATGTCATCTATGTTGTATTCTGAATAACATATTGACATTTGAAACTTCCACATCATTGCATTATGTTTTTATTCACAATTTGTACAGTGTCCCAACTTTTTTGGAATCGGGTTTGTAAAATATGTGAAAAATAATGTTTTTTTTCCAAACAACCTAGTATGAGAGACTGTTCTAGTACCGGGCGTTGGTTCGTGGTGGCCAGGGGTGGCACCGGCCCCCCCTGAAATTTGGCTGGCCACCCCAGGTGCACCCCCTACCAGATGTCTTGCCATAGGCTTGTTTTTAGTAAATTTCTAATTTTAGGCGGTTTCTATAGTGTGATCTTAATGACAATGTCGAGAGCGCATAATGTGATCCATGTCCGCGAGAACGAATCTCTCCACTCCCAAGGGGATTTCCTTCACTCACACAAAACTGGACGTGTGCTTTTAACATACATCGTTCCGCAAACACAAAAACAGACACGCCCCTGTCTAGTACACCCCCAAAACAAAATCAAGACTTTGTAAAAGAGCATAATAGGACCCCTTTAATAGTTAGTAAGGTATTTGTTAAGTTTAGGTATTGGGTAGGTAGGATTAGGAATGTAGAATATGGTCATGCAGAATATGTGCTTTATAAGTAGGCTACTAATAAACAGCCAATATGTTAATAATAGGCATGCTAACAAACAACTAGTTAATACTGAGAATTGGTCCTTATACTAAAGTGTTACCCTTCATTTCATTTAGGGCCAGTAAAGGAGAGGTCACATTAAAGACATTTTAAGGCTTTACAATTAACTGGGAAATTTGTGAATTAACTCAGTGAAGATGGTAGTACTTCCACGCTTTTTGTACATTTTTTAGTCACTCCCTCGTTTTATCCCACAAAGTTTTTTTAAGCACCTAGACATGATAATTGCACCTTTTTTGTGGAATTATAAGAATGCGAGAATATAAAAAAAACATTTATGCAAAACTAAAAAGGAGGGAGGGTTTGGCCTGCCACAGTTCAAATATTACTACTGGGCAGCTAATCTTAGTATTTTCGCATGGTGGAAAAAGCAGCCTTCTGATACAGATAGAGATCCATCCTGACTTAGAATGGAGCAAGCATTTTGCAATAGGACATCTCTTGCTGCTCTTCTTAATAGTCCTATTAGAATTGACGCGGCCTTGTATGATAATCACTTTATTATAAATAATGTGCTGAAAATATGGAAACCGATTAAAGCCTGTTTGAAGGTTCCCGACGTGTACCTAGGTAGTCCTATATGTCAGAATCATGCCTTCTGTCCGCTTGATTCAGGTTTTACCTGGCATTCAAAGAATAAAAGATATGAACATAGATGGGACATGTGCCTCATTTGAGCAATTAAAAAAAACCTTTAACATCAATATTTCAATTTTTTTTAGATACTTACAAGTTAAAGATTTTTGAAAAAAAACAGATGTCAAATTTTAATGTGATGACAGAACACAATGTACCTGAGGAAATTAATAAGTTTAATCCTTTGCATCGGGGAGCTGTATCATATTTCTATAGTAAATTAAGCAGGCCTGGGAGATAGAATTAGGTTTAGAGATCGATTCAGACAGTTGGGAAGAAGGCCTTGAGAACATACATACTTGTTCAATTAATGTAAGGCATAATTTAATTCAGTTTAAAACCTTGCATAGATTATACTTATCGAAGGTAAAATTGCACAGCATTTTTTCCAGAGGTTTCTCCATTCTGTAAAGTAGAAGAGGGATCCTTAACTCACATACTATGGTTGTGCCCTAAATTACAGGAATGTTGGGAAAACATATTTGATTGTTTTTCTTAAGCATTCAAAAAGAATCTCAAACCATGTCCACTTTTAGCTATAATAGGGATATTTAGTAATTTAGAGATGTTTAATATACATGAAAGACAAGCCATATTATTCGGTATGATAATTGCCAAGAGGGTGATTTTAAGAATGTGGAAAACTGATTTTGCGACCAAGTTCGAAATGTGGGGTAGAGATCTTGTAAGTATGCTTGTATTGGAGAGGTTAAGGTACATCAATAATGACAAATCTGAGGTATTTGACAAAACATGGGGCCAGATTTTAGAATAGAATGTGATCTGAATTCTTTGATAATGTATTTAATATAACGCCTAAAGTATTATTTGACAGCCAATAAGTCAGGATAATGCTTTTTTTGTATATATATATACATATACACACACAGGACTAGGTGACCCTACAACATTTACAAATTTGTATCCTGCTTATGCATTACCTGACCAATTAAATTATAATGTGCCTTTATATGTATTTGTCCCTCAGTGTTCTGTTGTTCTGTCATAGGTTATTACATTTGAATTTATATTTTATTATTGTAATTATCTTTTCTTTTCTTTTCTTTGTTATCGTTGTCCTGTTTGTTCTGTGAAAAAGCAAAACACTAAAATAAATGTGTAAAAAAATCTGTAAATATTTGTATCCCTGTCTTCTGATGTATTGTATCAAATGTATTGACCAATTGTATTACATCTATTGTATTAAATGAAGATAATGGTTATATTCATGTTTTCAACACATGTTCAAGCCACCGAGTGCTAAAACATTATACTAACGCTCACACAGAGTAATCGCATGACTCTCTCCATACATTCTGCAGTCTAAAGGGGTGTTAATAAGGGGTCCAAAAAGCATTCCCGGTTACCCACCCACTGACAACAGTCTTACACATACATTTACTTGCTGAAAATGCCTGGTAAGTATAAGCAAATTGTAGACACTGCCAAATTAATGCCTTTGCTGATTGTTGGTAAAGGAATAAGATGTCAATGTTGTTTTGCGGTCGTTTCACTGAAAGTGATAGAACAAACAGGCCTACTTTCTGTGATGCTCCTTTTTTGCTTGAATATCTCTAAGCGCTGACCAAAAATAGCATTGTTACTGTTTCAAACAAACATCTGCTTTAAGTACTTAGAACAGAAAGTGGAACAGAAAGAGAGATATGGTACATTTGCCCCACAACACAAAATAAACCAATACAGCACAACAAAAATGAGAAACCACTTATTGTCACATGACAGCATATGTTCAAATATTTGTCATTCGATATCCATCACCTCCGTTTGTTTTCCTTTTGTCCTTCCCGTCAACCTAAACCTAACAAGTGTGTTCAAAACCTCCCCTCTGGGCAGACCCTGGATCTCTTTCAAAATGTGAGTGAATGTTTCAACAAACCACATTTCAGTCACCACAAAGTTAGATTACAAGTTAGTCATAATGCGCTAAATAGATGCTCACAAGGAGGCACAATAAAGCCAGACAAACCTAGAACACAAGTCATCAGGTGGTGATGATTATGTTTTAACATAATCATTATTCGACCTGAACTCATTTAGTCTAATCTCTGAGTTATATTTCCTTTACTGATTAAAACAGCCTTGTGATTCCACAGCAAAAGATCCTTTGTTTTCTATACATTTTGGAAGGATTTATTACAAACTTTTCTGAAAAAAAAAAAAAAAAACTTTTAAAGCGTTTCATTTAGGCACACACAGAGATCAAGAAGCAGCGTATGAATCTCAACAATGGTGACAAACAACATATTCATATAAACAGATCAACTCTGAACATCACAAAACAAGCTACTAAAAAGTCACATAAAAACAGCACAAAATTAAGAAAATAGTAAGAATAAAAGAAATTACAAAGACAATTCAGCTCATAATTTATTCATGCCGCAATACATGGTGGGAGCCATGGATGGGCTACAGTGTTTTGATTGGCTACAACATGCTTTTTTGATGGTCACGGTTGTTGTGATTCTCATACTGATTCTTGGTGTGTTTTTTAAAGTTTTTGATCAAAGTAAGTTTTAAGTCTGATTATGCCAATAATGCCAGATCTTATATCGTTCACAGTGTTGATGTCATCAATAAAATAAACCTAAATTGGTTATTCAGGTCTCTACATGATGATTATTTCAAAACCTAATCAATCACACATGATCACATTTTCTCTGGTTTGTCTGGCTGTTATAACTCAGTTACAGCAGCCAAACAAAATCTAATGTTAGAAATGTAAGCAAACACTGACCACTATAATGGTGACTTAAAAAAATTAGATTTTCTCCTTTGGTGATTCTGCTTGTTAACATCAGGTGTCTTCAATAATGGTCAATCATCACTTAATTAATCAGCTAATTATCCCATTAACTTTAACTCCGCTTCAGTGTTTATATGAGTCCACACTCAGTGTTAAATTAACACTGGGGATTTTGCTGTGTAGCCTACTGTACATGCACAAAAGATTAGTATTTATTGTTACATGTCACAAAATAAAATAAAAACATTTTAAAATGTTTTATGACAGCTGACAGTGATACAGTATTTAAAAATCATGTTGTTTTTACAAAATAAAAGTGGCAGCTGTGGTTGCCAGAATAATAAAAATAGAGTAAAATGTGAACAACTTTACAGAGCAGAAACTTTACATAGAAGGTGCACAATGTCATACACACAAATACAAAACACCATCATGGTAATACACATATTAAAATAACACACTACACATTCATTTACAACACCGTTGTAAACACACCCCCAATGTATGGAAACTGTATGATAGGGGAAAAACTATGAGAAAACACTTATTTAAATGAAAAACCATCAATGTGAAGCATCACGCAGGGAATTCTGGGAATCTAAATTTACATTTTTTCATTGTAAATTATAAGATGACTGGTTTCTTTTTACTTCCAAAACCTGTACATTTAATAGTATTTTACTGTAAAATTACATTAAACAATGTGATTTACTGAATCATGTATTTCAGTGCTGATATTCAGATTTCAAGGTACCTTTCATCGTGTAAAGCGTTACGAAGTGGTTTTCATCACAAACAAAAGGTTATTGTACCATCAGTGTCCTCAACACTCAAAGTGAAGATACTCTCTGAGTTCAGTTATTTTTTGCATTGTGTGTTTATAGTAACTGTCCCTCTTTTTGAATTCTCAAATGACTTAATCTTTTGAATTTACAACCTCTAAAAAGTTCTAGATGTCCTGACTAAAAATAAACCTGTTCCGTTCTTATTCCGTAAAAGCTCCTTGCACTCCAAAGCTGGGGTTCAATGTCATAGTGGCTTTGATGGGGCTTAAACAGGGCTTAGGCAGTATACTTCATTACTAATGAGCTCTTTGAAACCTGCTGACTCCCTTGCACTAAAAGGCCATGGTTTGGATCACAGGTGGCATGGTTTTATTGGATTCACCTGGTCATCTGAATATATTCGAATATCGAGCAGACTGCACAGATGTTCATATGAGATGTTAAGCAGAAGTAGGACCTACATCACTGGCCCAACATTAAAAATGTCAGCCTGAACTATGTTCAAATCCATGTAATGCATTAAATAAATAATATAGTTCATAATATAATAATATACTTCATGCCTCAAAGACACCATGAAATCAAAATTGGAGTATTGTTGCTTTGTTTAAACCCATAGGGCTATAAAACATGTAATGTGATTTTTCTAAACATACTAGAGATCGAAGTATGTTTAAGTAGGTTTGTGCCAAAATTAGTAGCTTTTAACCACAATCACACCTCTTTTTTGCCTTAATTATGAATTATATTGTTAGGAGCTTGAGAGCTATTTTATTTAAAGAGCTTATTAAATAAGTCATTTTTCTTTCAGACAACAATGGCTAGCACGAAACTACAGCTTGTTCTCTTTTCTACATTCCTCAGCGGGATGATCAGGACAGTCTGCCAACTCTACAACTGTCATAAATTGTTGAAAAAAAAAGGCAATGATTAAAGATAATCCTAATCCACATGCACATGATTTAATATGCATTTCCCAAATCACTCACATAATTAATAAAGAAAACAAAATGTGAGAGAGGATTATATTAAGATAGACACAATAGCTCTGCCAGATAAACTCTGTAAATCATTCATGAGGAAAACAAGCCATGCAAGCCATTTTACAGTATTCCCTGTCTCTATAGGCCAAAATTCGATCAGGGAAAACGGCGTAATAAACTCTCAATATGACAATTGATTTAATCGCTACTGAGGCCTGCTGTGATAAAATTATCCTTATAGCTTGACATAAGCAAACTTGGGGTGTAAATTCAATTTGGCTTCAGCCATCCCTTCATCCTCTTCTCTTTTTTAAAGGGCTGAATTTAAAAGCACAGCACCTTTCCTTGAGGCATTGACTCTTCATTTCCGTCCACTGTCCTCATTATGTTTTTCACTTAAATTACATTTGGCAAGTGTAAGGTTATACCCATGAGCACCAAAGCACTGTGGAGGGAAATGGTTTTTTTGTGTGTGAAGAACATTTCAATAATCTGAAGAACCTTTTTCCATTATGAAGAACGTTTTGTGCAGTTGAAAGGTTCTTTGGATGTTAAAGGGGTCATATGACGATGCTAAAAATAACATTATTTTGTGTATTTGGCGAGCTGATTGGCCAGCTATCCAGTGCGTTGTGATTGGCCGAAAATCTCAAGTGTGTGACGGAAATGTTACGCCCCTTACAATATTTGGAAACATAGCGTCTCCACATCATGGCGGTGGCGGCAACAATACTATAGCGAGAATAAATGTTACGCTTTCTTTCTTTGCGTAAACATTTGTCTGGTGTTATGCAAATCTTATAATACAGTGAATAGATATGTGGGGGCGTGTTTAAATGAGCCGTTTTAGGAAGGCGTGGGATTCTTACATTTGTACAAACCCAATTCCAAAAAAGTTGGGACAC
Organism: Sinocyclocheilus anophthalmus; assembly: GCA_018155175.1. NCBI lineage: Eukaryota > Metazoa > Chordata > Actinopteri > Cypriniformes > Cyprinidae > Sinocyclocheilus > Sinocyclocheilus anophthalmus. The sequence continues at coordinate 104,407 of JADLZN010004844.1, forward strand.
TGTACAAATTGTGATAAAAAAGGAATGGAATAATTTCAATCTCATAAACTTATATTTTCTAACAATAGATATTATATCAAATGTTGAAAGTGAGACATTTTGAAATTTCATGCCAAATATTGGCTCATTTTGGATTTCATGAGAGCTACACATTCCAAAAAAGTTGGGACAGGTAGCAATAAGAGGCCGGAAAAGTTAAATGTACATATAAGGAACAGCTGAAGGATAAAATTTGCAACTTATTAGGTCAATTGGCAACATGATTGGGTATAAAAAGAGCCTCTCAGAGTGGCAGTGTCTCTCAGAAGTCAAGATGGGCAGAGGATCACCAATTCCCCCAATGCTGCGGCGAAAAATAGTGGAGCAATATCAGAATGGAGTTTCTCAGAGAAAAATTGCAAATAGTTTGAAGTTTTCATCTACAGTGCATAATATCATCCAAGATTCAGAGAATCTGGAACAATCTATGTGCGTAAGGGTCAAGGCCGGAAAACCATACTGGATGCCCGTGATCTTCGGGCCCTTAGACGGCACTGCATCACATACAGGAATGCTACTGTAATGGAAATCACAACATGGGCTCAGGAATACTTCCAGAAAACATTGTCGGTGAACACAATCCACCGTGCCATTCGCCGTTGCCGGCTAAAACTCTATAGGTCAAAAAAGAAGCCATATCTAAACATGATCCAGAAGCGCAGGCGTTTTCTCTGGGCCAAGGCTCATTTAAAATGGACTGTGGCAAAGTGGAAAACTGTTCTGTGGTCAGACGAATCAAAATTTGAAGTTCTTTTTGGAAAACTGGGACGCCATGTCATCCGGACTAAAGAGGACAAGGACAACCCAAGTTGTTATCAGCGCTCAGTTCAGAAGCCTGCATCTCTTGATGGTATGGGGTTGCATGAGTGCGTGTGGCATGGGCAGCTTACACATCTGGAAAGGCATCATCAATGCTGAAAGGTATATCCAATTTCTAGAACAACATATGCTCCCATCCAGACGTCGTCTCTTTCAGGGAAGTCCTTGCATTTTCCAACATGACAATGCCAGACCACATACTGCATCAATTACAACATCATGGCTGCGTAGAAGAAGGATCCGGGTACTGAAATGGCCAGCCTGCAGATCTTTCACCCATAGCAAACATTTTGCACGTCATAAAGAGGAAGATGCGACAAAGAAGACCTAATACAGTTGAGCAGTGCAACTAGAAGCCTTTATTAGACAAGAATGGGACAACATTCATATTCCTAAACTTGAGCAACTTGTTTCCCCAGACGTTTGCAGACTGTTATAAAAAGAAGAGGGGATGCCACACAGTGGTAAACATGGCCTTGTCCCAACTTTTTTGAGATGTGTTGATGCCATGAAATTTAAAATCAACTTATTTTTCCCTTAAAATTATACATGTTCTCAGTTTAAACATTTGATATGTCATCTATGTTGTATTCTGAATAAAATATTTAAATTTGAAACTTCCACATCATTGCATTCTGTTTTTATTCACAATTTGTACAGTGTCCCAACTTTTTTGGAATCCGGTTTGTATAAAGAATACTCTTGGTTTTAGACTTTTAGCCGTTGCAACTTTATAACTGACTTAGATAGCCTTTGAACAGCTTGCAACACTCCAAAGACAAAGAAAAACTTGAAATCGCATCAAATGACCCCTTTAAAATCTATAAGGAAAGTCAATGGGGTCCAATGATGTTTGGAACCAAATGTTCCCCAAAATATCATCTTTTGTGTTCTGCAGAAAAAGGAAAATCATACCCGGTTGGAACAACATGAGGCAACACTAATCCCAACCCTGTGTTGGAATATGCATATATTTCATGCAAAACAGCAGTACGTAAAAATAAGCAGGACACGCATATTCATGAAACAGTAGATGAACAAGGTTTGGATGATGTACTGCATTTACTGATATTCTTAAGTGTGCGACCAGGAGACAATCTGCTATCCCACGAGGCTGCAGGAGCTGAGAAGCGAAAATGTTTTGGTAGAAACCAAAAAAGGTGTGCTACAAGTGCAACGTTTTTCCTCATAGTTAAATTGTATTTGTTTAACAACATCTAAGTAACTTATTTTCGCGATTGCTGTTAGTATGTCATCAGTAATAGGGATCAATAACAAAACTGTGGATAGTATGTCTTGGAATGCCACACACCTGCACACCTAAACATACTTATCATTTAATAAGTAGCCAAAACTCTTCAAATTCAGCACTTGCATAACTATATTTATTTATTTATTTTAAAGATAAATCCATTGTCCATCCAAATGTCCTACTTTGATGTAAATCAACTGATTTCAAAAGGCTTTAAAACCCCCAAGTACTGTGTGTTATACATTCTTGGATTCTTGTTGGGTTGATATTGTTTTGAAATATTTTAATTTATGCTACACAGCAGTGAGATCATTAGCATTTTAGCAGCATGGAAGCTGTAACTCAAATTACCCATTGCAGGGAAGTCTATGAAGATACTGGCTAATTGCATTACCAAGGGCAAGTGCTGGAACCGAAAGAGAGATCCCCCCCACCTTTTGTTACAGTGCATCTTTGCCTTAGAAAATGCAAGCTCAACTGACTGATTTATGAAAATATTCCATCCACACTGAGATGCATCCCTTTTTCTAGGTCAGGGTTATTGCTGTAGACAGACTAGCCTGCATCACAAGAAAAGTTTCACTCGAGAAAACTTCTGCACTGCTAAGCTCAGAAACCCAAACAGCTTTACATACATGACAGCACAGGTTCTCTACTTCAAACGCTTGCTTCATGCGGTTGCCATTTATCATTTATGCAAATGCTATAAATTGTTTATGCCAGCTGTAGAAAATTCCACTTAATTAAAAATATGACTAAACGTTCCATGGTTGCTTCTCTGAGTCGTGCTAAAATGTGACCGAATTCATTAACATCACCCACAGAGTGTTTGGAGAACATTCCTGGCAAATAAAGGGTGCAAAAAAATCAGCCAATCAGCTTTAAAGGCAAATACCGCTGACCCTGCTGCATGTTAGTAGCTAAATCAATACTATGAAAAGGAGGATGACTGCTAAGAGCAGAAATGCTCCCTTAAAATGTGTCAGTTCTATTTTAGCGATGAAAATGACCTTTCGGTGCGATCTAGGGCGTTCTCTCGATAGCTCCCTGCAGAGGATATCAAAATGCAGTTAGATTTTTCACACTTGTCAAATGAAGGCTTTTAAAAAAATATTCCTGCCTTTCCATGTCAAGAAACTTCAACCTTGTGGAAAGCTAGAGCCTTGACGGACATCCTAACTATTCTATGAGGATTCATTTATGTGCAATATTTACAAAAAAACTCTTTATATTGAAACATTAAAAAAAAATTACATTTGATTTTTTTTTCTTTATTGAAAACTCATCCAAAAAGGTCAAAAACAAAAAGTCCATGGATAACTATTGTGTGTGCCAATTACATTTCAATAATTTAAAAGGGTTACTTTTTATTCCAGTGAGGAGATTTATTTAAAAAAATCAATTTCTGTACAGACACAAACCTCGAAGTCTTGCCTACGAAAAAGCTGTTGGATATTTTTACTGTTATTGCCCAATAATTAAAGGATACAGTTTAATAAACACACGTTGACCTTTGTGACAACATGCCCCAGTAGCAATTCATCTGAATATCAACTATCAACACATAAAATAGCATTTCCAAAAAATGGATCTGTCAACTCTTATAACTGTCTAGGTTACAGAGACTGTGAAGTTCTAAAAATACTCCAATGGAGGATGCGTGCAAATGAGGAGTGATGAAAGGAATATGTATTTCACCTTATATGTGGAACAAGAATATTTCCACTAGGGACTTTCAATTTTCCATGTGAGTGTGTCAGTCTGTTTCCTACCTCTGCCTCAGCTCAGTAACTTCAAAACATAAGCCCATAATGGAGCCCACACTGTATCTTTAAAGAACAAAACCTGCCCCCAGGCTTACTGGAAAGACATTTAGAGGAAATATAGGCCTACTGTACTTTAGGTGGAAATGGAAAGGGTGAATATGGATTTTCATGTGTTGTGCTAATAATGCACACAGTTTATTGGGTCGAAAATGTCAATGTTAATGATAAACAGGGATATAAATGTACATAAAGGGATTTATAACAGGGATTTACAAAAATGTACATAAAGTTCTGCATAAAGCCTTTTCTTACAAGATTTTATGTTTAAGAAAGGCATTTTTCATATTTTTCATTATAAATGATCCAGGACAAGCCAGATTTACAAAATGTAGCAGTAGTAAAAGACAAAAATATTTTATCATATAAAAGCTGATTTGCTCTATAACATTTGCAGAACATGTCATCCATCAAAATTTTTCATATGAATTCCATAATTTAAAAAAAATGTCTACATTCAATCCAAAGCAACTCAGAATCTAAAATATCGAACCCATGGTGTTGCACTACCACAGTTCTTATTGTTCACTAAAATCAGAAAATTAAATAATAAAAATGTATAAAAATAATTTCCGGTTATTGAAATTAAGCTCAAATAAAATAAAATTACATTAAGGCTGTCATCGTTAACGCATTAACGCATGCGGTAAAATAATTTAACGCAATTAACCCAAAATTACTGAAGCACAATTTCTATTCTAACCCTTCACATTTTTGCTTCTCTGCTTGCGATCGATCATTTAAAGTCTGCTAACTCTGGGAAAGTTTTCAGGTCCCAATGATCCAGTAAGTGAAATAACCACGTAACATCAAACAATCCCTCCAAAACAGCGGCAATAAAGGAAACCAGGCTGATTACATCAGAGATTGCAGAGAGAACACAGAGACTGGCGTTGCGTTTTCAGTGAATTATTCATTCCAGTGTGTTTGGCTTTAAAACACTAGCTCTGTCTATTCTAGTATTCTCTCTGAAGACGCGAGCCCTCACACGTTGCGTTTGTGTTAATTACAACGGATTGTCACACATCCCACGCTGTATGGCCAGATGAGACCAAACGACGGTTTCTCTGACTGTCCCTTAGATAATGCCCGTGTATGATGCTCTTGACGCACTGTTCGCACATTGTATTTATGCACAGGCGCAGACATTTCCGTACATTCACGTTGTTTCAACACACATTCACAATAATGTTTTGATTTGTCATGTTTATGTTGCTGTGTTTATTTATACTGAATGGATCCGTGTACTGTAGATATATGCAGTCAGCAGGCGGTTGGTTTTAGTTTTTTTATGCACTTGGCTTCTCTAATTTCATTTGTTTCTTTGGTGTCCTTTTGGAGTTTCTAGTGTCCTTTTTTGGAAAGTCATCTAAATTTATCTTGAAAAAAAGCTTGCAGAAAATAGAGATTTTTGAGAATCACCCTTCAATCTTTTGGTTTAGTTTGATGGATATAGCAAATGATGACAAAATAACCATTTGTAACAAGATAAATGGTGTATGCTTAATTTCATGAAGTGTGTGATTAATTGTGATTAATCACAGAAAAAGGATGTGATTCATCAGATTAAAAAATTTTCATCGATGGACACCCTAATCATCTTAATTATAATATAATAATATTAAATTACCTTAAATGATATATTTATATTAAATGTATTTCGATTAAGTACAAATTTTAGTATTCGGTTTCTTCTATTCTTATTTGTGTCTTATATATTTTATATATAAATCTTATATATAATATATATATTTATATATATATATAACACTCATACATATATAATTTACAAATAGAATAAGTTACTAAAAGTAATAAAATGAGTAAAACTAAAGAAATAACGCAAGGAATAAACATTAATTAAAACAAATAAAACTGCAAAAGAACATTACAAAATTACTAAAAATGTAACTAAAAATTTTAACTGAAAACACAAAATATAAAAAATATGCACTGCAGAAACCCATTTACCCAGAGTGTTTTTGTTTACCTGAGGGAATTTCATAAGCATTGGCTAGTTCTTTTATTGAACATTGTAGTCACCGTGAACCCCTGCTTTGCTAGTTTCCCCCAAGCCAGGCCACGTTCAGGAGAAGAATACGCTCAATTACGGCTTCTGTCCATCAAATGGCCCCTATTTCTCCTCTTTTTGCAGCCCTGTTTTTACAGTCAGCCATCCTGACAGGCAGAGTACTTCTCCCCATCCCAGATGGGGCTGACTGATCAACTGACTTGAGACCAGCACGTCTCCTTGATACGGCAGTGTGTTTGACTGATGCTGTGTTCTGGGGTTGGGTGTATCAGCATTTGTGTGTGTGAAAAGGACGGCAGACATTACAACCGAAGCCACATGAGGTTTCTCTGACAAAGGGTTGATTCACCCCATTGAACTACAAAGTGCAGCAATTTAGTTTTACTGTGAATTGATGGCTTGTGAATGAGTACTAGATGGGGTCAGTTATGATACATGGGCATTCCCAGCTCACCTTGGGTTCTTCTTTGGAGCACTGGCGTCTCATTAGCTCAGCTTTTCTGGCTCTCACAGTTGTGATTAAATCTGCGCAGTCAGTCTTCACCAAAGTCCTTTGGTGAAGCAAAGCTACCATTTGCAAAGCCAGTTTTAATGGAGTTTTAATGACCAAACTTGAACATAGCTTTTTCTGTTTGCATTCAAGGCGAAATTAGTTTTTCTCATCTGTTTTCTTGGTTTAAGTTTAAGCTCTTTATCCTTCAAAGATCGTTTGGGTAAAAAAACTAAGATCTTGCTGCAGCAAATCAATACTACTTTGGAAAGTCATCAAATCAAAGTGGTCTTCTTCTGCTTGATAGCGACAGCTGAGAAATGTTCTGTTTCCATAGTGGTCCTGTGGCATTTATTTGGAGCTTTATTAATCAAATGATTGTGACCTCATGACTACGCTGCAAAACATTAAATGTCATGTGCAAAACAATGCTGCAATTGTTTCATAAGATAAATATTTTTATCAAGAAATAGTCATGACTCAGAGATCACACTGACTGGGACTTAAACTCTTCTAATAGCGTTTGTAAGTCAACATTTACAGTTTATATTCTTCTGTTTGTGTGAATTGGCTTCATGTCTTATTTAGTGACATAAAACAGCGGTGTCTTGTTTTGATTATCCCTGACCGGGTATGAGATGTCAAGTTGCAGTGGTTTACTCTTGAAAGAATTCACGGTCAAACAGAGATTTCTGTTTATCGAACTATTCATCACTTGTCTCGCTGAGAATACATTAACGGTTCATTGCAGTAAGAGGCAATATGCTGGATGTTTAGAATCTGATTGGCACTACTGGAGGAAATCAGCAATTCCACACCAATTCATGTGCTGCATTTCTGTGCTTATAACGGCTGAAATGGAAAGTGAATGTTCTGTTTATGAATGGGTTACCTCCGATTTTTGAGACAAATGGATTTTTGTTTATGAACGCATAAAAAAAAACTACACACATACATGCACAGTGCCTTGCGAAAGTATTCATACCCCTTCATTTTTTTTAACGTTTTGTTATGTTGCTGCCTTATGATAAACTTCTTTAAATTACTTTTTTCCACATCAATCTACACTCCATACACCATACTGACAAAGCAAAAACAGAATTGTCACAACTTCGTAATTTTATTTAAAATAAAAAACTGAAATAAGTACATTGCATAAGTATTCATACCCTTAACTAAATATTTAGCTGAAGCACCTTAACAGCCTCAAGTCTTTTTTTGTTTGATGCGACAAGCTTTGCTCATCAGCATTTTGCAATTATCTGCCATTCTTCACCTCACCTCTCAAGCTCTGTCAGGTTGGATGGGGGCAGATGCACATTTTCAGGTTTCTCCAGAAATATTTGATTTGGTTCAATCCCAGGCTCTGGCTGGGCCACTCAAGAACATTCACACAGTTGTCTATAAGCTACTCTTGCTGTGTGCTTAGTGTCATTGTCCTGTTGGAAGGTGAACCTTCTGCCCAGTCTGAGGTTCTGAATGCTCTGGACTGGGTTTTCATTAAGGCTATCTCTATATTTTGCTGCACTGAGCGTTTCTTCTACTCTGACGAGTCCCTGAGTCCCTGCCGCTGAAAAACAGCCCCCCAGCATGAGGCTGCTACCAGCACACTAAAATACTTTTGGGACTCTGCAGGTGATGAGCAGTGCTTGGTTTCCTTCAAACATGATGCTTAGAATTGAGGTTCATTCAGAGACCAGAGAATCTTGTTTCTCAGAGTCTGATGGTCCTTTAGGTGCTTTTTTGCTAATTCCAAGTGTGTTTTCATGTGTCTTAACTGAAGAGAGGATTGAGTTTGGCCACACCTCTTTAAAGCCTGGATCGGTGGAGTGTTGCAGCGATGTTTGTCCTTCTGTAGATTTCTCCTATCTCCACATATGATCATGGAGCTCAACTAGAGTGACCATCAGGTTCTTGGTCACCATGCTAACCAAAGCCCTTCTCCATCATTTGTTCAGTTTGACCAGGAGGCCAGCTCTAGGATGAGTCCTGGTTGTTTTAAACTTCTTCCAGGGTATAGAAATTACATGCTTCTGTGACCCTTCAATGTAGCAGATTTTTTTTTCTGAAATCTTCCACAGATGTGTGGCTTGATGCAATTCTGTTTCTGAGCTCTACAGGCAGTTCTTTTGACCTCAGGGCTTGGTTTTTGCTCTGATATGCATTATCAGCTGTTAGACCTTTTATTAAGACGTGTGTGCCTTTCCAAATCATACCCATTCAATTGAATTTGCCACAGGTTAACTTCACTTGAAGTGTAGTAATATCTACAAGCAAAATGAATGCTCCTGAGCTAAATTTCAACTGTCCCAGATACTTACTTATGCAATGGAATCATTTTAGTTTTTTATTTTTAATAAATTTGCAAAGACCATTATGGTGTATGGAGTGTAGATTGTTGTGGAAAAAAAAGTAATATAAAGCAGTTTAACATAAGGCAGCAACAAAACAAAATGTGAAGAAAATGAAGGGGTATGAATACATTCGCAAGGCACTGTCATTTATATCTATTTATCTATATATATATTAGTGCTGTCAAATGATTAATCGCGATTAATCACATCCAAAATAAAAGCTCTAAGATCTACTAACTATTATGTTTAACAGTGTTGTTGAATTATTAGTGTTATTAAAGATGACAACAAATATACTCTATAAATGCACAAATGCATGGAAATGAGCATGCACAATATAACATGCATATACATGCATATGGGTGTGTGTATATACGCAAAATATCAACAAATAAACAACAACAACAATAAAGATAATGCATAACAGTAATAACATAAACATTAATAATATTAGCCAAAAACTGATAATGGGACTGATATATTGTGTGCCCCTTTTTTACATACTGTACATGCTCTTTTCCACACAAAGAAAATTAATGAACACTGGCTGTTAAGTTCAGCTGCAAGTTTGTTTGGTTTATGAAACCACTAACACAGTCCACTTTCATGCTAAACAACAACTATACCACTAAACTATACCATCTTAGATGATACAAGCAAATGTTCTCTCGTTTCTTTAGTCATGTCTTGTCTCACCTGTGACTCAAAGCAAGCCAAGACTATTTCTGCTCTCTCACAAAATAGGTGCATGATACCTCAGAATACAAGAATAACTGTACTGTATACATGTGAATAACTGTGATCACTCCATTCTATGCAAGGATGTGTGACATGCATATTTGATATGTTCTCACAACATCCTGTAAATGCAAATGAAGTATTCGTACAGTTCCACTGGAAGGAAGAAATGGATTAAACGCCTGATGAGTCATACAGTACTTCAGATGTTTCTCTGTGCTTAAGTGAATAATCTGAGTGTTTTGAAGCTTTATTTTAGCTTGAATAGTTTAGCATAAAATGATTGGCTGTCTTAGGGATATTATATTGCTACGTTTGCTCTAATATCCTAATGCCTGTAGCTTTACTGATAAAACAGAAATGCAGGTGTAAAAATGTCAATTGCTATCCAAATGTTATACTAATCTATACATTTCAAAGAAGTTTCCATCTCTGGAAGAGAAAGCACATGAAGTGGAAAGGCATTCCTATGCGATGTTAAGAGCAGGCAAGCTTTGTGACAGTGACCAATGTAGCTAAATATTGAGCACATTTGTCTGGCTGGGAAAGCAACAAACACACAAACTTCTCGGGAAACACAAACCGTCCCTTATGAATACTGATGATGCACGCCAAATGTGAACTATTCTTAAACAGACGTTTTTTCCTCTGTTCCAGATAATACGCCTCCGCCGCAAAGTCCTAGTGAAAGTGTTGAGTAGCACAATGATGGGCCGCCATCTGTCGTTTTCTCATTAAAGTGAGGAATATGTTAATGCGTCTTCGCTGTCTTGCCGAGCTGCTAAGTCAAGGACAAAATTAGATCGCATCCAACATTGTTATCCATATGTCAAGTATTTCTCTTTTTATTGGCTGATTGAAACTTTATCTCCTATTTCTTAGCTTGTAAAAAGGTAAAATAGAGAGTTGGACCATAAAGAATGCCTAATTGGTTAGTTAACATAAATTTATATTTAAAAGAATTTTACATAGGTGGTATTTAGTATTTGGTTTATTTACAATTAAACTGGTAACACTTTGTAATAAGGTTCCATAGTTAATGATGGCTAATACATCTAACAATAAGCAATACACTGGTTGCATTATTTGTTAATCTTTAGTAATGTTAGTTAATTAATACAACTGTTCATTGTTAGTCAACTGAGGTGCATTAAATAATATTAACAGATACAACTTTTGATATGAATAATGTAGTTAACTGAGATTAATAAATGCAAAGTATTCTTCATATATTTCTTTGAATTTCTGCTCATTTTAATTCCACTTTCTTATAGTACATTCAAATACAAAACATTTTAAGAGGCAATCTCTTTTTTTTATGGTGCATAAGCATATTCATATTTTTGTGTGTATTTGTGCATCCAGGACAGTATATTTGTTGCATTTAACTGGCCACCTCAGGAGACTATGCCTGAATAAAGCATTCTGGTTGGTTTTGCCAGCAGGATTATTCCAAAATCACTTTTTCTTCAGGCCACTATTGTATGCATGTCTGTGTGAAAAATCCCCTGCAAACATAAGCATCTGTAGACAGCTGTGTTTGCCATTCTCTTTTCAATTAATTTCCAATGGGTTCTTCAAATGGTCTCTGAGATACAGTACATCAGACTGTTCAAAGCATGGCCCAAAGAGAGGATGAGATGGAAAAAACTAGGGCTCAGAGCTGGTTATGTTACTCTTACGTCATGGACTATCTGGAGGACAGTGCAATGTATGACTCAAAGCTTTTTCATTTGAAATTTGCTCATTTGGCATTCTTTCTAAGCCATCAGAACCTTCCAACTCTAAATCTTTGATGCTGCTCTGAGAAAAATCCAGTCTTCAAATCAGATAAAACAGATAAATGATTCAAATGTTTTTGTGGAGAAGTGGCCTCAAATCAACAGCTCCTGAAATCACAGCTCCCCTGAGTGCATCAATAAAACATGACGACCCACTTTTTGGTCTCAAATTAAGACATAAGACTACTGCAGAACTGTCCCATCAGTAGCTTTACTTCAGGGGTGATTTATGCATTGGTCCTTTGACCACTACAGTCTATACTGTATGTTTTTCTTATTGAACAGGACCAGATGTATTTCTTTTAATAGTCTGTATTTCAGACTATTCAGCACAGCTTTATGTAAGCAGATATTTTTGTTACTTCACACAGAATTCAGTTCACTCCTTTCATAAGGATCACAAAAATGGTAATTGTACTTATGCAGCAGAAGTGCTTGTAAGAAGAAGCACAAATGAGAAGTAATTTATCCCGGCAGCAGAATAAAAACACAGACATTGTTCATTGAGGCTGCCTGCCTTTCTGTGCCACAGACATTTTCACCAGTGCATTAATTAAGATTATAAATAAACATCTCTGAATGTCATGAACCCAGATGCTGAAAACAGATATATTGTGCTTTTTTTGCCATATGTTGTGATCATTTTCCATCGAATTTCACAGATTTTCATAGTAGAATGAATTACCCATCTCAAATACTTGCATTATTTTATCAAGCAAAGTATTTGGTAATGTGGTCTATGCGCCTGTGCATACTTTTAAATTATTTTCCTAACTTATACAGTATATTAGCATATCAGACATTATGCCAGTAGGTGGTGACAAGTGACTTTATAAGTGATTCAATTTTTAATTTAACAGATTCACTCAAAAACACTGATTCATTCAAAAAATGTTTTCATGAGTGAGTCATTGAATTATTTATTCAACCAATTCATTCATAAATGCTGATTCATTCAGGTACTGTGGCTTTGCAGTAGATTTTTTAGGTGCTATTTTCGTTGATGGAACAAAAGCAGAAAAAAATAACAACTGGTAACTAGTAGTTAGTGACTAGGAAAAAAAATACTATACATATATATTTATAACACTCTGGAATAACAGTATAATGCGTTGTATATATATATATCTAATATATAATTAGATATATATATATATACTGTTTATATGTCTAGATTTAGTGTTGTCAAAAGACCCGGTATTCGGTACCAAGTCGGTACTAAAAAAATGAAAATGTTACGGTACCAGGTTTTTTTAAGTACCGTACCGGTGGTACCGAGTACCCGGTCAATCCGGTTCTTGATGTGCTGTCCAAAAGGTGCGCAGATGCGCTCTCATAAAAGCACTGAGACTGGGCGACCTCAAAATGAGGAAACACATCAAACTAACAAAACACTTTAAAGACACCCAGATCAAATGAAAGAGTTCAAGCTGGTAAATTTCATTTTAATTTTTAATATTTGTGTTTCCCATACATTGATTTATTTGAGGTGGCCCGCGACATATCAAAACTCACCAGTGTTGGGGAAAGTTACTTTTAAAAGTAATGCATTACAATAATGCGTTACTCCCTAAAAAAGTAACCAATTACGTTACTTATTTACTTTTTATGGAAAGTAATGCGTTACGTTACTTTTGCGTTACTTTTTAAATCTGGACAGGGCTTGCTTGTTTTTAAAATAAAAAAAGTTATATTTTTGGCAAATATAAAAGCCTTTTCACACCAAAAGTGAAATGAATAAACCTCAGGCTGAAGGGAAAGTACATTTACATCCATACAGTAGAATGCAGAAGAAGAAATTTCAACACACTTCAGCAATAAAAAAAGACACACAAATGTTTGTCTAGAGTAATTTTGGCTTATTAGTACGGTTGAACTGGATCATCGAAGGTCAGAAGCAAAGACATTGGTTAATAGAATGGGATTAAATACATAAAGGATATTTGTGTTATTTAGCATATTTAATTATTGCATGTTTGTGTCATATTCTGAGTTGCATTATATTTATTCATTTTGAGGAATACTGAATTTTTTTTGTTTTTGTGAGTGAGATGAATTAATGCATATTCATATTTATTTTAGAACTACAGTAACATCTTCTGATTTCTCTCAACATGGGGACAGGAGAGCTGTCAATCAATAAATTGGAAAAAAAAAAAGTAACTTGCGTTACTTATTTGAAAAAGTAACTCAGATATTCTCTTGTAAATTAAAAAGTAATGCGTTACTTTACTAGTTACTTGAAAAAAGTAATCTGATTACGTAACTCGCATTACTTGTAATGCGTTACCCCCAACACGAAAACTCACAGCCACAAATGATTTTCCAAAAGCTTTGACTTCATTGAATAAACAGGGAGCACTGGCAAATGTTCGGATGTCATTTTCATTTCATCATGAGCCTGTAATGCCTGATGAAGCAGCGTTTGTGAGCTCAGCGCTGCTTTGTGTACAATGTTACTGGGGAAACCTCTTTCTCTCCCGCTCTACAAGTGCCTCCTACTGGCAGAAAATGAATTTGTATATATATATATATATGCCGCCACAAATAGAGTGCACGTTCTGGGGGAAACACTGCATATTATTCAATATTTTAATTTGAATGTCGGATTGAAATGAAAGCTGTTATTAGAGTAGTTAATCATTAGCAAAGTTTCTTTATTAACTATTTAATGCTCCTATAACTTTTATTAGAGTAAAAAAAAAAAACAGGAGGACATGATGATATTTAATATTTTTACACACCAGAGGCTTTTAAATGAATTGGGAATCTAAAATATGCATGTTAGAGAATGTACAAATGGTAACCATTGTGTCATATCCAGTCAGAAGTTCTGGCTCAGTATTTTTTTTTTTAGCTAACTTAGTTGTTATTCTTGGCTGAATAGCTCTAGGTTTTCAAAAGCCCTTTAAAATTAAATATGTACACATTTTGGATTAAATGAAAGTAGTCAACATTTTTAATTAGCATGTTTTTGTGTTTTGCTTTGGTACCGAATTTGGTACTATAATTAATACCATAGCACTATAATTAATACCATAATTCCTACGTTCAATTAGGCCTAAGACATCGAGAGTCACGCAGACCTATAACAACCCAGCCACAACACATAATTGCGAATAACATGCTTTACCTTAACACAGAATCGACCAGAGTCCAACGTTTATATTTTTTCTACGAATCTTTGAGTTAACATGTACTAAACATGAGTGGAATTTGCACCGCAGCGCCCCCACACCTTGATGCTCATGACAAGAATAGCATCTATAGTTATCTTAATTGAAGTGAATTAGGTTTAAATCGCCGTCATGCATGAATGAATGATATTTTTGCAATTTTACACATAATAATCCACGATGATCACATTACACAAAACTGAAATTGCACGTCAAAATAACACATTGTCAATATTTTTTGAGACCCCCCCAAAATTCCACAAATCACGTTTTCAGGGGAGCCCATGTCTTATTAAGGGGAGCCGAGCTCCCCCTAGCTCCCCCGTAGTTCGCACCCTGTATACATATATATATATGCAGAGTTCTGATGGCCGCAGTTCTTGTCATGGTTTTCAAGAGAGTTGTTTAAGAGTACATTCATTAATGGTCATTGTGGAGCAGAGTGTCCATCCATACTGTTGCATTCAAACTGATATCTTTTCAAAAGCATAGCTCAAATTACATCCAGTATACTCCTAAACTACATCAGAAAATGGCTATTTGATTGCACTGGGTTATTGTTGCATTCGTATTATAGTGTTGCACTATGGAGAACAATGTTATGACAGGCCTGGCGCAGCAATGAAACAAACAGCAATGTGTATGCAATTAAAATGCAGTACAGTGCCCAGCTATTAAATTTATGTGCCCAATAAAATTTCATGCATGGTATGTTCCTCTCATTTCATTCACTATTGATAAAACATTTGCTTAATATGCATTACCACAAAAATAAATGAATAGTTAATCATGCATTTTTACTATTAGCAATTTTTAATTGTGCAGCAAAATGCTAAGCACATCAACGGCGGTATACTTTCTTCTCATCTAAATGAAACCAGGCCTAATTGCATTGATGGCATTCTCTCTAAAGGGAAGGGATAAATCAACTGAAGAGTCACATGCTTGTCTTTTATGAGACAATTCAGTCTTGCATTATTGCATGCATGGCATCATAAACAGGCCATCATCCCTGCACACATTCCGTTCCCTATCGGCCTGTAAATCAGGGAATTAGTGTATGCAAGAAATAATGCATCTAATACCTCCTGCTGCATGCACTTCATCTCAGGGACAAATATGAATCTATTTCGGAAGGGGAATTCAAACAGGATGGTTGCTTGAGCACTTAGCAGCCATTTACAGATGCACACGTCCATTGGCTCTGACTATAAAACACATTATGTAAACTATTCAGATGTCGTCTCTCTCTAGAAGGAAAGCCATGTGTTGGAGGAGATATTACAGAGAGGGAAGTCGCAAGGCTGTGGCAAAACTAATCCAGTTTGTTCCACCAGTAAAAGAGAAGCTATTTTGTACCACTGCCATCAACTGCTAGATAAGCACATTTATGTTGCTTCTCTTTTGCATCGCAAGCGGTGGTCCCATGAGTGTGGCTTTATGGGAGAATGTGGCCAAGCCCCACTTTGGTAACTCAAGCTTTTGACAGCGGCTCATTTAAGCTAAATGCGTACAGTTAAGATGTTTATGTGAAAATGGAGCTCGACTACAGCAGCTGTGTCTTAATTACCCAAGTGCCATCAAACTATACATCACCGCCGGTGCAGTGAAAACAAGCAGTAACCAAATGTCAACATGAAGGTGGTGCTATGTGAGTCGCAAGCTTATTTAGTATCCATTTACAGAAGTGTCATATTGTAAACAGAGGCAAAATCGCTCCTAAATAATAATAACGGACCATAAACATTTTAAACTGCATTCAGCCATTGTAAACATAAATTTGCATGAGAATATGCAAATCAAATATGCTTGCTATATGTAGTTAATGATGCACAAACCTGACAAATGTGTGTATTATTTTTGGTCAGGGAAAATATAATTAAAAAAATATCTTAGAGGAACTTTATATCTATAAGTATATCTATTATATATATATATCTATCGTAATCTATATAATATATATATATCTGATATATATAATATATATAGACTATATATAATAGTGTTTATAAATTCAATTTTATTTTTTTGGCAGGAGTATGGACTGTTTGTGTGTGTTTTTCTCCCCATGTGCTCTGTGACCTAGTTTCCTCTGTTGATAGTCATTTGGTCAGAATCAGAATCAGAATGAGTTTTTATTGCAAGGTATGTTTACACATACGAGGAATTTGTTTTCATGACAGCAGCTCCACAGTGTAACAGAATGACAGGGACAGAACAAAAACACAGATAATAAAAAATAGAAAAAATAGAAAGTAAATAAGGAATAAAAATATACAAATCGACAAGTGTATGTACAGGTATATAACAATAGAAAGTTGTATGTACAGGTATATTATGTGCAAAATTGAAATGTAGACTGAGTATGTGTGTGTTAGATAAATAAGTGTATGAGTGACTAAATAGTGTGTGTTCCACAGTTATTGTCAAGTGTGCATGAGATGGATGGCCTGAGGGAAGAAAATGTTCCTGTGTCTGGTCGTTCTGGTGCTCAGAACTCTGTAGCGTCGACCAGATGGCAACAGTTCAAAGAGGGGAGTGTGCTGGATGTGAGGGGTCCAAAGTGATTCTGCCAGCCCTTTTGCTCAATCTGGATAAGTACAGTTCTTGGAGAGAAGGGATGGTTGTAACAATGATTCGCTCAGCAGTCCGGATTACCCTCTGAAGCTTCTGAGGTAAGATTTGGTAGCTGAGCTGAACCAGAAAGCTATAGAAGTGCACAGGACGGATTCAATGACTGCAGAGTATAACTGTATCAGCAGCTCCTGTGGCAGGTTGAAATACTTTTTAGATTCTCAGCTGGCGAAGGAAGTACAACCTTTGCTGGGCCTTTTTAACAGTGGAGTCTATGTGAGTGTCCCACTTCAAGTCCTGAGAGATTGTGGTGCCCAGGAACCTGAATGACTCCAATGCAGCCACAGTGCTGTCCATGATGGAGAGTGGGGGGAGAGCAGGGGGCTTCTCCTGAAGTCCACGATCATCTCCAAAGTTCTGAGCGTGTTAAGCTCCAGGTTGTTAAGACTGCACCAGACAGCCAGCTGCTCAACCTCCTGTCTGTAAGCAGACATGTCACCGTCCTGAATGAGGCTGATGAGTGTGGTGTCGTCTGCAAACTTCAGGAGCTTGACAGAGGGGTCTTTAGATGTGCAGTCGTTGGTGTACAGGGAGAAGAGCAGTGGAGAGAGAACACAACCCTGAGGAGCTCCAGTGCTGATCGTACGGGTGCTGGATGTGTATTTTCCCAGCCTCACTAGCTGCTGCCTGTCTGTCAGGAAGCTGTTGATCCACTGACAGAATGGAGGTGGGCACGGAGAGCTGAGTCAGTTTGGGCAGGAGGAGGTTTGGGATAATAATGTTAAAGGCAGAGCTGAAGTCCACGAACAGGATCCTCACATAAGTCCCTGGTCTGTCTAGATGTTGCAGAACATAATGCAGTCCCATGTTTACTGCATCGTCCACAGACCTGTTTGCTCTGTAGGCAAACTGAAGAGGATCCAGCAATCCAGGATTCAGGTGTGTCCAGTTCATTACCCTCGTTTAGTTCTTTGTCCAGTGTCGTCTATGTAAGGTAGTTGTCTTCCTAGTTCTCTGAGTTCTCGGTGTTAAAATTATAATAAAGATGTGGTTTCCCGATCCTGCTCCAGCGTCGTACTCTTCTCCGCAGCCACACGTGACAGAACACTGGACCAAGCAAAGTATGAACTGGGCTGAGGATTTAATTTGGAACATCCAGCAGGATATGTGGAGGAGTTCCTGAGTGTTGTAAATCTGGTGAGCTGGAGCAATCAAATGCTTAATGCCTGATTCCGAATGGGACTCGACGATGATAATTTGTTTAGATTCCTCTCTCCAGATGATTGTTATAGACCCGTAGCTAACTTTATTAATTATGTCCTTGATTTAAATGTCTTTGAGTTCTTTGTTGATGTGGAGGATAGTCGTCCTGTTCCCATTCGGAAGCAAGCGGGTGCTTCAGCTCACCATCTACCAGCACCCTCCACATACTGTTCCAAAGAGCCCGATCCCTCCGTTCCACCCATGCTTCCCCAAGCCCATAGGTGGGCATCCAAGAGTGCTGGGATGCCCCTGGGAGACAAAGTGGCGGGTCAAGCATTTACATCTGTCCACTCAGCGCTCAAAGCCGCCTCCCTTCGTCCATCTCCAATGCCCGAGTCTCTACCAGTCCTCAGTCCGGTGGTATCGCGGGCCACGAAGCCATCCTCCAGAGCACCTGTGACACCTGCCGCTCTGCCATCAATCCCGCCGGCCGCTCCACCGTCAAGCCCTCGGGCCGCTTCGCTCCACAGTCAAGCCCTAGGATGACAGCAGCTATCTCCTACCTCAGCCCAGAAAAGGAGAATAAGGAGGAGAAGACTGATGGCTCTGGCTCCTGACCAAAGTCAAGAGATGGTTCTAGCCCCTGACCAGTGTCGCGAGATGGCTCGAGCCCCTGACCAGAGTCGAGAGATGGCTCTAGCTCCTGACCAGAGTTGAGTGATGGCTCTAGCCCCTGACCAGAGTCGAGAGATGGCTCTAGCCCCTGACCAGAGTCGAGAGAGGGCTCCTGTTCCCACGTCCAGCCCAGGGAGGGCTTCAGTTCTCGAGTTTGCACAGGAGGGCACACTGTTACACGTCCAGCACAGAGAGGGCGAGATACCACCGTATGAACCAGGGGCACGCGCCACAGGATCCCGAGTTTAGCCCAAGGAGGGCACCTGTTTCCACGTCCAGCCCAGAGAGGGCTCCTGCCCTCACTTCAAGCCCTGAGAAGGCTGCGGTTTCCACATCCAGTCCCGAGAGGGCTTGTGTCCCCAAGTCCAGCCAGGAGAGGGCTTTTGTTCCTGAGAGGACTTCTGAGCCCAGCCCAGAGCCGGTCCCAGCTAGGGGACCCGGAGTCTCCCACAAGAAGTTTTTTTTGGGGGGCTATAAGTCTCCGGCTGTAGTGGCCGGGCCGAGTGCAGAGGCCAAGGCCATGGAGGCCGTCCAGCCATGGCCCCCTGAACTGCCTGTTCAGAAATGGGCTCCTGAGTGATACCGGCCTGGAGGCTCCTGTCCCATACAGCCTGTCCCAGAGACCTCCAGACGCAACCACCCTCCCACCCCCTTTGTGTATTGTTATTGGCGCGGAGGACGTGCCTTCCGGGAGGGAGAGGTAATGTCAGGAGTATGGACTGTTTGTGTGTTTTTCTCCCCATGTGCTCCATGGCCTAGTTTTCCCTCTTGTTTGATTAGTCATTTGGTTCAGGTGTGTCAAGTTCTTTACCCTCGTTTAGTTCTGTATTTAAAGTGTTGTCCGTTCCTTGGTTCCTTTGTCCAGTGTCGTCTATGTAATGTGGTTGTCTTCCTAGTTCTCTGAGTTCTCTGTGTTAGAGTTATAATAAATATGTGGTTTCCCAATCCTGCTCCTGCGTCGTGCTCTTCACCGCAGCCACACGTGACAATTAAGTCTTGTAAGACTATTAAAAATCTGTTATGCTGAAATAGCTCATTCAAGACAGTTTCAATAACTGATACCATGCATTTTCATGATCCTTCTTATTCTTATATAAGAATTATATAATCTTATTTTGCATATTCTGCAAGGGGCATGTAAATAATTTACAACTGTATATAATATTTATCTATACATATATACACAATATAATCTCATATATACATATAGTGACATGCAATTTTCTGAACTTTACGAGGTTGATGGCTGTGCCCTAACCTGACCTATTTTTGGCCTAGATTTAACAGAAGACTGATTCTGTTCCTTGGATCAGTCGATACTGGATTCCCTCAGCCATTTGCTGTCATTTGTCTTGCAGCTACTTGATGCTTGAGGGTAGTCTACAGTACCTGTACTCATGTGGGAATTTTATTATGAACAGCAAGATCATTTGTCCTCCACTATCTCGTTGTATCACACCTTCACTTCTCTGGGAAATACTGTCAGTGCAATTTGCGCATCAGTCTGTGCAAAATTGAAGGGAGATGAGGCATTTCAATACTTTACAAAAGGATATATATATATGACTATTTTGATTATTCAGTATTCAAGTTAAATGAGTATATAAACATGAAAATATTAACTGTATTTAAAAGAATCATTCAACCAAAAATTTAAATTCAGAAAATTCCATTATTTACCCTCATGCTATTCCAAACTGATAAAAAAAAAGAGGAAAAGAGATACAGTTTGTCATGCCTAAAAACTAAATAATGAAATAATTAGTTATGTAACAACATTTCACTATTTATTAACAATCAGTTCACATAATCAATCATTTTCAAAATCTAAATTCAATAATATCTGCTATTTTGTTAGTATTTTATATTTTGTTGAGTTTTTTTTTCTTTCGCCCCCTGATGTGAGCCTGCAGATGGTAGATTCATCCTTCAGACCATGAGCATCATGGAGCCAATGGAGGATGGCTGACTTATTACCATCAGTGTGGAATGGTTCTCCTAACAGCACATGGGCTTATCATTTTCCATTACATGTTAGAGGCACTACCTGTGCTCCCTTCAATGCAGAGGTCATTAAAGTATTCCTATTAATCTGTTCCCCCATGAGGCCTTACCAATGTGTTCATATTTCATAAAGTCTCAGCTGATACTGCCAAAGCATAATAATTAGCAGACCTAAGAGAGGAAACTGGGAGTTACAGTACAGCAAGCAGCATGTAGACAACAAGGTTTATAATGATATGCAAATGGCATTTTACAATCTTTTAAGGTCAATATTTTATAGTTTTCCAAAATGTTCTATTTAATATCTATTTAACAATACATAGATACTGTATGTTAGTGTAGTTTCACAGATATAAAACATACAAAAACTTAGTACAAAAGTACTGTACTCTAGATTTAGTTTTTATGCTTTTAACAATTGGATTTTATGGCACATTTTACTACAAAATATCTAGTACAAACAGAACGTTGTGTTACAGTGCCTTGCGAAAGTATTCATTTTTTTCACGTTTTGTTATGTTGCTGCCTTATGTTAAACTGCTTAAATGTACTTTTCCCCCCACACCAATCTACACTCCATACACCATATTGACAAAGCAAAAACAGAATTGTCACAACTTAAATTAATAATAAAACAAAAATGAAATAAATGCATTGCTAAATATTTAGCTGACGCACCTTTACAGCCTCAAGTCTATTTTGTTTGATGCCTTGCTCATCAGCATTTGGCAATTATCTGCCATTCTTCACCTCACCTCTTCACCTCTCAAGCTTTGTCAGGTTAGATGGGGGCAGATGCACATTTTCAGGTTTCTCCAGAAATATTTGATAGGGTTCAAGCTCAGGCTCAGGCTTTGGTCAGAAGGCCAGCTCTAGGAAGAGTCCTGGTTGTTTCAAACTTCTTCCATTAAGGGTAACAGAGACTACATGCTTCTGTGACCCTTCAGTGAAGCAGAATTTTTTTCCTGAAATCCTCCCCAGATGTGTGACTTGACGCAATCCTGTCTCTGAGCCCTACAGGCAGTTCTTTTGACCTCAGGGCTTGGTTTTTGCTCTGATATGCATTATCACCTTTTATTAAGATGTGAGTGCCTTTCCAGATCATACCTATTCAATTGAATTTGCCACAGGTTAGCTTCACTTGAAGTGTAGTGACATCTACAAGCAATATAAATGCTCCTGAGCTAAATTTCAACTGTCCCAGGTAAGGGTATGAATACTTACACAATGGAATCATTTAAGTTTTTTATTTTTAATAAATTTGCGAAGATGTTAAAAACCTGTTTTTGCTCTACCATTATGGTGTATGGACTACAGATTGATGTGGAAAAAAAGTAATTTAAAGCAGTTTAGCATAAGGCAGCAATATAAGAAAACGTGAAAAAAATGAAGGGGTATGAATACTTTCGTAAGGCACTGTACATATGCTGTGTGGAAAATAACTGAAGAATATGGTTGCATATAGAAAAACCCAATCCGTCAAGCGTTTAATCTGACATTAGGCAATATATCTTTCTTTCAAATTCAATACTACACCCCCAGAAATGCCCTGATTTGACTCTGTAGACTGCTAGGGGGTAGCATTGTGTAAGACGCTGCACAACAGAAGAATAATATATCCAGCAATCAAGCTCCAAAGCAAGTGTTCTAAAGCAAATGCCAGGGCCCCCTAGGAAAGTTTCTTAACCTCAGTTTTTCTCTTTGTGTAACAGTGGAACTTGTGTTCTCTTCTTTCCGCTACAATAGAATAAAAGTTCCAGCCGAGCAATTTATCAAAGCACAACATCAATACAAGCTCCCTTTGTATAGTGAGTGCTTTTAGAGAAGTGGTTGCGATAATGGGAAAACATTGTGAAGCAGCATGAAGTCAAGTTCAGACGTTGTCGGAATCCATAATCACAATACCGGAAATAAGGAAAACCTTTTTAAAAACATCAGCATATTTTCCAAACAAAATCAAATATATTGGACAAGGGCAGTTTCATTGGGGGCACTATCATAAATGAAGCACTGTTCATTCACATACTCTGCACTTTAGAGCGTCTCAGCTTCATCATTTGAAGACGCATCCATTACATCTTCAGACTATATATTGAAGTTTTGTCTTTCTGTGGGTAATTCCTTTATCTCATCCCAAGAATTAAGAGCTTTATTGAGGTATTAAAAATATAGACAAACTGACAGTCAAGGCCGAAGATGATCTGATTCTTTGACATTATTCTGCCAATTTGCCACAGCCATTTTAATGATTTATTGTCCTCTATGAATGCATGAAAAAATATTAAACCTCTTTCTCACACAAATTTAAAATCTGTACAAGTGTATACACATTTATCTTCTCCTAATATTAATTCAAACAAACGCATCAC
Organism: Sinocyclocheilus anophthalmus; assembly: GCA_018155175.1. Taxonomy (NCBI): domain Eukaryota; kingdom Metazoa; phylum Chordata; class Actinopteri; order Cypriniformes; family Cyprinidae; genus Sinocyclocheilus; species Sinocyclocheilus anophthalmus. Next base: position 127,736 of record JADLZN010004844.1, read on the forward strand.
AAAATGAGTTGACTGAACATTATAACTGTTAGATTGCTAACTTTATCCTTTCTCAAATATTTATTATCCTAAAAAACTATTTAATTTATTTTTGTCTAAATGGCGTTTATCTATTTTTACACAGTATAATCTTCCTTTTCATATATTTATATTGTTTTACTAAAGTGCAAACATCAATGTGCATTTTAAACATCCAAATAAATAAGAAATACATATCAAATTAGCCTTTGGATTTCTAGATCCTAATCTTCACATAGTCATGGGATGCTTCCATAATAAAAAACATAGTATCTATGAAATATTATGAAATATTTCGAAACTGTTGACAAACTGTCTGTCACACCTGTAAAAATGACTAATATTTTTGTGGGATACGGAATACATTTTCTCATTGCGGATCTCTTAAATTCTAGTGGGGATCAACCTTCTAGAACGTTCCCGTAGGCTAAGATTATATGAATAGAAAACAATCTTTCACTTGTGTCATACATACAGCAACAGAGTGTGACAGATGCCTGGAGCACAGGTCTGGCAGTGTCTGCAGAGACAGCTGCGCATTAAGGTCAAATAATGCTGGTGCTTCATATTTCAGAGAAATTGAACTTTTGGTCCATAAAACTTAATAACACATCTGAATGGGTTCATTATCCTGATGCATTTGTAAATTGTGATACTGGGGTAAAAGTACAACATGTAATGGTTTAATGGGGTACAAAAGCCGGTGGCGAGAAGGGCAGGAAAAAAACAAATCACTTCTGAAAAACCAAAATAAAAACTTACAAACGCAAATTGCAGTCTAAAAAACAAAAATCCAAGTCAGAAAACACAACGACAAATCCTAAAACAAATTAACAAGTCAGAAAACGCAATGACAAATTTGAAAACAAAATAACAAGTCAGAAAACACAACGACAATTCAGACAAACCGGCAAAGGTAGGTATAGTTTGAGACAGTGCCATTGGTTTGGAATTACTCACCGCTGATTGGACGAGACATCTGTCAATCAACGTATACAGGAAGAACCAGCCGAAGAACAGCAGAGTCATGGTAGAAAGTTCAGAGATGGCATTAAAGTAGCTCAGTTTAAATGTATTGTATGAATTGTCCTTACTCTGGAATAAAGAATACGGAGTGTATATTTACATTTAGTTAAAAATAGCTGTAAGTCATTAGCTCCAGTGGTGCAGATGGCTAAGCGCTTGCCCTTAGCTTTTTGATGCGATTGACCCGGGTTCGATCCCGCCTTTTGCAGAACTTTTTTTTCCTCCCTTTTCAAATATCGTATCACATCGTAAAGGCATTTATTTTCAATAAAAATAAAGAAAATAATCAAAAAGTTTAAAATAAAGCAGCGGGTAGGTTTAGGGTAGGTGTAGGGAGGACTTTATAGTCCCAATAAGTGCCATCCATTTAATGATTAGAATTAAAATTATAATTTACACTCAATAAGTTATTATTGCATACTGTTTTATAATGCACTACAATACTGAAGTGCAGATAATTGCCACTCTTTGCAACAAAGTAGTAGACTTGATAGTAGAAATACTGCAATTTAAACATAGGGTAATTGGTAGTTGCCAACTGTGTAAATAGCATATTGCTAAGAAAATATGTTATTTTCACTTAGTGTAAATAGAATCAATTGCTAATACGAGATTTGAAAAGGGAGGAAAAAAAAGTTCAGCGTAAGGTGGGATCAAACCCAGGTCGATCACGTCAATAAGCCAAGGGCAATATTTCATCTGCGCCACTGGAGCTGATGTTCACAGCCACTTTTTACTAAATTTAAATATACACCCCGTATTTTTTATTCAATAGTAAGGGCAATTCATACAATACATAAACTGAGCTACTTTAATACCATCCCCAAACTTTCTACGACGACTCTGCTGTTCTTCGGCTGGTTCATCCCTGTATACGTTGATTGACAGATGTCTCGCCCAGTCAGCGGTGAGTAATCCCAAACCAATGGCACTGTCTCCAACTATACCTACCTCTTCCGGTTTGTCTGATTTGTCGTTGTGTTTTGACTTGTTAATTTGTTTTCGGATTTGTGGTTGTGTTTTCTGACTTGTTATTTTTTTTCGAATTTGTCATTGTGTTTTCTGACTTGTTAAATTTTTTTCTGAATTGTTGTTGTGCTTTCTGATTTGTTATTTTGTTTTTAGACTTGCATTTGCATTTGTAATTTGTTTTTTTGTTTTCAGAATTGTGATTTGTTCTGCACTTCTCGGCCACCGTACAAAAGCCATAAATGGAATACACTCTCTCTCTCTCTCTGTGTGTGTGTGTTACAACTTATTATTTTTATTTAAATTCTAACAACAAATCTTAAATCATAGATAGCCCCTATATCTGAGCAAGAAACACAATAATTTTAGCTTTTACGACTGTATGAAATGGATTTTGATATCATTCTTATAATATTTATTTATTTTTAAAGGTGTCATTAAGTAATAAATAAATAAATGAATGAATGAATTGATTCACTTTTTTATTAAAAATGGTTTTGACAATTTAGTTGAATCATTGAAAAACAATGCCAGACAAAGCAGAATTCCAGTAAAAAGAGTCATCTAAAATGTACATTTATTCTATGAATTGTACACATGAATATTTACATGTTTAATTTCTCTATTTTAAATGAAGATGTGTCATAATAGCATCATGAATACAAATTGAATGATTTCACTCAATATTAGCCTATAGGATTTAATAAAAAGCATCTGTACATCTGGAAATAGTGGAATAATAAACACCATTTTATGACAAAAATTAGTAATTGTAAAAATAAGTGTATTAAATGTAAAAAATAATAATACTAACAACAGGCCTTCTGGTGCCACAAATCCCTCACTAACAAAAAGATGACAAAAACGATAAAAAAGAAAGAAAAAAAAACACATTCAGACTAATATTCATGATATTCAACATAATACAATGTCATAGATCACTATTTTTGAGAGATAAAAAATTATATTAATCTTACCCTATAAATGATAATATAACTGCTTATTATTAATTTTTATGTAAACCGTAATAACAAAATATTAAATTATTATAATAAATGTTAAACCAAGAGAATACATTAAAATATACACACACAGACATAAACATCTATGGTTTAGATGGTAATGTATCTATAAAATTATTATTAACTAAATTCTAAAAAAAAAAAAAAAAAAAAAAATGGATTAAAAAAAAAAAAAAAAAAAAAAAAAATATTCATCAGTGGTCTCACACTTTTTGGTCCACCTCACTGTATAACTAGTGTCAACAGATACAACATGGTATATTGTTTGTGACAGCTCTGTGGTTCGTATGTTCATGCGTGAGAGAGAAGACCTCTCTAAGCATGCAGCTAGATCTGCTGACCTGGCTTAAGCCTGACTCTTGGGTCATGTATTTTTAAAGGCTTTCAGCTGATAAAATGACAAACAGAAGTGCTACAACCGCTCATCAGTGTTGCCCAGAGCAGGAAATGCCCTTCGGAGGAATCCCAGGTTGCTGGGAATAGCCCTAGATGAGTACTGTGCATTTAAAAAAAACAAAATATATATATATATAATACCCATTACTGAGAGAACTCAAATGGTTCAGAGAAAACAATTCCCTGAGCTAATTTAGTTTAGTTAATTGTCTACTACATGAAGTGTGTCTTGAGCTATACATTAAAGAACACAAGTCCCATTTCAGTAGATTAACAAATAGATTTCAAACAGCGCAAAGCATCACATTAATATTTTCATTTAATATGTAAAATATCGGTCTGAATCATCAGTGGACAGACTCATCTCAAATAACTCACAAGCTTGTTATCAAAGTCACTGCTTTCAATTAAAATATCAAATATAGCACTTTCTGTATTATTGTCTGCCGGCAGGAAAATAAAGTGCTGCATATTTAATGGAAATCAAGGAAATCGAGAGTAACATTGCCTTCACTCATGCTCAGATTATGGATCAGGACTGTGACTCCAAACACAAGCGACTCGGAGAGAGACAGATGCACGCGTGAAGCGGTAAGGGACTCTGACAGGCCACTATTACATATTGAAATATTGCTCCATTCATCCACAGGCTTTATAAGCTCGGTGTTTTTCTATTCTGCCTGCTCATACATCACTGTCATCTGTAGTCTCGATCACAAGCCCAATGACTGCTTTTTAAATCTCAACTGAATTGTCCTGCGTTCACGCAGGCTATAAATTGTCTGTTGGGTGGTCATGCTACATGTTCTTATAAATGATCGAGCTCTTAAAAGAAGGACAGCTCTAATTTTCAACCAGAATAGAAGTATGTCACAAAGCATGAGTCTTTTATGGTGTGGCCTGGGTAACGGTGCATTTGATGCAACAGAGTAGGATACATAAAATGATAGCTAGCCCTAGCTCTAGATAAAGGAGTCAGCCATTTAATTAGAAAAAATGTTTCAAACATAATTTACACCACAGAATGCGGTTTATTATTATTTGGATGTATTGCAAATTACACTTGTTTGTTCAAACAAAGATGTCAAAAGTGACAGATTAGCCCTGTGACAAATGAAATAAACTAGTGAGAAAGAATTCCACAGGGCCAAAGATGTGCATATTTATTATCGCAAACAATGCACAAGAAGATTTCAGGGTGTTTATTGAATTTATGTCTCAAGATTTTTGTCACACAAATCCAGAATTTTAAAGTTATGACCTTAAGATAGTCTATGCATCTGTGAACTCTTTTTTTTGTATGTATTTGATCTCTCTGCTTGTGTGTGTAGACATATTTGTGTTCCAGATGGGTGTGGCCTCTGTTAACCAGCTGGAGATGGTGATTGGTCCTACTAGGCACCCTACCCAGATATAAGGACCGCCCCAAACACTCGTCTTCTGCCTTTGAGCCTCGTTGACTTCGTATTGTTGTGTTTTGCTAGCGGGCTGATTGACTGTTTCCTGCTATTGTTTGTATTGCCGTTGTGAAAGAGTGTCGTACCGGAGAGAGAGATATTCTGAGTGGATTGAATCTGTTTAGTGTTTATTGTATGATCAAATTCAAAAGCCCCTATTTATCTGAACATTGCCTGTCTTGACTACGATTTGGATTCTGTTTCTGCTTTGTGTACGCCCTGAAACTTTGTAAATATCTTTGTAAATATTCTTGTAAATACTAGTTTGCCAAATTAAGGGACGTAGGGTGTTAGACGCCATTTTATTTATATGTATCTTTTTTTCACTTTGTTTATGGTTGAGGGAGGTAGGGAAGTTGGCCTGTATTTTTGTTTTCATTATTTCTGTTTGAGGTTATTTAGTTGTCAAAGAAAAGTCTGTTTTGTTTATTGTTTTGGCCTTGTCTGCCTCTGAAGATACTCCCATTAAAAGAAAATAAAATTGTTTATTTGGCATCTCTCTGGTGTGAACTCGGATGCCTTTTCCTGTTACGGCTAACCCCTAAAGGTCGTTAACAGGATCATATCCTATATATATATATAATTCAAGTTTTAATTTTGCCAAATTATGCAATAAGTGTGAAAATATTATAATTTGTGCTACACTACCGTTTAAAGGTTTGGGTCTGTAATATGTTTAGTCAATAATATCGTAATTAAAAAAAAGAGCTAGTAGTTAGTAGTAGTATTTGTGAAAAATTATTACAATGAAAAAACTACTTTTTTTGTTTTAATTTTATGATATTTTAAAATGTGATGGCAAAAAAAATGAATTTTCAGTGTTCAGTGTCACATGATCCTTTAGAAATCATCCTAAAATGCTGATTTCCTGCTTAAGAAACATTTCTAATTATTATCAATGCTGCTGTTTAATATTTTTGGGGGAAGCAATATCAAATCTTTTTTTTCCCTTTTGGATTCTTTAAAGGATGGGAAGTTCAAAAGAACAATTTATTTGAAATAGATGTTTTGTTTTGTTTTGTTACAAACATTAAATAACATTAAATGCTATTTTAAAAGTTTAAATGTTACTTTAAATATCTTTCCATTTTCTTTCAAAAATCCATTTCCACCACATCATCTCCTCTGCACAATGCGATTAAACAAAATATATGGTGGCAGAAGTGATCAGAAGTGACTTTCAACGAAATTCTCATTTGATGAATGTATACCCACTGTTGCATTATTGTACACACTGTACTAGAGCACGAGAAAAGTGTGTTTTCAAAAAGTCCACAGCATTAAAAGTGCTTATAGTTGAAATCTTCATGAATGACAGCACTGCAGCATTTGCAGGAGGAAGCCCTCAATTCAGCATAGCAGGAGGTTGCGCAGGAGAAAACTGCATGCTAAATAATTGATTATGTACATAAAGCAATGCAGAAGGAACGAGGGGCAGGAAAGAACCTCAGAAGCCTGTAAATAAATCCACAAGAACCTAAGCAGCAGCACGGCACTCTGGTATCGGTTTTGTTATCTAATGTAATCCGCAAAATGAGCACACGAGTGACTGTGGCTTTCTAATATAAATCTATTGATAAAACTGTCAGTCTTCCGTAATTGTGGCTATTAAGAAATGTATTAGCTGTGGCACAGCATCTTCATGTGCGATCTCGCAGGGGTCTTTGGGGACTATGCAAATACACCACAATTTGCAAAAGGAGAGGGGGGGAAAACAGTTTTGCATTATTCATAAAGGATGCCTTCAGAAATTACAGCACACTACACTGCAGGTGCAATTTGAAATATGAACAGCTATTAACAGGAAAGATTAGTGGCCAAGTCATTTATTCGTGAATTGTAGTTGTACAAAAGGCATGTAGAAACACAAAGCATGCTTTGACAAGTCTATCCTAGAAAAAAATATGCATCATGAACAAACTAAACTTAATTTGTCTCTAATTTGTAGCAACAGACGATATACTCAAATTAAGCAATTACTTTAAAATGAATATATTAAATAAATGAAGACAATTAATTTGTAAGATTTTAATAATGTATAATAATAGAAAATGTGTAAAAGCCTCCTAATTTCCAAACTGAATGTTTATAGGATAAAGAACAACAAAATGTTGTGTTTTGTATCTGAATATGTTCCAAAGGCTATTTGAAATTCCAATTCATTGTCTGGATATATTTTAAATTGGCCTTCCACAAATCCAATTTACATCTTCTGAAATGTGAACTGTCAAGACCAGTCAAATTAATAATGGTGAATTGTTTTCTTGCCTTTTTTTTACATTATGTTGTCAGATACAAGAAATTTACTTTAAAATACAGAGACATCAAAAAAGTAGGACAAATTCCCCCTGGTCACAATGTTAGATATATATTTTGCCATGTTTTCCAGTCTAGCAAGCAATCTGTAAGTAAGATAATAGATCACAAAATTACCTCTTTCCACTGAATGATAGTGGCTTGATTTTTTTTCATTACCTAAATAAATTTCCAAAGTCGATGATCATGACAGTCATTATTCACAAGCACGGTAAAGGCTTTTATTATTCCAAAGAGCAACTCAAACTACAGCTCCATGTTGCAGTGTTAGCCGACAGATGGTTGTGCCAGCATGAGTATAATAGTAAATAAACGTATCAGAGAAGGCCTGAGCTGCTCCTTAACCATCCAGGTGGACATGGGTGTGAAAGTGCACGATTACATGCATGGGTAACAGTTCAGCTTAAATGATAAAGTACTACAGCAATTGGCTGGCTGTTAGCATCTGTACAGCTACTATACATAGAAATGACAAAACCAGGTCCCTCCACAGCTCTGATCAAAAATGTAAACTTGTAAATGTAAATGTAAAGCTGGATTTCTCCTATTCAAGTTTAATGTGCAGAGATAATTACAAGTACGCCATTGGTAGATTGTCAGATGAGTGTTATCACCGTGGCACTTTCAAAATATTGCAGTTTATTTGAGTGGAATGACTCAACAGTACCAGTTTGTCCAAACAATGAATGTAAGAGACAGTAGAAGTAATTGGGAAACCTGTTTGGAAACAGCAAGTGCAATATGAACAGCTATTATCAGGAATGAATAGTGGCTAAGTCATTTATTTGTGATTTATAGATGCATTGAAGGCATGTACTGTAGATATGCCAAGCAAGCTGTAACAAGGATGTCCTTTGTCACAAAGTGCACTAAAAATATGTATTATGAACAAACAAAATAAAAAACAGACTTTCTTACAATTGACTGCAAACTTGGATTTAGACCTGCCTCCATACAATCAACCAATGGTTAGATCCAAGTCTCTACCATATATTTTTTTAATTTTTTCTTTATAATCTGTTTTAGTCAGATGTAGAATACAGAATACGGAAGAAATTATCTGTTGCTACTTTTGTTATGTCACAACACTATAGAAATAGATTACTCAAAATGAAAATTCTGCTATCATTTACTCATCTTCACGTTGTTAGAAATCTAAATAATTTTAATCAAATCCATTGGCATGAATTCAATACCACTGCTCTCCTGCATGCCAACCAGTAGTTCACATTTCCGCCACCTACTGACCAGGAGGAACAAGAGCGGGATCGACAGGATTTTGCTGTATGTAACACAGGGTTGATTTTCACCAAAACCGATCTGATCATTTGAAAAATGATCAGCAAGCAGCATGTACTGTACTTTCTGCTGACACTCTTGGGTACTTTCTTAAGCATTAAAGTGAATCGTGACATACAGCCATTGTACGGAATTTACCCAATTGGACAACAATTGATTTATCTCATTTTACATTTACAGAAGCAAGAAAGTCAAACAAAGATATCTGGCACATGAGAGTGAGAATTTTCATTTTGAGTAAACTGTCGCTTTAAGGGCTCAGCTGGTGAGGAACCATGCCTCTCACAGATGCCCTTCCACAGCTTTTCACAATAAAACAATCACTATAATAAAAAGCTGAAATCTGAGAGCACCAATTTCGAGAATGTAACTGGATTATTAAGTGAATGTTTATAGGTAAACGAGACGACTGCGGTGTGATTGTAGATCTCCAGCAGACATACACTCCCACACTTGCCCCAGCCCAGAAATAGATCAAAGAGAATCCAGAAAGTGTTGATTTCCTCTGTGGATGTCCTTATTTACCAGAACAGCAATGATGAGTCAGACTGGAATACCCTGCAGCTCTGTTTCATCAAAACTAAATTAACATTTGCTGAGAAACAGCAAGCAAGGTTAAAGAAACACGGGCAACTTTTCATCGCAGTCGCCGAAGCACTTAAAGTAAAACATTGCTCTTCATGTTACTAAAATAATTTTTTAAGTTTTAATACATCGAATTTGTTCTTCACAAGGTGGCCTAATAAGGTTTTTGAATCTATGAAGTTTTTACCCTGTATTTAATAATTCATATTTGTAGAGAATAGACGTCTCGCCAGCTATATTGACAATTTCTTCTGTTTTTCCTCAGCGATGCTTCACGGAAGAGACATAATTCTTAAATGGATGCATGCCGTCCATTTTTTTCTCTCAGGCATGTCATACATAATGAAGTATAGTAAGAGTGTGTGAAATAGGATTTCTGACACTCTGAGGAAGAATCAGTGCTGAGCAGACGTCCACAGAGCATGTCAGCTGGGGATTAGCAACTCAGTGGTGGAAATGAGAACAGATTCCTCCATCTTTCCCACTTAATTCCTACCTACAACCATATATCATGGTGTCCTGACAGCGTGAGAGGACAAAAGACAACTAAACAGTCATGGAATATAAAATCCCTGGTATGATGGAATGCTGAAATGGGAATAAAATAAGTATTAACATCTTATCCACCTAAAGCTACAGTAGTCAGATCAACTCTATCCTAGTCCCTGTTGTTTGACCACAATAGCTGATACTTTACCCCTAGCTTTCTACTTGCAGGCCTGTCCCTAGATCTACGATTGGCCACATCATTCTGCACGGAAAGCCCACTGTGCATCCTCTCTCAAAAGCTATTACCAGAGGAGAGGAGAGCAGGTGCGCGAGCCAATAAGAGAGTAGACCCCACAGCAAGACGGAGGCTCGGTAATTCACTTTTTCCATCTCCATGATGTTATGTGATTATGATAAATATGGTACGTTTCTGCAAGGGGGCCATTTGCAGTGAAGCATTTACAAAACAAAAACGGAGTAGAGCAATGGAAGCCAGACCCAAAGCCAGGCACCCAGTGCCTTTCTCTTGATTTTCTTATTTGCTTTTATCAATGCTGTCACACGTCCATGGGCTATTCTTCATACCTGTATAGAAAACAGGCCTGTCTTTAGATTAGCCTCAATTTAATTGCATTAGCGGGGTGTTTTGATTAAGACACCTAACCTGAGGGTGCTGCCGTCTGATAATGAGGTGAAGGGGAGACAAGTGAACTGGCTAAAACAATGCTAGTAACTAGAAGAAGCCTTTCTTGACATTCTGCTTATTGTTCTCTTTCCAAGAGCTGTGTGCCAAATGTCTCTTTTTGGAGCTGGAAAATGAGGAGGATTTGAATAATGAAAGCGCAGTCATGACTACAAAAGAGAGACAAGATCATTAAAGGGACAGTTCACCCAAAAATGAAAAATCTGTTACTAATTACTCACCCTCATGTCATTCCAAAACCGTAAGACCTTTTTTCATCTTCGAAACACAAATTAAGATATTTTTGATGAAACCTGAGAGCTTTCTGACCCTCCATAGACAGCAAGGGTCCTACCACGTTCAGTGTACAGAAAGATAAGAGCATCGACAAAATAGTTCATAAAACTCTCAGATTTTATCAAAAATATCTTAACTTGTATTCCGAAGATGAACAAAGGTCTTACGGGTTTGGAACGACATGAGGGTGAGTAATTAATAACAGAATTTTAATTTTTGGGTGAATTACAAATGACTTACTGTTTGTTGCTGCCGTGTGTTTTAAGTTTGAGCTCCGTCAAGTTAATTCTTTATCGTCTATTTATTTTCTTAAAATCAATTTTATACACCATCATTTTCGTTTCTATAACGTGTGAATATATCCTCTATTGTATTCTACAACAAAAACAATCAGAGCGCTGTTTTCAATAGTTTTATTTTGATTTCCCGAGTCCGCTATTAGCGTATAGCCCGTTAGCATCGCCAGCGTGGTTGCCACTAATCTTGCTTACATTGCTAATACTCTAATCACACACATTACATTGTTTACTAATGTTAATTGGCTTAATGGCGGATGTTTGTAACCTTGAGTGCAGGTGAGTACACGTTCAAGCTGCACAGCTGACGGAGACACTAAAGAGGGACTTCAGGAGCCTGATCGAGACGGTACACAACACATCACCTGCAACGAGGATTATCGTGTCAGGACCGCTTCCCACGTATCGAAGAGGACACGAAAGGTTCAGTAGACTTTTTTGCTTTAAATGAATGGTTATTTTCATGGTGTAAAGAACAGAAACTGCTCCTTATTAATAATTGGAATATTTTCTGGGAGCGACCTAGGCTTTTTCGAGCTGATGGCCTGCACCCCAGCAGAGTAGGAGCGGAACTCATGTCGGACAACATCTCCAGGACGCTATGCACCATATGACTAGTAAGCCAATTCTCAAATAACTGCTATGATGACTTTTGTTCTACCCGCTTAAATGACAGAAGTACTTGCGCTGTACAATCTATTAAGACTCTGTCTGTTCCCCGAATAGGGGGGTCAAAATATAAATTTAATGCAGGATCTAGAAAAAATCTGATCGTGATTAAACCAGAAAAATGTAAAATAAATTAACAAAAACAATTTTTAAAGTTTTGGCTCCTAAACATTAGATCACTCTCAAAGCAGTTATTGTAAATGAAATGAACACAGATAATCGTTTTGATGTACTCTACTTGACTGAAACCTGGCTAAAACCAAAAGATTATATTGGTCTAAATGAGTCTACTTCACAAGCTACTGTTATAACCATGAGCCCCGTCAGACTGGTCGTGACGGAGGTGTTGCAACAACATAGAGTGATATTCTCAATGTTACTCAGAAAACAGGATACAGGTTTAACTCATTCGAAATACTTATGCTTAATGTTACACTGTCAGATATGCAAAATAAATGTATCATATCTCTTGCTCTGGCTACTGTGCATAGACCACCAGGGCCGTATACAGATTTCCTAAAAGAATTTGCAGATTTCCTCTCAGACCTATTGGTTACTGTTGATGAAGCGCTAATTGTCAGAGATTTTAACATTCAAGTTGATAATACAAATGATGCATTAGGACCTAATAAACTCTTTTGGAGTCAAGAAAAACGTCACCGGGCCCACTCATCGTTAATCATACGCTAGATTTAATGATATTGCACAGAATCGATCTAACTGATATAGATATCGTACCTCAAAGTGATGATGTTACTGACCATTTCCTGGTATCGTGCATGCTGCATATTACTGATAATAACTATATGGCTCCGCGTTATCGTCAGGGCAGAACTATTGTTCCAGCAACCACAGACAGATTCACAAATAACCTGCCTCTCAACTGCTCTCTGTACCCATAAATACATATGAACTAGACGAAATGACTAGCAATATGGACACTATCTTCTCTAATACATTATAAGCTGTTGCCCCATCAAATTGAAAAAGGTTAAGAGAAAAACTTTCTGCGCCATGGTACAACAGTAATACCCATTCTCTCAAGAAAGAAACTCGTAGTCTTGAGCGCAAATGGAGAAAAACTAACTTGGAAGTTTTTAGAATTGCGTGGAAAAACAGTATGTCCAGCTATAGACAGGCTCTAAAAGCTGCCAGGGCCGAGCATATCCACAAACTCATAGAAAATAACCAAAACAATCCTAGGTTTTTATTAAGCACAGTGGCTAGACTAACAAATAACCAGATGCCACCCGATCTAAATATTCCCTCACAGCTTAATAGTAATGACTTTATGAATTTCTTCCCTGATAAAATATTTAACATCAGAAATACAATAACAAATGAAGAATCTACAGCATCTTGTAATTCAGCTTCATTCATCACACCCAAAGAAAAACTGCAGAGCTTTACAAATATAAGACAAGATGAGCTAAATAAACTTATCACTGCATCAAAACCAACAACATGCCTGTTAGATCCTGTACCCACCTAAATTACTGAAAGAGTTGTTACCTATAGCAGAAGAACCGCTTCTCAATATTATAAACTCATCGTTGTCTTTAGGTACGTCCCTCAAAACCCCTTACACCACGCCGCCCGAGCCCCCCGCGGTTATTATGCCTCTTATTAAGAAACCACAACTAGTTCCTAGTGAACTGGCAAATTACAGACCAATTTAAAATCTTCCTTTTATGTCTAAAGTTTTAGAAAAAGTTGTGTCTGCTCAATTGTGCTCCTTCCTGCAAAAAAATGATCTCTATGAAGAATTTCAGTCAGTTTTCAGGCCCCACCATAGCACAGAAAAAAACTGCACTTGTTAAAATTACAAATAAATTGCTTCTTGCGTCAGACCAAGGCTGAATCTCATTGCTAGTTTTACTTGATCTAAGTGCTGCGTTCGACACTATAGATCAAGACATACTCATAGATCGATTACAAAAATATACAGGTATTCAAGGTCAGGCTTTAAGACGGTTTAGATCCTACCTGTCCGATCGCAACCACATTGTTCATTTAAATGGGGAGTCATCTCAATTATCACCAGTAAAATATGGAGTGCCACAAGGATCTGTCCTAGGTCCTATGCTATTTTCGATATACATGTTGCCACATGGTAATATTATTAGAAAATACGGAATTAGTTTACATTGTTATGCTGATGATACTCAACTATATATCTCAACGAGACCAGATGAAACTTCTAAAATCTAAGCTAACAGAGTGTGTTAAAATTGTAAAAGATTGGATGACCAATCATTTTCTCCTATTAAATTAGGATAAGACAAATATATTACTTATTGGACCAAAAAAACAGTACACAGAATCTCTTGGAGTACAATTTTGCAACTAGACAGATTTACGGTTACTTCCTCTACAGTCAAAAATGTGGGTGTTAGCAAATTGTCTTTTGAAAATCATATTTCCCATGTTACAAAAAAAGCATTCTTCCATCTTAGAAACATTGCCAAGCTACGAAACAGGTTACCTGTTTCTGATACAGAAAAGCTAGCTCATGCATTCATGACCTCAAGACTGGAATATTGTAATAGACAGCTAGGTGGTTGTCCTGCATCTTCAAAAAACAAGCTACAAGTAGTCCAAAATGCAATGGCTAGGGTCCTTACCAGGTCAAGAAAATATGATCATAATACCCCAACTTTACAGTCTCTGCACTGTCTACCTGTTAAGTTCCGTATCAGTTAAAAAATATTATTACTTACCTACAAGGCCCTGAATGGTTTAGCTCCTGTCGTACTACCTAGTCTCTACTGGACAAATCCATCACGCTCCATAAGTCGCCCCCAAAACTTGGGACTTTGGTAGTACCTAGGATAGCAAAGTCCACTAAGGAGGTAGAGCTTTTTCGCATTTGGCTCCCAAAACCTGGAATAGACTAGGATAAGTCGGGGTTCAGGACACACACTCTGCTCTCTCTCGTCAAATCTCTAGATTAAAGGACTCATCTCTTTGCCAGGCATTCAATAATGCATCTCTAATCGGGACGCTGACAGTTATATTTTGATCAATGACAGTAATTCTTTAGTTTGGGTCTAACAAATAATTTTTACTTGGTTGGAACAGCAGCTACGCTAATTATGTCTCTATTTGTTTCTCTGTTTCTGCCATGGGATTCATATCCCGTGGTAACTAGGATTTACACAAGCTTCAGTCTGGATCCAGAAACACCTGAGAAGAGATGATGCAACTCATCAGAGGACCTCAGATGATGCCAACCTGAAACAACATACAAAACTACCACATTTTGCTATAAGTTGGGTTGCATCATATAATAATTGCTGTTAATAGGTGATCATCATCTCTTTGATTACGTCTTTAATTGATTTTTCCGTACATTTCTGCCATGTGTTTATTAACTGACAGTCACCACTGATAAGCTACTACTAAATATTGTAGAAACTTAATTTTCTGTAAAGTTGCTTTGCAACTATTTGTATTGTAAAAAGTGCTATACAAATAAAATTGGAATTGAAACTATCCCTTTAAGCTTAATCACCAGTATTTGTTGTATAATATTGATTGCAGTCCCTTGTTTTCATAAAAAGATGAAGAAAAAAAATCAAGTTTACATTGAGGTACTTGCGGTAAATTTTTGATAGTATTTAAAGGCATACAATGCAGTTTTATTTTTTAATTTAATTCTTCTGTTGAAACTTGTGAATTATTTGAGCTCTGAAGTTGTAAAATTGGATATACACTACCGTTCATGGGACTGTAAGATGTAAAGAAATGTGTTATGCTCACTAAGGCTGCATTTAATTGATCAAAAATACTGTAGATACAGTAATATTGTGAAATATTACCACAATTTAAAACAACTGTTTCCTGTTCCTTAATATATTTTCAAATGTAATTTATTCCCGTGATGGTAAAGCTGAATTTTCAGCAGCCATTACTCCAGTCTTTAATGTCACACAATCCTTCAGAAATCATTCTAATTTGGTAATCAAAAACATTTCTTGTTTTTATCAATGTTTAAAATGGTTTTGCTCCTTAATATTTTTGTGGAAACAGAGATTTAAGGATTCTTTGATAAATGTAAAGTTCAAAAGAACAGCATTTATTTGAAATATAAATCTTTTGTAATGTTGTGAATGTCTTATTTAACATAAAAACATACTGACCTCAAAAACATGAAAAAAATGTGTAATTTTATATAGTGAATTATTGTTTTCACATTAAAAATCATGTTAACACATTGTTTACATCAATTGTTGTTGTGGCTAACCAATGATAAAGCAGTTTTAAAACAGAATGTTTCAGTGTTTAAGGATTGGCCCTATGTACATCCATTGTAAAGTGCCTCATTGTAATCCAGAGTGACAAGTGACAATCAATTTCTGTATTGAATCAAACACAAAATATCCCTATTACCTGCTAAGTGACTTGCCCACCCACACTGAAGACTGAAAATGGGCTAGTTTTTACATTTTTGTGTAATCTGCAAATTATTTTATCTAAAGAGACACAAAGTGAAAGTATACATTTTATCAGTTCGTGCATTCCCCAGGAATCAAACCCACGACCTTAGTGTTGCTACCACCATGCTGTACTGTTTCCACTTCAGGAGAACTATGGGACATACATCATTGGTATGGAAAGCGCCCAGATCTAATCTGATTTTAGCCATTGCAGCTGCTCCTAGGCTTAAAGCATAGAGTATAAAGTTTAAAAGTGCTGCGGAAAAGGGTTTCACATGCAGTCTGGAAGAGATAAACTGGTGTTTGGGAAGGAAAGTAGGTCCTCTGGGCATTTTCATTAGGCCTCCTCTCAGCTCAAGCCAGCCCAGACACGGGTAGGTACCTCTTCCATGTCCTCACACATCCAGTTGGGCTTATGGACACAGTTAATGTGCCGCCTTCGGGGAGTTCTGGAAGTGCAGTGAGTAAAAGATGAAGGTGGAAGCAGGAACGGCCTGATGCAACCAGCCACTATACGCTGACGACAGTGTGGCTCCCGAGGTAGCACCAGCGATGCAGAGGGGTGATTCAAAATGTGCTAATAGCTTGATGGAGGCCCGGAGAGAAGTCGAATCTTGTTACACCCACACTCACACTGTGCTCATTATCACCCATAACACTGGAGGAGCAGCAACTAAATGAGGGAGGTTACACATGCACCTAATAAGATTTGTAAACGTCCATTTTATAAACATGGGTAAGAAGTCATGCAATCTGCGATTGTCGTTTGTTCTTTATGCATGCAAATGCAACACTGAATCCAATTTTAAAGCTTTGAAGAAAAGTTTCTGCCAAATAGTTCAATAAGACACAAAATATGCTCAACTGCATCTTTAATATAATATTATTACACTAAAAAACCACTTGCATATTCTATGAGAGGTTAAGTTAACAAACATTTTCATAATTTACCAAACTCATTATCAGATCATTCAAATTGCTTTTTTCATTGTTATCATTATTGTTATTATTATTTCTTAATTTCTAATTCCTTTCTTTATTAACCTCTCAAGGATGCCGAAGTCACGAAGACGCATTTGTTATACACTGGATTTCAAGATGTGGGCATCACCCTCAAATAGTAGGCAAAATATATAAATAAGCAAATAAAAATAAAAAGTATGTGAAAAGAGAAGTATGTCTGAATTCACAGCATTCATAAAACAGTAGATAAAAAGTTATAATATTTTAATTTAAAAATTATAAGGTCAATTTTTAAAATAAAACATGCATACATTAATTGTTCACAATAAGATCAATAACATGGATTTAGAAAATAGAATGGTTGAAATTTCATTTCATACAGATTTTAAAAGGCAACAAAAAAGCTGAAAATAAAATAAAATGCTATTTTTTGGTGAGAAGAAAATGCAGAAACATGATTCCAGGTGAAATAATAAAGTGAAATAATTTGGTAATTAATAGCATATTGAGCAAAAAGCAAAAGCACAGCATTTGTCCACATTACAAGTCCAGAATAACAAAAAAAAAGTAAAGAAAGACTCAAGAGATATACATTATTTGCAGTGTAACCTCATTGCTTATCTATGCATTACATGTGGTCAGAGTCCATCCTAGACCACCTTCAAATGTATTTTCATTCATCCAAACATTATCACAATGTACATTGGGTCAATGCACACATGGATTTTAATGTGACCAAGGGCAATCATGATTCGCTCACTGAAAACACTCAAAAACACTAATATACTCCATTCAGCTACTTCTCAAGTAATTACTGCATTCTATCACTTCTGTATAGTATTGATTATCAGTGTGTTTCCATCAAGGTGAACTTGCAGCTTGTATAAGGACACAAGTTAATAGTCCACAGTAGCTGTATATTCAGAAGGCTGACTGCTGGCTCCACTAACCACTAAAGCTAAATTAAAAAGCACAGGCCATAAGTGAATGCAGGGGAACGGAGCAAAATAACAAAAGACACGAACAGTGGAGTAATGGAGGAGAGGAGGCATGAGCTCTGCGAGTATTGTGGGCTGAAGATAAAGTGCTGATC
This sequence comes from Sinocyclocheilus anophthalmus, assembly GCA_018155175.1. Taxonomy (NCBI): domain Eukaryota; kingdom Metazoa; phylum Chordata; class Actinopteri; order Cypriniformes; family Cyprinidae; genus Sinocyclocheilus; species Sinocyclocheilus anophthalmus. The sequence goes on from JADLZN010004844.1 coordinate 145,752, forward strand.
CAGCAGACAGTGTCCTACACAGATTGGCTCATGCGATGGACAAATTAGAGCAGTGCCCAGACACATGGTACGGCTCCAGCTGGGTTTGACTTTGCAAGGCCTGTGGTGCATTTGATTTAAACACTCACTCAATGAAATTGGAATAAAGATAGTGATCTTCTGAAAGGCCACTTCTTACATATATGGGTTGGTGTGGAACATAAAAGGAGATTTAGCAGAATGTCTGACACCGAGAAAGAAGAATTGCGAGATAAAGTATAAATTCACACAATCCTACCAATCTCACATAAACTCGCAATCGGGAGGAAAAAAATTTGAATTGTAAGAAGAAGAAAAAATCACGTCTTTACTGACATTAATTCACCTCATTACTGACACCTTTTTAATTCCATGGCAAAAAAAAAAAAAGATGCAAGAAAATTGCAAGATGCAAATTGTGAGATAAAATGAATTATATTGTGGTGGAAACAAGATTTCATATTTCAGATATTTTGCATGTTGACTAACATTTTGTTCTCCACGAGAAAGAATGCCATAGGGGTTTAGAGAATGATATACATGTAAATGCTGAAAGAATTTTCTTAATATTATATCTCAATTTTGCTTAAATGCATCTAGTTTTAGGGATGCTTCAATATTTTTACTGGAAAATAATAAAATATTATGATAAAAAAAAGGTTTTGCACTGCATCCTGCATTCGCAAAGCTACATTTTGCCAGTATGATAAGATTCTGATTCTCAAATGCAAAGAGAAAATGAACAGTGTCATCTAGTGGTTGAAAACAACTTTCACTTGTGATGTCTCAGAATTGTACCATGATCTCCACCGTCTCCACTGAATCTCCACTGATCAAATCAATGTACAATCAGAGAATAAAAACAGCTGTCAGGTTGACATATGCCTGAATAATTACTAAAATGCATTAGAGATTGCACTGACCTCACTCACGTCTGAATAAATTAAGCTTATGACTTCTGGCGACCCATGCTAATGACAATTTCCCAAGTAAATGAGATTTAAAATTTGGAAAAGCTTTCATTAATATTTCATGAACACAGTAGGAACCACCATTACCCCTTAGTAGTACTTTCCTTGGCTGCATTTAACCAGAGATCCTATCAGTTCAGTAGCCTTGTTTAGAGAGCGCTGTTAGTTAATCAGGAGGCACTCCACTTAATACTGTCAGTGTACAGCAGTGCCACTGTCAGAAACAAATCCTGACAGAATGCTGTGTATGGTGTTTCTCTGATGGTGAAGGATCAATGAGCGATCATGGGTAAATCAATATGCTCTGGGGCCCTGCAACGTTCCAATGAAAAAGTGAACTCTACGCCTGTGGTTTGGTACAGAAATCACCTCATTTCAACAACCAGCCAATCAGAAAATCTCTAAATTAGTCTTCAAAGATGCATAAAAAGATAAACATATAAAGAAACACATGTATTGGTGGCAATTACACCAAGTGCAAATTAACGTCTCCACTGAATGCCTCTCGTCGCATTTAAAAAAAGAAACTTCGTCTTGAGATGCATTTAATTGCTCCTCTCATATTCTGAATGCTTTTATTCCACTAGAGGATGTCAAATTAGTATGCTATAAGTGATGCAAGATCTCTGATGCACTCTGTGCACTTTTGTGCCAGAGATTTGTCTTCCCCTTTTGACATAAATGCGCTCAAAAGGTGATCTGTAGAGCTTAAAAATTCTCAAGGGAGCTTGTCACCGGCTTTAAAGATTGTCACAATGTTAAAAGTGTTACTAGGAGGAAAGCCATTCTTGAAATGTCATGAGACTCTAGCCTGTCAGAAAAAAATAAAATCATTTTTCACATAATATCAAAAATGCAATTTGAACATGAATGGCATTCTTGATTTACCCTCAATTCACCTTTCTTAAGATGAGACAAAACGGTAAACAAAATATCTAGAGAAATGAGCATGTTATTTAACTTATATGTTATTCAAATGGCTCGAAATGGCCTACAAATGGTCTCAAACAATCATTCTTGCTCTCTTTAACCACTGTTATGCCATCTTGTCATCAAAGACGTTGCATACTGACTTGTTCATGCATACTAAATTGGGTAAACCTAAAAGCCCAGATCAGATCATACTCAAAAATGCTCAAATTTCTACAAAACAACAAAACTGGAAGGAGGATTACAGCAAGTCTCGTCATCCACACTTAGCTGCAGTATTTTCTTGCCTTAATAGAACTGTTTTACACTTTCTGACTAAAGGAACTACAACTCTGGAAACGGCGCCCTCTGGTGACTGGGGTGTGATTACAAAGGGGAAAAAATCGAAACAAAACTGCAGCCTGAAAAACTGGGATGGGGTAATACATGTCATGGAGGTGGCGCTATGTCAACCCGCTCTACTTTAATTGGCTCCATTAAAGCATGGACAGTGAACAAATTAATTATATCTGTCATTCAAATCTTTAAAATTTAGAAGTTGTGCAGTTTCACAGCTTTCACTGCTATTCTTCTTTCTTGCTTTCTTTCTTTCTTTCTTATAGGTTCAAAGAGCCTAACAAGATCCATTTTTAAACAAACATTATTTGGTTATTGGTCAGGTGGAGAAATAAATTATTAAGTAGGCCTACATGATTCATGAAATGCTTATTCATTATTTATCAACTGGGATGTTTAAAAAGTTTATCAACAGCCTATGATTTTAATCGAAATAGACAGTTTATTGGAAAGGATTTAGTTTCATAAGCCATATATATGTATTTTGCAGCATGCTATGACAAAAAAATATATATTTTCATTTTGGGAAACTTTTAATTTTACGCCACTATATTCCAAAGCATTTACTTTTTATTTAACAATATTTCAGGGAGGAAGCCTTGTAATGAATCAGGAGCCGAATTGAATTAACTAAACTGAATTAGTAGTGAAAAAGACCCGATATCGATGTCCAATTTGTGAATGAATCATTCTTTTCAATGAACCGGTTAACAAATCATTTTGAAAGATTCATGTAAATTTGACTGATTCGATTGCACAAATTTAATTATTTCGATGGAACAAATCATGTTAAAGGACAAGTCTGCGCTTTTACCTATATATCCATGTTTTATTGCCAGTAGTTATAAAGTGTAGTAGCCTATGAGCCAAATTCCACAATGTTTTAATGTATGGTCATGCACTCTAAAATGCCATAGAAAATCAACCAGTGTGAATCTGTAAGACCTCCATCTGTGCATTTGGACTCACTTTTTTCTTGAGAAGACAGAAGCACCTGACAAAACAAAAGGTCCTTACATTCAATCTCACTGCAGTGACGCAGCAGGTCTGAAATGTCTCGCTGGCAAGTGCTAGAAAACAGCCAGCCCTGTTTGCACCAGATAAGGTAATACCTGTAAGGTGTTGTGCAAGGTTCAGGATGCCAAATTGCTTCAGGTGGTCCCAGACCCCCAAAAGGTATCTCCACAAGGCTGGAGTAAATAGTCACACGCTATTCAACCCGTCTCATTTTCTCATTCATTAATTTCATTGTCCTTAATGACCCTTAATGATAGGAGGAAAACTGCAAAAAGTGGCATACACTAAAAGGTTTCTAGCACATTTAGTTGGGGGCGAAAATGACTAAACAGCTTCCATAATGGCCCACAAATTTGTGATCTATATAAATTTTAATGGCACTGTGGGCTGGTATAACCCTGTGGGTAGATTTTATGTCAATTTTATAGCATTATCAGAGTGAAACAACATCATCTATCTCTACTGCATAAATGTGATACAAGTTAAAGATGATGTATACATATTATAAAAGCGTGATGTGTGAGGTCAGAGAAAGTATGGATGCATACCAATGGGAACATACAGGCTGTACAGTGTTGAAGCTCATGGGTATCATATCTGCCTTTTGGATGAACCATATGGACAATGAATATGCAGCAAAACTACCCTAGATAAAAACACAACAGATGGCCCACCACAGAAATTCTTACAAAAGCAAATATGTTTCTTTAATATGCTTTAAAGAGCAAGTTGTGTTCGATCCTCATTTTATGAAACAACAGTTTATGAACAGTTATTTTGCTATTAGATTATACGGTTCAGTGTAAGAACGAACTGACTACAATAGAACTTTTGCTTATTATATTATACTGGGTATGAATGATACAGTATGGTGAATTCAGATTTTGATGAAACAAGAAGAGTGAAAGAGATTCTGTTCCTCTTTTATTAACTATTACAAACTTCTTCCCTACACAATCATACTTAACTGTCCCCTGTTCTATCCTGCAGTTAAATTTTGGCACAGTGAAAATACCTTCATTTGTCTTTGTCAGGGAATTAAGGAAAATCTATTTGACGGACTTCCAACTAATAAGGGAAAGAAAAGGTCAAATCATTTTCCCTGTCTGAAGCCCATGGCATTTTGTCCTGATTCAACCCTTTCCAATGTGAAGTTCTGAAGCTGAACAATAACTATCAAAATATTGTAAAATATACTCAATGGAAAGCCATAAGGTAGTGTTGAAGGAAAGAAAATCATTTTATTTGCTTCAACACTTCGCTAGAACGAAACAAAATAGAAAACACTAACAATACAACACATAACAACAATAAGTATGTAAGCATGGTTTGACACCTTCCAAATTAGGTGTCCAGCAAAACTGTCCTGTCATAGATGTCTAGTGCTGGTCTCCAGCTGCTCAGCCTCTTGACTTCAAGAATGTCCTCATCTCGAGCACGACTTTTATGTTTCTCCGCATACAGTGCACTGTGAATATATACAGTACATACACTTTAAGAAATTCCATAGATATTTCTTATCAGCCATGAACGGTGCAGGTCACCATAATTTAATTTCTTATACCTACCTGATATCTTTTGTTGGTGGTTTTCGGTGAATAAATGGTTTAAATGTGACAAAAGGCCTGGACCTGAAGTAATATACAAGTAAATATGTAAAAAAATATAGTATATTGGTGTCTGTGCTCAAGTTTTGTCTCCTCACTCTTGTCTTCCAGATGTTTCATGTTAATTAGTCTTGTTAAAACATTAGGTTCTTGTGTATTTATAGCCTTTGTGTTTTCCTTTTCTTGGTGCATCTTTCAGTTGCCCTGCTGTGTGCTGTGAAAGTTCTATATGGAAACTGTCGACTGTCTGCATGTTCACTTTCAATGGGGAGTTTTGAAATGTTGTACTTTGATATATCCCTTCACATTAAGAAGTTTTTTTTTGTTCATTAATTTGCATTAAAACATGGCTACAGTCATCTTTTTGGTCTATCTTACTGCATCTACAGTAAGCATGTTGACCCTTACCCAAAAGTGGCTGTGCGCAGTGATGATTCATATTTATGAAAGCCAGGGCTGTACTCAGGAACTAGAAATGGTCTGACCTTTGTTGAAGGGTAGATGCTGCATTTGTCTGTGGCTGAAAGAAGCAAGAAGATGTGATTTATTAGAGTTTTGAATGTCTCTCAGACTATAAATGTTTCAAACTATGTACTGTATGTAAGTACTGTAAATTACCCATGACCTAAAACAACATAGGGTGCACTGACTACACTTCACTAAATACAATTCCGCTTTATATGAATAGTTAAGAACAGTAGCAGGGAGTAACGTTATTAACATTGATAATGTCTTACCCTGCTTTTTCCTCCCCATGGATGATTCCAGGGAATTTTCTGAAATGCATTTCATGCTTCTCGTATGATTAATACCATCCATAAAACATCTCTTTCCAGCGTTATAGGCCTTGGGCTGTCCAAAGTTTGGATAAAAGCTCCATTCAGATGCAGACACCCTATTAGCCTCTAAATGGACATGGCAATAAATATAAATGATTCTGAAAAATGATCCCAGAATCTAATGACAAATTCCAAAGAAAGAGTTAAAAGTGTCTTGAGATGTTACAGCCTTAGTGATTACTGCAATGAAGTCATAGGAAAGTTTTCATGTACAGCTGCCACTAGAGATCCTTTTATTAATACTTGAACAGATAGACGCTGCTGATCAAAGCCTGACTCACGTGAGAAGGATCTCATCAGTTTCCTTTCATTGGGAAACTTTATGTCTTTGATGTGTGGAAATGGGGCGTCACTGTATCGAGGTTCAGGTATCCAGCGCAACTGGGATTTCCAGTCAAGGTCACATCTAAAACCATTGGTATCATTTTAATGTAGTGTAGAAGAAAAAACTCAAGCATAGGATACACATAGACATTAAGTTTGACTTGATTTGAAATATTGACATTGGCTAGAGATGGAGCACAAATCTCACAGTTAACTGTAATGTTGTAACCTCAGAGCTTCAAAATTAAGACTCAAGAGTCTCTCATATGTCCCACTCAGAAATTCTGTTCAATTTACGATTCAGGTTACGCAATAAAACTTTGACCCTTTGCTTCTACTGCTTCAAACACTTGAGGAAAATTGAAAAGCTGTCATTCACAAGTAACTTCAACTGCAGTTAAATCCATTTTTAATACTTTATGGGAGAGAAACTGATTCATGTAATAGTTACTCAGTGAGAACTGGCTCAACGTGTCTAACGTGAGGCTTGAAGTCCTGCTCTTTTCCAAAACTCCAGAATGAGTCACCGAAGTCGGTATGTTTCTTCATATCGCGACACCGTGACATTTCACTATAAGTAACGAGAAAAAAAGAAAGATGGAAAAAAGGGAATGATCTGCTATGCAGTACTTTTTGAACTTAAAGTAAATGTAGGCCTATAGGCTATTGATTGTGTTGTAAGTATTTCTATGAAAAAATAGCCTAGTCTACACAAGATTTTTAGAAATAGTGCTAATTAAAAGCTAATTAATTATTTAAGCACACAAAAAATGATCTCGTAAACACTATTCACTTCGTGAGGCGTAAGCTACAACTTTTTAAGAAACAAATGAATTGAGTGAATTTATAGTGTTATTATATGCGAGCAAGTGTTGCAATGAGACTCATTTTTTAAATATTTTCGTCTACTTGCGCCCACAGCAACGCGACTACGATAAATATTTTGTAGTAAATAAAATATCAATGTTAGACTGCCTATATATGGACCAAATATATTCTGGAAACCTTACCTCGTGTTCATTACGTAGCTAAATGAACCAGTGATCTATGTACATTGAGTTAAAGGCTGTAGACAAAACTATTGTAATAATCCGTTGCTAGGAGAACATAAGCAAAACTGACAATAGCCTTTAGAGTCTGATACAAATGCACTGTAAATCGATTGCGTAGCCTATATATATTTCTTTAATTATTCACTTACTGATATGCGTTATTTATTCACATGGTAATACTGTCGGTCTATTTGTTTGTTAGGATACGTTACAAAATTTAAGTAAAATAATTTGGATTTGGCTGACTTTAGCTTGTCAAAACGCAAGATGGCGCAAGAAGGTAATTTATCCTTACAAGGATTTTACTGTTTGTGTGTGTGTGTGTGTGTGTGTGTGTGTGTGTGTGTGTGTGTGGTGCTGTGTTGTGTGTGTGTGTGTGTTGTCGTGTGTGTGTGGTGTGTGGTGTGTGGTGTCCGGTTTTGTGACAAATGAGGCCATACATTGATACGACAAAGGTATGATATAGGTAGTACACGGGAGGCTGACGTTACGGGACATTACCCCCTGTCACCACTTTCAACACGCTATAAATAAAACAGAAGAGTGTATTGAAATCTGAAATTGCACCAAAGTCTCGAGGGGTAGGTTTAGGGTAGGTGTTGGTAAAGGGCAATGAATATACGGTCTCTGACAGTTTAAAACCATACGCCTATGGGAGCCACTTTTACAATGTAAACGAGGGGGTGTGGGGGTGTGGGTGTGTGTGTGGGGTGTGAATGCTAAGATTTTATTACTTAATAATCTAGCAGAGTGAGTCTAATCAATGCAGATGAAATATGGAAAGTGGCCTGTCAGGATGAGGGCTGACTTTGATATTAACTAATTTTATAAATATCTGAAGGAGTTATTTATAGCTGTGAAAACTTATAAAAGGGGGATATTTTTTCTTCTTTCTGTCAGGACATAGCAAGTTGTGATTCCAAAAAACATAGACTATTGGCCATATATTTCTGTTTATAATGCAATATATATGAAATACATGAGTTATGGTGTGAGGACTATTGGTTTTAGGGGTAGTGAGTGATAATGTCATAACTGTGATTAAATAAAATGGTACAATTGTTTTTATTTTCATGTCATTAACTGTCGCTGTTTTAAAAAGTAATGGCAGGTAATGTTGTGAGACCTGCTTTGACACAGTGTCTGATTGGAGCGACGCGACAGAGAGAGAGAGAGAGAGAGGAGAGAGAGAGGAGAGAGAGAGAGAGAGAGCTCTTTAAATCACCTGTACGGCATATATTCTTGCGCCTTCGGTTTGGGAAGGTGGACTGATCGCCAGGACAGTGTGATAGTGTTTTAACTCAAAGTTCTGCATTTGTCCAAAGTCGACACCGCGTACAATCTGCATCTTTAATGGACTATCACTGCCAACGACACCATACGGGACAATGTTAATGCATCATTTGCTTAACCGTCCACAAATGCCTTGATCTCGCAGGGACTTCGCAACAGTGCTGCAACTCGCGCAAAATCGACACACCACAGGACTTTTTGTTTTTCATTCGTGAATATGGCAAAGCGACTGCACTGAACTGGAGCCGAGGTTTGCAACACATTGTTGCAAATATTTTGAAGAAGAACACGATGCTCTCCCTCTCGCGTGCCCCGTAACTGCTTCCATTCATTCAGTCCAGCTTGGCTCGAGCACCGTCTTCTCTCCTGGAGATTTTCCTTCCAGTTTCCTCTCAATTATGTTCACTTTCGCTGCCTTTTGCTATATGCTTTCCCTTGTCCTCTGTGCTTCTCTCATCTTCTTCGCGATCTGGCATGTAAGTGTTTGCATCTTTGACGTGCTTTGTGAGATTATGCTGCAGAATGGCATGCATGTGTTAGAGCAGAGGTTGCTGCATCATACAAAACTGTCCATCACCAGATCAAAGCTTTCTTGATATTATGAATGTCTCTGGCATGTCTTACATCACCAAATTCAGAAGTCACTAATGATTATTTGAGTGTAAATTGATAGTGAAATTAGACTTGGGTCACAGCATTGGTGCATATCCTGACTTGGTGGCACCAGCTTGTGTCACGAAATTCTTTTGCACACCTTTTTTTGGGGTTCCCATCTCTCTAATGGACAAAACACCCTTGTGGGTTGTTTCAGATCCTGTTTATCCATTTCAGGAAACACATACCTGCGTTAAACCCCCATACAGTTCAACTGTACAAGCCACAGTCAGTGTTATTTTCCGGCAGCAGTTTGTGCCTGACCTGTTTTGATGTTACGCTGTCCTTTATGTCTGTGCACTTTATGCAAGGTGTAATACTGTTTTTTTCTTCCTTGAGGAAAGCTGCATTAAAGCACTGGCTCATATTCACAGCACTGCAAAACTGCTCTAGATTTGGGTCAGCACAGTCGTTTGCCCTAGGCTTGATTTTGCATAGCAACAGACATTATAGCCTCAAGGGTTAAATAAGGGGTAATTATGAGGACATCGCATTTGACCCAGACCTTTCTGTAAGACATCATTCAACTCAATCTATTTCCAATAAACTGTCCTTCAGTTATTCTAAAAGAAGTTCCTTTTATTTGTCAGTTATTTTGTGTGGAAGGCAGAAATGCTGTCCTCAGCGGTTTCAGCTTTTGAATCTTTAATAGACTTAATTCAATCGGCTCACAATGGGAAAATACTGACACGTCGGCCCTCTTTCACGTCTACAATTTGAATACATTTTAGGTTTCGAGTGTAGGTTCAGCATGATTTTATTGAATGCACTGAATATAGAGTATATGCATTATGAGACAGCTTCCTCACTGTCCTTTTAAGCCATGCTGAAACAGTTTGTCACGCAGACATATCAAAGAAAGCAGAATTCACTTTAAAAAGGACCGATTATTATAAAATCATGATTATTGAATGCCAAGACTGTCAGGGTCGAATGGATGAGGCAAGGACTCAATTGCAGAAGGAATTAGAGCTTTTATTAACAAAAAATAAAACAAAACAAACTGAAACTACCCCATTAGGGAAACCGACTGACAAGGCAGGACAGGACACAAGGCGCACACACAACATTCAACGACGAACTCACACAGGACTGCAAACACAAGGAGAATAAATAGGGAGCAAATGAGGAGGGTAATAATGGAAACACAGGTGGGGCAAATTAACCAATAATCAGGTAACAAGATGGGTGGGGTAGACAATTGACATGAGAGCACATGGCACACAGGAAACAAAGACAAAAGCCATGTTCTCACACAAAACAAAAACACAAGCACAAGGCCAGCAAAACAGTCACAAGCCATGTGCTTGAACAAAACAAGACACAAACACACAGCTAATGAGAATACTCATAAGCCGCGTGTTCACACAAGACATGACAGCACGCAGCCAGCAAAACACAAGCTGCGTGCTACACAGCACAAGACATAACATGAAAGCACACAGCCGAAGACACGAGCTGCGTGCAACACCACAAGGCACGAGGACAGAAGAGCGTACGGCCCGAGCGAACTCGAGACCGCACACTCCCACAACAAAACAGAACATGGAGCACGAGTGTCCAAACCCCGACACCAAACCGAAACTCAAGACATGAGTGCCGGGATCCGAACACCACGCTCCAACATGAAACAAGGCATGCAGACGAGAGCGCACGGCTCGAGCACACTCGAAGTCGCGCGCTCACAAGAAAACAAGACAAGACGGGAGTGTCAGGGCTCCGTCACAAAACCATGAATAAACTAGACCGAAGTGACAGAACCCTGACAAAGACAATGGGAAATTCTGAATATCAGTGGAACTTTAGTTGATAAGTGTCCTTCAACCAACATCCTTTGTGACATCCAAGTGATTCTGTTTTTAATAACGCATAAATTCTTATTTATATATGCAATTGTCATGCTGACAGTATTTATCGGCTGATGGCACCACACAAATGCACACAATCCCAAGGGACTATCTTGAGCTGTGGTGTGAAAAGCAGCAGACAGGGACAATATCCTATAAAGTACATTTCACGCTTTTAAGAGCCCTCCACAAAGAAATTGGAAAAGCATCTACTATTATATAATATTTGTGATTTATTTATTGTTAGTAAAAGTTTGGGGTCTGTAAGATTTTTTTATTAATATATTTATTTAGCAAGGACACAATAAATTGATCAAAAGTGACAGAAAATACATTTAACATTACAAAAATTTCAAATAAATGCCGCTTTTTGGAACTTTCTATTCATCAAAGAATCCTGAAACAAATGTATCACAAAAAAATATTAGGAATGCACAACTTGATAATAATAAGAAATGTTTCTTGAGCACTGATTCAGCATATTAAAATGATTTCTGAAGGATCACGTGACACTGAAGACTGAAATAACGACTGGTGAAAATTCAACTTTCGGGTATAAATAACATCTACCAGCAAGTCTAGTGAAAGATAGCAAAATCCTTGAAATCTCTTACAGCACCTTTTAAAAGTGAAGTTTTCAAACACTGCTAAGCCTATCTTTCTTTAACTTTCCTTAACTTAGATTACGAGCATGGAAGAATTCGTCCTTTTCAAAGGGATCTAAAGAGATGCCTAATCTGCATATTTCCCCTTGTGTGTTATTCTACATCTGAGGGGAAATGATCCCCACATTAGCTTAACTAACACTGAGAGTCAAAAGCTCCCTCAGCAGATGTTTCGAGTCCACTTTCACAGCCAGTGGAAACCAACACAGTAGTGTCCACAAAACGTTTGGCAAAGATGCACAGTTTAGAACAGATTGTCTATGTCATGTCTAGGTCTAAGTTTTAAATGTATTATTGAGATGTATAGTGGTCATCCTAATTGTGGCACATTTAATTCAAAAATTTAATTCGAAGAGCTCTTGTTAAACATTGGAGGACAACTTGATTATGCTACTAGGGGAACTGTGTTACGGTAAATAGGCTTACACGTGCTGACATGACTTGAATAATGCCAAAATATCAACACAGTCCTTTTCAAACAAACTTTTCAAACAGTCCTTTTAGAACAAAACATCTTTTCTATACAGACTAGATTTTCAGTTACGTTTATGTTCACAAAAACTGGTTAATGCTCTGTCTACTGCGTTTGAAAATAACACACCACCTAAACTCAACCCTAAATCTTAACAGTATTGTAAGCAAAAGCTTGCTTTTAAAAGAATAACAGTTTTCAGCTATTTTTCAACTATTTTATCGTGACTCACGATTCACAGGATACCTGAAACGCTCTGCAGTCTGCATTGCAATTCCAGTACTTACCGGGGGTGCTACCGAGCAAGTTTACTACATCAGAAAAGCCATACATATTAAACCCGTTGTGATGCAAATGTAAAAATGTATTAGTTTACTAATTATACACTATGGAAAAAGGGTTTTGTCATAACATACTATTGTAACTCTCATAATTTGTGTGAAAAGAAATAAAAGTTGTTGGTGTTTTACTGCTAATCGGTAATTTTATCTGGAATCTGAGTGAATTGTATGTATAGGTTTGTTTATGTAGTTTTTGAGCAACAAAATTTCCAATGAGCCTATGTTGGTTTTGTCATTTGGTTTACTCAAGCTATTAGTATTAGGAAGGGCTTACGCAAGCTAGTAGTATTAGGAAGGTCTATAACCCAAAATCTTGGGTAATACCACTAAGAAGTGGTATTAACACAATTTTGGAAATAATAGGCATTGGGTCAGTGTTAGAGAATGAGGTGATGGATTAGGGCAAGCGTGATATCATTTGTAGACATTACAGCAGGCAATCATAAAGAAATCTATAATTTCTCACAGCCCAATTCCCTCTTACTGGCAACACATTGTGTTATAATCATGATAAATATGAGAATGTTTGAGGAAATCACATCTACTAATTTAAATATTAAAGACAGAGTTTACTGAGCAACAATTCTATTCTGTGCATTACGAGTATATATATATACAAGTACAGTTCTCCAGTCAGCTCAGCTTTTTTCAATACAACGTAATCCCCAGATGGGTAAACTGATGTCACATAGGGAACAAAACAGCAATGTTTCCACATGGATGCAATGTGCACATGTTACATTATTTGGTGATTTTCTTTCTGGAAGGCATGTAACATACGCAGGAACATTTTGAATTTCACAACTATGATTAAGATTCATATGCTGCTGTTAAGTTTTTATGCTTCATCAACATTTATGAAAAGTGTTCAGTTATTTATGTCGCTTGTGTAGTTTATATGGTTCAATGATTCCCCTTTCATGGTGCAAGTTTAAATGTGATTATTAAAGGATGGTCAGATTTAAAACGTGTATGTAATGCTTTTTTTTCTGGTTATGTAGCGGTTACACCGCACACACTTATCTGACAGCCAAGCAGAAAAGCAGTTAAAATCAAACCCCATTTTTACTGCTCATGTCGCCTTCAGAATTGAGAGAGCATTGCTGTACTATGGGAGAGGTAGTGTAGGAGGAGAGGGCAGTTTGGTCTGTAACAGGGGAAATAAGCTTGTCTAATTTGATCTAACTTTAATTTAGGCTTCTCTTGCCTTGTGCATGAGCTATAGCCATGAGGCACCATAAGACCCTATTTGCTCTGATGCACTTACTAAAGGGGATCATTTCATATGCCTTTTCAATCTGTATAATTTTTGTCACATCAAACATTACTTTCACCATCATGATATACTGGATATTCATAATATATTAAAGATTTCAAGATGTTGTGAACTCAAGAACCTTAATATTCAAGTTTATCACGTGGTATTTTATGTATCTCATTCTACAATATATAAATGAATATATATATAAAATGATTACTGATAGTACACAAAATATTTCAGTTGTATCACCCAGCTCAACTTCTGCTATGCCAATGAGATGCAGAAATAATGGAGGATAAATCAAAGTAACAAAAGGAGCACATATCCTTGAAAATCACGCAAATGCTGCAAATCCATGTGTCTAGCCTAATGATAACGATTGTGTTCCCTTTTCTTCTTTGGGTTTTCAGATAACAGCCTTTGATGAGCTTCAGGCAGACTTCAAGGTGCCGATCGATCAGGGCAATCCACTTCATGCGGTAAGTCATGCAAATAATGGACTTGATCATTTGATTCATTGCCCTTTCCTGCACTTCCATGGAAACTAATGAGTTTGTATGCGTGCCTGTGTTTATTTGTTTATGGTGGGAATATATTTTAGCAAGCCCTCTGATCTTTTGCAGGCACCAGGTGTGTTGCCTACCCCAAACTCTGAAACATTTCCTGTCATCCGCAGCACTGCATGAATAATCCATAGAGCAGCTGTCTATGTGTTGTCTTTCCTCTGCTGGAGGCCCTGGCAGCTTTAATCTAGCTAATTAATTCAAGCTGAGGCAACTTTTCCAGTTTTTTGGATACACCAACTGTTATCCAAAATTTTAGAACAACATTGTCATTCTATATGCCAGCATTGCAAAATAATTTACATGTGTGTGCTTGATACCTTGCCAGGCTACGTAGCGACAGAAAACAAAGCAAGAGGCACAAGCGAATGCAGATATTTTTGGTCTTTTGGACTTCGTGTTGGAAAGTCTCACTGATGTGTAGACTGAGTCGTGTATCCGCTCCGCATAAAACTTCTGTAGTGGTAATTTATTGCTGTCTTCCAAACAAAGTGTCAAAGTAAAAGATACACACTCTCTATGTCAGACTGGAGGGAACTATGGAGGATCTGGAAGGTGGGGGTGCTAAAAGATTGATGGCCTCCTAGCTGATCTCACCACCCAGTCAAGTCAATCTCACACCCTGCCTGGCTAATTGGTGGCTTCTGTCAGTCTTCAGCTGGGAGGAAGTCAGGACTTCATCCTGTGATTGTCATTGGAGCTCCCCTTATGACTCTAGTCTGCACAGTAGTGCTACAGTCACTGTGTTCAGTCCCTCAGGCTCCATTTACATCTGCCATTAACGAGCTTTTCGCAAAATTATTTCTTTATGAGTAGATTTTAGGGCTGAGAGTTAATTTAATGCAATTAATATAGATGCAATAATTCACACAATTAATGCAGCATTGTTTATTGGTTCTTTTTTATTTCCGATGGTATAGGCTAATGTTTTATTATGCTTATGCTGTTTGTATCAAAACAACACAGTCTGCATGTACCCTGTGATCAGCCATACTTGAATGGCTATAAATATTAATTTGTTCTTCAGAAACTGAGGGGGGGGAAACAGCAGTATTGGTAAAGATATCTGTGAGACTGGCCTTGATAGTACTTGATAGTAAAAAGATATTAGCATAAGATGAGACAGAATAGAGAATCTTGAATTAAGTTTATTTTTCTTACCTCATTGGCAAGCAGTTTTCCCCTTGCTTAGGCAAAAATTAATAGGAAAATATATACATAATAGCAGTATCAGTAACACTGTTCGTAATAACAATATTGGTGAGACTGGCTTTGATAGTACAAAAGATGCTATTATGTAAAGTTTATGTATATTTTATAATTCTTGTATATTTTATTGTAAAAGTTGTATATACAAACCCAATTCCAAAAAAGTTGGGACACTGTACAAATTGTGAGTAAAAAAGGAATGGAATAATTTACAAATCTCATAAACTTATATTTTATTCACAATAGAATATAGATAACATATCAAATGTTGAAACATTTTGAAATGTCATGCCAAATATTGGCTCACTTTGGATTTCATGAGAGCTACACATTCCAAAAAAGTTGGGACAGGTAGCAATAAGAGGCCGGAAAAGTTAAATGTACATATAAGGAACAGCTGGACCAATTTGCAACTTATTAGGTCAATTGGCAACATGATTGGGTATAAAAAGAGCCTCTCAGAGTGGCAGTGTCTCTCAGAAGTCAAGATGGGCAGAGGATCACCAATTCCCCCAATGTTGCGGCGAAAAATAGTGGAGCAATATCAGAAAGGAGTTTCTCAGAGAAAAATTGCAAAGAATTAGAAGTTATCATCATCTACAGTGCATAAAATCATCCAAAGATTCAGAGAATCTGGAACAATCTCTTACGTCATGGTCAAGGCCGGAAAACCATACTGGATGCCCGTGATTTTCGGGCCCTTAGACGGCACTGCATCATACAGGAATGCTACTGTAATGGAAATCACAACATGGGCTCAGGAATACTTCCAGAAAACATCGTCGTGAACACAATCCACCGTGCCATTCGCCGTTGCCGGCTAAAACTCTATAGGTCAAAAAAGAAGCCATATCTAAACATGATCCAGAAGCGCAGGCGTTTTCTCTGGGCCAAGGCTCATTTAAAATGGACTGTGTCAAAGTGGAAAACTGTTCTGTGGTCATACGAATCAAAATTTGAAGTTCTTTTTGGAAAAGTGGGACGCCATGTCATCCAGACTAAAGAGGACAAGGACAACCCAAGTTGTTATCATCGCTCAGTTCAGAAGCCTGCATCCTTTTTGCGGTGGTATGGGTTTGCAGGATGCGTGTGCATGGGCAGCTTACACATCTGGAAAGCACCATCAATGCTGAAAGGTATATCCAATTCTAGATCAACATATGCTCCCATCCAGATGTCGTCTCTTTCAGGGAAGACCTTGCATTTTCCAACATGACAATGCCAGACCACATACTGCATCAATTACAACATCATGGCTGCATAGAAGGATCCGGGTACTGATATGGCCAGCCTGCAGTCCAGATCTTTTACCCATAGAAAATATTTGGCGCATCATAAAGAGGAAGATAGAAGACCTAAGACAGTTGAGCAACTTGAAGCCTGTATTAGACAAGAATGGGACAACATTCCTATTCCTAAACTTGAGCAACTTGTCTCCTCAGTCCCCAGACGTTTGCAGACTGTTATAAAAAGAAGAGGGGATGCCACACAGTGGTAAACATGGCCTTGTCTCAACTTTTTTTTGAGATGTGTTGATGCCATGAAATTTAAAATCAACTTATTTTTCCCTTAAAATTATTCATTTTCTCAGTTTAAACATTTGATATGTCATCTATTTTGTATTCTGTAATATAATGTTGAACTTTAAACTTCCCCACATTACATTCTGTTTTTATTCACAATTTGTACAGTGTCCCAACTTTTTTGGAATCGGGTTTGTAATATCTTTATGCTGATTCTATATTAATTTGGGGATTCAATGTGCAATTATTATTACATATTTTAATGTTAGATGCAATTAATAGAGATGAATTAGGATTATTGACTTAATGTTTACTCAATTTGCAACTTGTTTTGTAGTAGATAATATCTAAAAATCTTTGAAACAAGATACATTCAATAGAGAACCAAAATAGCTAAAGATATTATCATAAGATAACACAGTTTTTCTTACCCCATTTGGAAAATGGCATTTTTCTTGTTTTAAGCATAAATCTAACACCAATTAGTGAGGGTTAAACATTTTAAACCTTATCACTGATAAATCAGAGAGCGAGAGCTAGCAGAACCATCACATTTAACTGCCCGGCTAATTCTGTGGAGGCATTCAAGACATAATTCTCCAGCAATTAAACACTTCTGATGCTATTCTTTTATAAGTTTCTCTAATAATCCTTGTTTTCTTTATGTGTTGAAATGAGGCATCTTTCATGTTAACGTTATGAGCTCATTAGATGGAATTTGTATCTGCTGCGTTGCCTGATGCGTTGCCTGATGCGCGCAAGCTTTTAATATTTTATCATGCTGATGTTCGAGATAAACATTACCATGCATGTGGCCGATTTCAATGTAAAACAACACTAAATTAAAGGTATTATGTTGCTTGCATGATGGCAATATGAGCATTCCAACACATCAGCTCAGTTTTTTTTATTTACTTTTGTAGAGACATAAGCTAAATTCAATACACTTTAAATCAAACTCAGTGCCAAGCTTTACCAGTTGAGCTATAGAAGGACTGATAAAACAATAGTTAATTGTCTACTATTCAGAATTTATGGTAAAAAATATTACCTACCACGTCGGCTTTAGATTTGACATTAGACAAGCCAGAATTATTCATACAATAAGTTATTTTCATAAAAGTAAAAAAGTGTAAATTATTAACATGATGCAAAGTGACAATTGATTTTTCTGGTTTCTAAAACAGATTGTGGTCAGCAAAAACTGTCTGCAAATGAACCCCTATTTAATGTATTCTAAGCCATATTTTATTATAATTGTTTTTTTTGTTCATGGTTTGAGTATGAGGGATGCCAAGCAACACATCCATGTTGGCATCTGCCTAATTTGGCTAGTGTCTAAAGTGACCAAAATTAGTTTGTTCAGAGGCTCAGCTTTTGATCACATCTGTTCATGCTCTTTTCATGCCATCATTATAGATGCTGAATATTATTTGTGCTACAGAGATGACAGACTCACTTCTGCTGTGTTTGCATTTGTATGTCCGTCAAAGATTACCCATTTGTACGTTGCAGATTGCATGGCTCAAGAACATAATATTCTCACTGCTGTATTGACTCTTTGTCCTATATTTAATATATTGTTTACACTGTATGCCAGCACTTGTCAGGCAGAATTTGTGCTGACGAATATTTCAAAGGGAGCTGAGTCTAATTGCCTGCTAATTAAAAGTGCTGATATGGCTGCAGTTATCTCCAGTCGCTATAGCTGCCAGTGGAATATATTTGCATGCTGTTGTTGAGGAGGAATGGTGTGAAAAATGTCTTAAGGAAATTTGGATGAACTGAAATGAGGTGCGGTCCAAAAATAGGCCGAGAGTTGAGTGTAACTTTCATGGATGCTTGGTGTAATCTCTGAAACACAGCTGTGTGCTGGAACAAGAGAGTGGGAGGTTGCCAATCAAAGCCTTGAAAAAACTGTTTAAAAATGCACTGAGGAAACTTTGGGGAAAATAGCTGCATATCAATTACTTTTCACAAATTCAGCAAACAAGCGTAATGCCACATTTTTTACTAGTGGAATTATTTGTGTCTTTGATAAATATATTGCAAGATAACTGTAGTAAACATTTATTAGTCATATATCATATACATTGTTTTATAAAATATATTATATTATATTAATATTATATTATATTATTTATATATTATAATTATATATTTATATATTATTTTGTTATATTATATTATATTTAATATAAACAAAAAAATCTTCAATATATATACAGCATATTATTTGAGCCTGGACAATCTTTATATTAAAGGGGTCATATGATGCTTTTTTAAAGATCATTATTTTCTGTATTTGGTGTAACAGAATATGCTGAAATGCTTTAATGTTCAAAAAACACACTATTTTCCACATAATGTACATTATTGAGGTCCGCTAGGCCCTTCCTCTCTCAAAATTACGCTTTTCGTTTTCTACAAAGTCCTTCCTTCCGACAAGCGCAGTCTGCTCTTTGATATGGCCAGCTGACCCAGTGCATTGTGATTGGCCGTACACCGCAAGCACTCGTCGGAAATGTAACGCCCCCTTACCATAATCGCGAGCTTCATCTTTCAAAATAAATGTAAAGACAGAGCCTGAAAAAGGAACAGAGTCTCGTGACAGACACAATGATGAATATGTGTTTGCAGTACACAAGCCACTTTTAAGACAGCTGACTCCACTGTGATGTTGACCCTCATTCCTCCCCCCCTCTTCTTCTCTCACACACACACACGATGCGCAAAACTTTTTTTTGAACAGTCAATAGCAAATACTTAACTAATAACAAAACATACTTACAGTAGAAGCGCCAGATTGTCATAGCAAAGTCAGAATTACCTCCTCTCCTAGGTTCACGAAACGGTCGTCCATAAAATGCATTGCTGTTCTGTTGTAAGTAATCTTAAAGATTCCTAAATGCATCTACTTTCGGAAGGCTAAATAAAGTGCTTTTGCTTTCGCCTAGAAACACACAGCGTCTCCCTGACATGGCTGCTTCAACACTAACTGCGGTTACTGAAACCACACCTTTTTTCTTTGCGTGAACATTTGGGCACATTATGCTAATATTTCCACATAGTGAGGTAGATGGCGTGGCAGAGTCTTAACTTTGATAAAGAATATCTCTTTGGTTTTGAGACTTTAGTCTTTGCAACTTTACGGATTTTCTTTATGCACCAAGAGCTTGTAACACTCCAAAGAGAAAGGAAAACTTGAAATCGCATCATATGACCCCTTTAAATTAGAAATTAGGTTATTACAAATTAGTTTTTCTCCCATGTGCTATCTGGAATACACTGTAAAAAATAAGTAAGTAAATAAATATTAAATGTCCTCTGTCTGAAAAGAATCATTTGTACATGTAAAAACATATGGGAAAAGAATGCAGCATCATCATTAGTTTGTGTGTGTGTGTGTGTGTGTGTGTGTGTGTGTATGATTAAACTGACTAACAAGGCCATTTGTGATAAAGAGAGTATTCTTGCTGAGTAGGAGTGTTGTAGTGGTCACTATGGGTGGTTCTGTGGATCAGTGAATAACAGTACAAATTATTTAATTATTTACATGTGCAGGCTAGTAATGTAAATAATGTATTGAGTTGAATGAAGTTAATGTGAATTTCAAAAATAGCAATCAAATATGTATGCTTGCATCTTTGCACTCTTGCCATATGTGGCATATGAACAGTGCTCTTTTAGGCAAAGTGCTGCCATTGTTCTTCTGTGTTACTCATGTAAGATTTATTTGTGCCTTAACACATGTCCATACATGCCTCCTATTGAGTTCTGCTGCTTTTTGTGCCTCAAATATGAAAAATTATTCCATAGTGCATATATGACAGAAAAGGCATGCAGAGAAAGTAAATTTAAAAAAAAAAGTAAAAGTAAAAAAATTAAAAAAAAACTCTAACCTGGTTTAAATCTTCAGACTTTGCATTGAGATCTCTGTTGAATTAGATTTATTCCATTGCACACATGGGATTAAATGGTAAACCATGAACTACTATGTCTGGGCGTGTATATATAAAAATAGATTTTGAAACATTGTCCCCTGGAGAGTACCGCCACTTTTCCTTTTCCACTTTTCAAATATAATCGCCATATGCCATTTTCACATGCCATTCAACAATCTCCCTGCCATTTTTTCCACCTCTTGGCAGTTGTTTTTCTAAATGCAAGTCCCTTGATGTCCTTGCCAGTGTATAGTGCTCTGTGATTCTGCAAGGGAACACGGGCCAGGAGCCGAGGGAAGACAAGAGCCTTAGGTAGCAGTGCATGTCAAAGCCATAACTACTGTGCCACAAACACCTATTGTGTGAATGCATATACACTTTTAAGCCTAGTTAAAATCTACTCCGCTACTCCTTCTTCTTTTAGCAGTTGAAGGATGTTGTCCTTGAGATTGGCATTTTAGGTGTTATAGGAGATTTAACAGATATTTATTTCTCTTAACAGCGTGAAAGACTTCGAAATATTGAGAGGATCTGCTGCCTGCTGAGAAAGGTATGTAACATATTTATCTGTGGGGGGAATTTCAAAGTTTAGCCCATCCTGATTGACAACTTTACTGAGCATTCAAGGGCACATGTATTGTATTTTACACTTCGATTTTCCTTATATATAGTTTCCTTATATATACTTATTTTCCAGTATATAGTAAACTTTAACCAAAGGATATTGTCATTGAGCCTGTGAAGAGTAGAGTCTAATTTTAGCGATGACCCTATTCTACTGTATGTATCTTGTAGTAAGACATATGGTGGCAACTTTTTATGATTCATTTCATTAAAGATATTTATTTATATTATATTTATTGGGAAACTAGTGCTTACATTTTTCAGTATGCTGCAATATATGCATGGTTATGTATGGCTACATATTGATAAATATAATATTACATTGAAAATTATGATTTATTAATCAAAGGTATTATAAAGTGTTTCCCACACCTACATAGTGTGAAACTGAGCACATTCTGCGTGTTTGAACATTTGAATCCAAGCACTATCCAAGTTACAGGGGGCCAGAATCTGTTATGTTCCATATATATTGTGCCAACATCAGCAGAATGCCTTTATGAGTAATATGTCTGATGATATGAGGCTCGTCTAGAGTCCCAGCTGCTCCGTGTGCATGTGCACCTCGCAGAAAAGTTTTCTGCTGTCACTCAGTTTCACCTGACTGCAAATGTAAAAGAAAACACTGCCTGACAAAAACACTTATCCAAGCAGAGTCCACACGTGCTTCATATGCGCTTGAGCTGAATTGCCTTTAAAGGGGTAATATGATGCTATTTCGATTTTTCCTTTCTCTTTGGAGTGTTACTATCTCTTGGTGCATAAAGAAGATCTGTAAAGTTGCAAAGACTAAAGTCTCAAATCCAAAGAGATATTCTTTATAAAAGTTAAGAGTCAACCACGCCTACCTAAAACGCCTCGTTCTAACATGCCCCCACATGTCTACGTCACGATGTGGGAAGATTTGCATAACGCTGCCAAAATGTTCACGCAAAGAAAGAAGGCGTAACTTTTATTCTCGCTGTAGTATTGTTACCCAGGTTGGTCCGCCGCAGTTCGTGAAGGCGCTGTGTGTTTTGTTGTTAAAGCGAAACTACTTTGTTTTGCCTTCCAAAAGAGGAAGATATCCGCTTCGTCATGCCTAGAGCTGATCCGTGCAGATCGCTGAGGAAATACATCAACTTCGCACTGTGGATCACCAGATCGGCTTTCACCGTGGACGAAGCGGAGTCACATGTGGTTGCCGCAAGCCCACCGGCCGCTCCTTCGTCGAATTCGCCGGCCGAACCGTTCTCAAGCCCGCTGGCCATTCCTCACTCTAGCCCGCTGGCCTCCGCTTACTCTAGTCCGCCACCGCTCACTCAGACTCTTGAGGTATTCGGCCAATCACAATGCACTGGATAGCTGGCCAATCACAGCACACCTCGCTTTTCAGACCAATGAGCTTTGTAAAAATCAACGCGTTTCAGAAAGGCGGGGCATAGAGGAGAAACGATAATGCACAGTATGTGGAAAAGAATGTGTTTTTTGAACATTAAACCGCATAAACACATTTCATTACACCAAATACACAAAATAATGTTCTTTTTAGCAACATCATATGACCCCTTTAATTTTACAGACACACCATTTATAAAATGGTTTATAGCTTGTGATTGGGCAAGCCACATTTAAAGGCAGTGAATGGTTTTAAACAAGGCCGTCCTTAGCTGACGCGGGGCCCGGTGCGAGGTTGGGAGTGGGGCCCCCCTCGGTCCGTTCGAGATCACGTTCCGGTTCACCGCGGGGCCCCCTCAAGCGCGGGCCCCGGTGCGACCACACCAGTTGCACCCCCCTAAGGACGGTCCTGGTTTTAAAGCTAGCTCCCTCTTTGTTTCTCGGTTGGGGTCTTCATGTACACAGGGCATGTGGTTTGTTTGTCATTTATTATCATTATTAATTATCTTGGTTGTAAACATTAGCTTAAGGCTCTTATTGCTTCCCAATGGGCCACAGTGTCTTTGCTGTAACTGACATGAGCACAGTGATAATTTGTTAGAATCAAGCCAGAGATCAAGCCAGAGAGTAAATAAACAAAAGTGCATTTTCATTCTGAACAGGTAGTCCTATAACAGATGGTGTCTCTTTACTCAGCAAATAAGAGAGTTTAATATATTTGTGCATGGGAGAATAAACACATACCTAGCAGAGTTTTTGTCAGTGAGACAATTTTATTGCCGAGTGAATCTGTGGATTGTGCAGCTTTCCAGAATGAGACATTCAGTTATGCTCACAGGTATTCAACACTAGGGTGACAAAAGCTAGCATGAGATCATTTATTTTCCCCCACTAGAGGTGCAGAGTATTTTTCTCAGCCGACAAACCAACATGCATGCTTTCTCATTTTTGTTAGCCCGGTATAAATGTCACTTTTTAACATCTGTGTCATTTTGTGTGTATTCACCCAAACGTCTGGAAAAAAGAGAAAGGAATGATGGTCACGCAGAGCTTCCTTGCAAAGCACCAGAATATTTTTAGACAACTGCTAACACATCTTTTCAGGATCCATAATTCAGATACTTCACACTTTAATACATTTATACACATTAATACGGAGTGTATTTGTTTGTAACAAACACACACACACACATTTATCGATGCATTTATCGATTATTGATTAAAAAACAGTATACTGTAACAGTAATTTTATCCAATATTAATATAGTTTTAAATTAACAGCTTTCTATTCATTCATTCATTCATTCATTCCTTTGATGTCAAAGCTGAATTTTCAGCAGCATTATTCCAGTCACATGATCCTTCAAAAACTATTCAAATATACTTATTTGGTGTTCAATAAACTTGACCAAATTAGTAATTATCAGTGTTGAAAACAGTTGTGCTGCCTAATATTTTGCTGGTAACTTTTTCAGGTTTCTTTAATGAATAGAATCTTTTGTAACATTGTACATATATTTACTGTGACTTTTACTAAATAAAAAATATTGTTTTTGAATGATAGTGTACATAAATTACATTTTTGTTTTATTCATTTTGTTTATTAAAAACATTATCTGTTCAGCTGGTCAACATAGTGTCAGGATCAGACTTTTGTACCTGTTTTGCCCCGTAGTCTTTCCTGTGTCCCCTTATTTGGTCATGTTCCTGTCCTTGTTTAGTTAATTAGTCATTCTGCACTCTTAAAAATAAAGGTTGCTTCACGATGCCATAGAATTAGACCTTTTTGTCTAAATGGTTCCATAAAGAACCTTAACATCTGAAGAACCTTTCTGTTTCACAAATGGTTCTTTGTGGCGAAAAAAGGTTCTTCAGATTATAAAAGGTAAGAAAGAGATGGTTCTTTAAAGAACCTTTGACTGAATGGGTCTTTGTAGAACCAAAAATGGTTCTTACATGGCATCGCTTGAAGAACCTTTTGAAGCACCTTTATTTTTAAGAGTGTGTGCACCTGTGTTTGGTAATTGTCCTGTGTTTATAAGTTCTTGTCTGTGCGTTTCTCTTCTGTCAGGTCTACTTGTTGGATGTTTTGTGGTTCCCGTGTTCCTGTTGTGGCTTATCCCCTGTGATTCCTGGATTAAAGACTTTTGCTTGTACTCCACATTTCTCTCGTTCCTCCCACAGCGAATCGTGACATAGGTTGTCACCTTAAGTAAAAAATAGTTTAATTAAAAAAATCTACTTTGTATTTGTGCTCCCAAAAATATGGCTCTCTGAATATATTATAAAGTATATCATCACCATATAATTCAACAGTTCTGCTCTGTGGCTTTGTATCTATGAATAATAATAGTTTCATTTTGCTGTGAAGTTCTGTCCCTGCAGTTTACCATCATTGTTTTGACCCTGTCTTTCTCTTAAGCTAAGCTTTTCTGTCTAACTCTGAAGGTCAAGGTCAATATTCCAGCAGCCAATCAGAAGCGTCCACTGGGGGAGTGCAGCGTAATCCCCTATGGTTGCCAACGCTGTGTGTTTGTTCTTCAAATGAGAAGCTACTTTTTGATGTTGCAGTACAAACGTTTCTGTCCTCTCATCATTCCACTTCACACTTGCATTCATCACCAAAGTGTTTGCACAGAATTTGCGATAAATGGAAATGACAAGGTGGAACTGAAAGGCAGAGGATCATTCATAAAAACCTGTATGATGTGCATATCTCTTTGGAAACTATCCTAATGATATTTGGGTACATGCTGATACACATAATTCGAGAAACGACAGAGCATAAAACATCTGATGAGACTTTTTTTTAACCCAGGGTCTGAGATCTCTGATGAGACTTTTTTTGAACCCATGGTCTGAGATCTGTGATGTTGCATCTTCTCAGAGGACCACAAAACCTTGTAATTGCTGAATAGTGTACTTTTTGTACCAAATGGAATTACAAAATGCTGATTGTTTTCAAACAGGTTGCCTGAACATCAACCAAAGATTAAAAAAAAAATAATAAACAATAACTATATATACACTACTGTTTAAAAGTTTGGTGTCAGTAAGATTTTTTAATGTTTTTTTAAAGAATTCTGCTCACCAAGCCTGCATATATTTGATCTAAAATGCAGCAAAAGCAGTAATATTGTGAAACGTGGTACAATTTCAAATAACAGTTTATATTTTAATATATTGTTTTAAAAAAAAAAAAAAAAATGTTTTAAAAAAATTATTCATGTGGTCAAAGCTAAATTTTCAGAATCATTACTCCAGTCTTCAGTGTCAACATGATCCTTCAGAAATAATTCTAAAATACTGATTTGCTGCTCAAGAAACATATATTATTATTATTATCATCAATATTTAAAACAAGTTGAGTACATTTTTTTAGGATTATTTGATGAATAGAAAGATCAAGATTCAAAAGCTTGGAGTCAGTGTGTTTTTTTTTTTGGGTGGGGACAGTGGTGTGAAGTAACGAATTACAAATACTCACGTTACAGTAATTAAGTAGTTTTATCAGTAATTGTACTTTTTTGAGTAGTTTAAAAATTGTGTACTTTTACTTTTACTTGAGTACATTTTAAGTGATGTATCGGTACTTTTACTCCGCTATTTTCCTCCGTTTGTGGTCGTTACAGTTTTAATTTTTATCCATCAACGTGATTGGATAGATAGAGAGTAATAGGTCTCATGACTTTCGTCAAATCAAATTGTGCATAGAAAACTTTAACCGCCAACTACTGTTTATCATGGCTGCTGGAAGTGCATTCTTCAAGCATCAATTCAGTCGCATCTTCATCTAACTTAATATGTTAAGGTAAATTTCGGATTTCTGCTTACTAAATGATTTGTATATATGCTTGCCTATCTACACGGCCTGAAATTTGGTGTGAGGTTGCGGGTATTGCGTACAGTGGGTTAACTGTAAAAAAATGAAAAACCCATTATAAACGAGCATTTGTTGCATCCAGTGGGGACAAAAATGATGGATTATAATGACTTATACTGTCTATTTACGCGTTGCGTTGCATCGCGCCGCGTAACATAAAACCATGTCTGCATTTGTGATAGGAAAAATTACAAACTACAAACGCTACTCTACACTGCCCAAAAAACTTCGTTTTAAACTATGAAATAAAAAACGCTTTAAATATGAAAAATTACTTACAGTCTGTGAGTCAGAACAGCCGGCATTGTAGTCTACTCTCCCAGAACAAAAAAACAGTCCTCCATAAAATGTGCTGCACACATCTGAATATTTGGGTTGAAGTGTCTTGGAACGGTGTTGTAAGTACAACTTAACCACTGATTTCTAGTCGGTCCATTTTTGTGAAGACCAAACAAAGTAGTTTCGCTTTCCCAATGAACACGGCGGCCTAGAGTGAGCAGAAGCCGGGGGCTAACGTGAGGAACGGCTGGAGGGCTAGAGTGAGCAGAGGCCGAATGATGAAGCGGCGGCCAGTGGGGCCCATAAAGAACTAGGCGGGTGGGCTTGCGGCAACCACATGTGACTACTCCGGGCTGGACTCCGCTTCGTCCGTGGTGAAAGCCGATCCGGCGATCCACAGCCAATTTGATGTATTCCTTCAGCGACCAGCACGGATCAGCTCCAGGCATGACGAAGCAGATTATCGTCCTCTTTTGGAAGGCCAAACAAAATAGTTTCGCTTTTACAACGAAACACAGTGCCTTCACGACATGGCGGCGGCAACACTACAGCTACAGCATGAACATTTGGGCGGTGTTATGCAAATCTTCCCACATAGTGAGTTAGACATGTGGGGGCGTGTTAGAACGAGCTGTTGGCGTGGCTGACTCTTAACTTTTATAGAATATTATTTTGGATTTGAGACTTTAGTCTTTGCAACCTTTACAGATCTTCTTTATGCCAAGAGCTTGTAACACTCCAAAGATAAAGAAAAAAAAATTAAATCGCCCCATCAGGGACACTTTAATATTTTATGTGCAAAAACAGCATGCTGTCTCAGTGGCCTTACACATGATTTTAAATCTATTTTTTTTCAAACTTTATGATTTAAATGGGGATGATTGTACTGAGAATAACTTTCATCTTTTCTTCAACTGAATACTGTGTAATGTATTTTAAAGAGTTGGCAGTCAAAATTAAAACTGCTGGATGATAGATATTCATCATTCTTTAAGACAAACAAGATAATGCGAATTACAGAATGTACAACGTTTTTAAAAATGTATCAATTGCGGTGTACAGCATTTATTATGAGGAGGTAGAATCCACAGCTCAGTACTCACAACTCAATACTCATGAGTACGTTTAAATAGGCTACTCTTTTACTCTTACTCAAGTAGTATTTTGGACAAGTACTTTTACTCTACTCACACTACATTTTTTGGAAGGTATGGTACTTTTACGTGAGTATATTTTTTCAGTACTCTTTCCACCACGGTGGGGATTATAGAAATAATACTTTTATTTAGCAAAGCATGTACAAATGATTTCTATTTCAAATAAATTATGTTCTTCTGAAGTTTCTATTAATGAAAGTGAAAGTGACGTGACATGTGACCAAATATGGTGACCCATACTCGGAATTAGTACTCTGCATTTAACCCATCCAAAGTGCAAACACACACAGCAGTGAACACACACAAAACGTGAACACACACCCGGAGCAGTGGGAAGCCATTTATGCTGCGGCACCCGGGGAGCAGTTGGGGTTCGGTGCCTTTAATCAAGGGCACCTCAGTCGGGGTATTGAAGGTGGGAGAGAGCGCTTACATTCAATCCCCCAACCTGACAATCCTTGCCGTACGAGACTCGAACCCGCACCTTTGGGTTACAAGTCCAACTCTTCTCAAAGAAAGAAAACCTAAAAAAATTTCTACTCAGCCGTTTTCAACATAATAATAATAATAAATGTTTTTTGAGCAGCAAATCAGAATATTAGAATGATTTCTGTAGGATCATGTGACTGGAGTTAATGGAGCTAAATTCAGCTTGAAATACAGGGATAATATTTTACATAAAAAAAATATTCAAATAGAAAACAGTTATTTTTAAATAGTAAAAATATTTCACAACGTTACTGCTTTTGCTGTACTTTGAATCAGATAAATTCAGGCTTGGTGAGCAGAAGAGAATTCATTAAAAATCTTACTGTTCAAAAACATTTGACTGGTAGTGTATATTAAAATGTTTAAAAATGCAACACAAAGTATACCCAATTATTTATATTATGGTGACAACATAGGCCTTGTTAAGAGATTGAGAACAAACCTCATTTCAGATTTGTAGACTGCTGTGTTTCACCCCAAACATGCTGTAGTCTCTCGCTCTTATGGCTTCTCCAAGCAATCCTTATCTCATTAGAGCAGGGAATGTGATTTTTCTTTTTCACACCCTACACTGATATACTTGGGGGCACAGTAAGAAATCCTGCCTCTGCCTGG
Organism: Sinocyclocheilus anophthalmus; assembly: GCA_018155175.1. Lineage (NCBI taxonomy): Eukaryota > Metazoa > Chordata > Actinopteri > Cypriniformes > Cyprinidae > Sinocyclocheilus > Sinocyclocheilus anophthalmus. The sequence continues at coordinate 175,042 of JADLZN010004844.1, forward strand.
AGGAAAAGCTCCATTTGCCATCAAAGGGCTCAGGGCAGAGAACGAGGAGGGGGCTTTGTTGCACTGTTCTGAATCTCTTACCCAGCCAAAAGCAGTTCAGCACGGAGACTAAACTACTGCTGCCGAGGTGTAGCCCGCAAATGAATTTGCATGAGCTGCTTAGATTGGTTGTGTACAATGAAAAATGGAAACTTGCTTGAGAATTTATTAGCTTGTGATGTATATGCTAAACTCTTTTGAGAAAGAAACCACGGTTAAAAATAAACCTTTGTTATCAAGCCTCTTGTAGCCGGCCCCTCGCTGCAGGAGAAAAGAGCATTCTCCTTTGTGGCTTTTAAAAATAGCAACATCTGGCTGGTAATCAGACAGTATCTTGTCTCTGTGCGTCTTGTTAGGTCTGAGCCATGGGTGTGTAGGGGGCAGCAGGGGCCTATTAGCCTGTCACTAGCTTCTGAGACAATGTGCTCTCAGCAGAGGTGTGGCAGTGATGCTGCTGCTCATCTGTGGTATAATTAACTCTGGCCCTAAAAATCACAATCTTCCTCTATAACTTTCAATTAGTGTAGCCCTTCCAGCTTGACGTCATTCGCTCAAGGTTAACTTACATTTGCATATTTAGTATGTTTTTTTTTGCGAGGCTGATTGTTTAAAAGTGTTACGTTCCTTTCTGCACTTAGATTATTCAATGAATTCACATTATTATTGCATGCAGAATGGATAAAGCAGGATTGCAGAAACACAGCATAATACTGCTGCAAAAATAAACATATATTTCAATAACTTTTTGTTAATATGTTCAGTAACCTTCTCTTTCAGATTCATTACTGGCAAACTGGATATATTTCAATTAAGTTTATTATTTATTATTTCATTCATTTAGATTTTTTATGTATTTTTTTCTTCTGACAGAAATTTTATTACGGGATTGTAGAAACACTGCATAATGTATTACTACAAACTAGATATTATTTGTTGATAATAGACATTATTAATGTCAACTTTTGGCTAACATTACATGTTAAGTAACCATTCTCTTTCACATTCATTACTATGACAATTTGAATACTTTTCATATGTTTCATATTTGCAAAATATGCAATATGCAAATATGCAAAAAACTAAATCCGACTGAGATTTTCCTGAGATTTTTTCTTTTAAATTTGTATTTTTATCAGTCTGCTATATTTAGGTTCAGTAATTTCACTTTAATTGAAATGAAAAGGCGATTTGTCAGTTATTGAATGCCTTATTTTCAAAAAGAACCTGAAAAAAAAAATGCTCATTTAAAAGAAAAAATCTCAGACGGACTTGGAGGTTTTTGCATCTGAAGTCTTCATTTATTATTCAATTAATTTATATCAATATATATTGTTTTATTCTGACAGAAATTATATTTCAGTATTGTAGAAACAGCATAATGTATTTTTAAGTTGTAAATTAAAACAAGAAAGAGCACAATTTATGATAAAAAAAATAAAAATGTCTACTTCAAAATGAACAGTTATAATTTTAAAAAAGTGTTGTTTTATTTGTTAAATTTACTAGCGATTGAGTGAAATGGTTTCTAAACTGATTTTCAGTGTACTACAAAATATTTATTGTTTATATGTAGATATAGATCTAGATTTATTTAAAAATAGAATTTATTACAATTAATTTTTTTTAACTTTTACTTTCAGTTTATTCAGTTATTTAACATTATATATTGATTTATTCTAAAAGAAATTATGCCTGTTTGTAGAAATTCAAGCCTATCAAGCCTATTTTAGGAATATAGAATTAACATAATCTCTCTTAGTGCATCAGATATAGCAATATTCCCAATGCCAGACTTTAGTTTAACCCTGCTTCATTTAAAAAAAAATTTTACCTGGAAGGGTGCCATACACAGCCATACAGTATTCAAAATGGTGATAATCACATTCTGAATAGTTAAATTGAGAGCCAGTTCTTATGCTATCCAGTGTCATGGGGATAGGTGTTCTTTAAAGAGAAAATATGTATAATTCTTTGCTGCAGTTAATTATTGGCTGCTGCTGAAAGAGAAAGACAGTAATTGGAGACTAGCGGCTCTTCTGATCTCCTATGGCTGAGAACATTTTGCTGCTGCTAATCTGAGGGCGCAGCCAGATTTGTCATTGTAATAAGTAAATGTGAAAAGGGAATGGTTCCTGAACATATATGAATTTATTTATAGTTACTGTCCAAGTACTGTATGCCGACCCCCAATATTCTTGTGGTCAGTTCTCTACCACAAAAATGTAATGTTATCAGTGGCGCTTTTCCATTCCTTTTTTATCTCCATTCTTAATATATACATTGTCAAGACACATCGCCTAATTAAAGCGGTATTTACAGGTTTGGTGCCCGCTCCATTCTGCACTAATGGTGGGACATGTCATTAGTAGTAAGTAGTGTTAATTGGAGAGACCTGCAGTGAAAGGCTGGTGAGCGTTTGATAGGAACAGAAGGTTAGAGAGCGAGTGAGGGAGACAGAATGTTAAAGATACTCCACAGTCAAAAGCACTCAGCCACAGCAGACCTCTCATTAGGTGACATTACTCCGAAGAGGCTCTTGTGATTCCCATGGGAAGGCAACGTTAAAAGTTACACTTAAATCACTCAAAGCTCCCGGACTTCGGTTTGAGTGGTCCTCAACCACAGCCTTGTAATTATCATACAGCTATAGAAAAAATGTAGGAGAAACTAGCTCCTACTGAATGGTTAAATATGTGCACCAAAGGCTTCAAGTGTGCAAAGTCAGCAAAATGCAGGCAAATAGTTGATATACAGTCCAAAATCAAGGGGAAAAAATATTTTAAACCCATTAAAATACATAAAATCTGAGACACTTATAAGACAATCTTATTTTTAACAGGACATCTGCAATGATCAAGATAGAAAGTTCTTTACTTTTTATTCAAATTGATCACATAATATGACTTTATTTATGCAGATTTATATTTAATGCTGGCTTAAGTGTCACAGCTGGCCTGCTGATTAAAAGTTAATGTCACATAAATATCACACATAAAATCACCCAAAAATTGCTGTTTTTGTTTATGCATGCCATTGAAATATATATATAGACAAAATATTGTGCCTAAATTTAGTCAGATATTCAGAAGCCCTGAAGTCTAACCGGTAAAGACTGATCTTCCAGATGGGCCCATTCTAAACCAGCTGGCAGTCCATATTTACTTGATTATGCAGCATTCATCACTGGATTATGCAGCATTCATCACTGCCCTCAGTTGCTCTGTTCCAAAATCTATACTGTGACAGAATTTTAAGGCATCATAGGTGCAAAAAAATCTGTTTCGAAAGGTAAGCAACTTAATTATGCTGCTTTATAAGATAAGTATACAGCCAAATTTGAAGTCAGCTTTACAAACATAACTCATGCAGAATGCAATCCCAAAATGCATTGCAACAAATTAAGATGGTGAGAGAATGCTCATTAGACATTATATATAATTTGAATGTATTTTTTGTTCAAGACAGAAACTTATTAAGCTAATTAGAATTACTGATTAGAGTAATGCATTAGCGTAGCAACATGCTAATAACAAACTCTCCCATGCGAAGCAACTGGAGGAAGATTATTTATTCTAGTAAGGAAAGTTTTAGTTTTAGACGAGAAACTTTGCCAGCGGCAGTTCACAATTCAAGCTAGAATCCAGATAAGAAATTATCCATGAGCCTCAGCTTGAAGCGAATAAATACACTAAGGGAATGGTTTGAGTAACTAGAATCTATGCTAAATATGTTAAAGTCTTTCATTTCTGTACATTTTTTTTATTTATGCATTATATATATTATTTCTCGTTATGAAGATAAGAACAGATAGGAATTACACAGATAAGACATTTTTTAAAGCATTTATCATTTTCCTTTTATATCCAGGGTATTTTTGTATTGGTGATGGAATATTTTGGGCTTTTTTTTGCGCCAATAAGGTTAAATAGCTAGGACAGGTCAAACTTTAATGAGCCATCTTACGTAAAGGTTGGCCTGAACCACATTTCCTTTAGCCTGCTGTGAAAGGACGCCACAGGAAAGGTTTGTGCCTTAGGATGTTGTGTCTTAAATGATAAATGATTCACTGAAGCCAGCCCTCAGTCTGTGTCAGGTATAAACTGGAGTTAATGGCTACAATATTACAAGCCTTAAGTCCTACATACTGCAAATATATATACTATACTTGGCAATCGATTTTCTATACAGTCTAACTGAGGTTTATTTGATGTTAAACTGTTGCTATTGTGTTTTTATTCATTTGTCAGTGCTTGTATGGGATTTTGTTACAAAGGAAATCCCACTGTGAATGGGCAACACATCTGAAGTCGTTTGGGTATTAGAATACTTAGTAAAAAAAAAACTGCCCTATAAGTCCCCTTTCTTGTCCATTTACAGCAAACTGGCACAGCAGTGCTGCCACAAATTGTCCTGTTCTTCCTCAGCTGAAGGTGATCTAACATAACCTAGAAACCATGTCCTAAAACTCACAATGTTAACTCCAGTGATCACATAAGATTTCTTGATTTCTTTTATTTCATCAGGTCTTAGAATTTTTGTGAAAAAATTAATAGTTGTATCTCTCTTTCTTATATAAGAGAAATCCAATGCAATTTTCACTGATCTCTGAAATTTCTCCAGAGCAACAGATATGAATGTAATATAGTCAGTTCCTTTCTTAAAGGGATAGTTCACCCAAAATGATAACAGAACTTAGATTAGATGGCATACTGAATTTATTGAAGATGAAAACGAGACTGTGACTTTACAATGGCACACACCCTGTATAAAGGGTAACACTTTACAATAAGGTTCATTAGTTAACTACATTAGGTAACATGAACTAATAACGCAAACCTGACACGTATACAGCGTTTATTAACTTTTGTTAATGTTCTAATTAGCCTAACAGTTTTTTACTAATTAGCATATTAGAAAGTCTTAGTTAAACATTAGTTAATGCACTGTGAACTAAAATGAACATCTGTATTTTTATTAACTAACATTAGCGCAGATTAGTAAATACAGTAACAAATGTGGTGCTCATATGGTTAGTCATGTTAGTTATATTATAATCTTATATGTTTTTTAGAGTGTAATGAACCTTATTGTAAAGTGTTACCGTAACAAAACTGTTTTATGGAGATTTTGTCTACTGAAATGTTTTTCAAAAACATCTGTATGTTGTTAAACAGCAGTACAATCCATTGTACTTCCATCCCTCGCCTTGTGTTAAATATGGTGCTACACTGACTTAGGGCTGTTCAGAATATTCTGCCTATTCTCTATAATATAATCATAGCCAAATATCCTCTTTAAACTCTTTAAAATGAGTAGAACAAAAAAACAACAAAAACAAAACCAAAAAAGTTAGTTTGGAAGACATACGGCTAAGTAAACAATGAATTTTCACTTTTGGGTGAGCTATACCTTTAAGAATGAATCAAAGAAAAATCCATACATCTGGGGGGAAAGGGAGCTTTCATGCATTGAATGGACAGGACCATTTAGAGGATACAGGAAAGCATTGGGCAGAGAGGGGGGTGCAGGATCAGCAAAGGACCTTGAGACGGGAATCGAACTCGGGTCGCCACGAGCACAGTTGAGCTTATGTTGACACACTAACCACGAGGCTATCGGCACCAACAAAAGAAATTGTTTTTAAAAGTTATTTATCTGTGTTCTCTTTAGTTGGTGCTTCCAGAGTACTCTATCCATGGACTCTTCTGTATCATGTTCCTGTGTGCTCAGGAGTGGCTTACTGTAGGCCTGAATATCCCTCTGCTCTTCTACAACACATGGAGGTGAGCACCTGAACCAGCCTTTACTCCTCTTAAACAAGCTATGTGCCTACTACCTGACAGCTTTCACTAAAACAGGTGTCCTGCGAAATCACACTTGTCCCCAAGACAGCCCTTGACTCTATAAACAGCCCCTAGACTCTATAGACAGCAATACTTCTGATATTAATATACCTCCAGTTTATGATTATTTAAGTACAAAACAGCTAATTATAGTCATGGAAAAATAAAAAAAGCCATTATTATCAGCTCTGCTTGACTGAATGAGTGATGAGCTATGTCCAAAATGTTTTGCTTAAAAATAAATAAACAATTAAATAAATAAATATAGAAGACACGGTTATATAAATTTTCTTGCTAAATTATAATAAGAATAAAAATATGGTAAAATGTAATGTTTTCTGTAAAACGCCGTGGTTTTTATGGATGCTTAGCAAGCATCACTATTATCAATGCTCAGATCAATCCCATTCCTAATTTTCCTATATTGAGTTCTGGCCAAAGTTTCTTATGTAATCTTGTCATCCGCATTAGTCTTCCAAATTTTCTCAGACGGAATTAATAGACAGAGATGTTTTACACACCAGTGAAAACAACTGGGGAAATCATAACTGAGATAAAATGAGTTTCACAGTCTTTGCAGTGGAGCTCTAAATTGTCTATCGGGAGTTTGTTAACTGAAATGTTCAGAGCTGTTGTCAATTTCTGCCACCATCCTCAGAATATGAAAGATCGTTCTGTTGTTTGTTTGTTTGTTTGTTTGTTTTTTGCAGGATGATGAAACACTGAACTTAATCAGTACCATAGTAATAGTGGATTTTAAATATTGTTATGAAGTTATGTCTGATTAGCTGGTTGAACTTGCTATCAATAATTTTGCTTATCAGATTTATTGCTTTCCTTGTAAGAAATGTACCTTTCTTTAACAGATCCGATGATTTGTTGCTATGTAACTGCACCGGTCACTCTGTTCTTCCCTCTGTTTTGCTCTAATTCTTTCACGTTTTTTCCTCCTAATGCGCTTCAACCTCCACTCCTTGTTTTCGATTTCCCTAATAGAATTATTGCACCAGGGATGACGTTTTTCCTTGTTTTACAATTACAGACTATATTTAAATCATCCATCTCCAAGGACTGCCAAGATTGACAGAAATATTTAAATTAAAGAGGCTTAGACAAGCTAAACTTTGCATTAGATTAAAAAAATACAAATATATACAAATTTAAAAAATAAAATAAAAATAAAAATAAATAAAGTTAAATTAACTAAAATAGAGAAATAAAAATAAATAAAGTTAATTACACATAATAAAATTAATAAAATAATGAATTAAATTAAATAAATGATACGCAAACGAAAAACTAATACAAAGGTGCACTTAATGTTTCAAGACGCACTACCCGGCTCGTGTTTTTTCCCATTTTCGGCAGGTACTTTCACAGCCCCACAGACACTAAGGAGCTTCTCTACGATCCAGCGTCAGTCATGAACGGAGACACACTCAAATTCTGCCAAAAAGAAGCCTGGTGCAAGATGTCCTTCTTTGTCCTCTCGTTCTTCTACTATCTCTACTGGTGAGTAGATATCCAGCAATTGTCTCAAACTTAACTACTAATGGGATTCTGTGCAATGTATTCACTGATTTTTATATAATTACAGCCAAATATGCTTTTTAGTGTGTGCCTTTACTATAGTATAAGCTACCTTAAGCCTATAGCATAGCAGATATATACTGTATACATAAACAAGCATTTGAACTGACAAGGACGCACTTGGATGGCGCCTACCCTTTGGGTAGAATTCCCTAATTCCTTTTTTCCTCCACACTATACCACGTCACATTAAATGTAAATGTACACATATAAAAACGCACATATTCTATAAAGGTTCACCCTTCCAGCGAACAGGCCTTATGACCTTTTGTCAGATCAAAGGCAATTGTTGTGCACCAGCCACGTTCTGCATTATTTAATGCTATTTTCTTCTGGAATTGAAATTCTAGGACAAATACAGCCTTTTTGTTCAGAGGCTTTTGTACTCACCCACTCTTTGAAAAGTGACGGTAGTGAGTTGAAGCTTTTATTCTCAGTGGTTATGCAAAACTTAAACTTCACCTAATTGTGCCACGCATTGTGAAACATTCACAGGTCTTACTTCCCTTCATAGCATATTGCAAAGGTCTCCATCAATGGTCTCTGTAACTTTGACCTTTGCCCCCTCCTCTAATTGACCCTTTGCAGACGACCGCTACCTTCGTATTTCTGTTGCTATGTCCGGCAATCCATGGTACTCTCACGCCACACATCATGTTCTCATGTAGTGAAAAAAACATCGTGGAGCAAAGACGACACTGACAACGCACCGACAGACAAGACAGAGCAGGTTACTTTAGGTATTAAACAAAGTCCCAGCTTTCAATTTTTTTCATTTTTTAAGAAATTCAATCAATAAATACCGTTTTATGGCTTTTTAATGTGTCGAGACAGATCAATGTAGCGCCTCAGTTCAATCAGCACATGAACTGATCACCTTTTCGTATTTACTAGTTATAGCATGAAATGAACATGAATGAATATCAGAAGGTATCTTGTTTCAACCGCGGAAAGACGTCAAGACGTCATTTTTCAAGTTCAAGTCAAGATGTTAATCTATTCTCCTGTCTGGTTTGTTTGCTGGACAGAAATGGCAGATTCTGCGTTATGATTGGTCAGATCGCATGTCAATCAAACTCCCAGCGAAGAGTCAATTGCTTGCTTTTTATTGCTACCTTCTTAAAGGCATGTTCCAGTTAATCTTAAACTTAAAAGGGTAGTCAGACCAATAATGATTCTAAGGTGATCAGTTCCCACCCTCAAATAAAAAACGTTGTTTCAACCTGTATGAATTTATTTCTTCTGGTGAACACAAAATAAGATATTTTAAAGAATGTGAGTTACCAAAGAGTAACTGGAAAACTATAACTAGAATATTTTATAGAATTTTATAGAACATTTTATAGAATTTTGTAGTGCTTAAAAATATGAGCATCACATTTTGGCCTTTTAAGTCTCTGGATGCTATCACAGTTTACTTTTATTTGATTTATTTTTAACTTTTTTGAACTAAGGGATGAGTTTTAATTCATTTCTGTAGTAAATAATATAATGCTTAACTTAATCTTAACTTTCAGCAAAACTAAACTTGGGCTGACCCTTCTTATAAATTCTTATATAACGTCTGATTTGATGAATGCTGCCCATTTGCCAGCCTTAGTTTAACCCCTGTGGCTTGATCTTCAAACTTTGTTTGTACTCTAACCCTTCGTAATAACCACAATGTTGTGCTCCCTCTCACGAATCAATCTTACAAATCAATTGCAAATCCAATATCAGCGCACCAGGCCATCACCCATCCAATTACAATAGTAGGTTTGCCATTCCTTTTTTCTAAACACCATTCAAACCTAATGACTCAAGAAAGGAGTGTGCCACTCCGGCAGAAGTGAAAGAGAGAGATTTGGCCAAACATCACACTAGTTCTCATGTGTTGAAGCTTCATAAAGATTGCAAAGGCATAAGGAACATTGTTTGCCTCAGGCTCCATCAGGATCATATCTATGATCATAGCTGAAATACATTTTTCATTGATCTGCCACTTTTAACACGAACACTAAAATTGTGTTTTCAGGACACAGATAAGCTGCAGTCCTTAATAATACATCTTTAGATTTGGGATAAGACTTTAGCTGTGTGCACTGAATATAATCATGACACTCAACGTTCGAAAAACATTTTCGAATGAAGTCAAATATGCTTCATATGCAGCAGTGATATAATTCCAAAGAGCATCAATAGATCTGCTTTGTTTTTTAAAAGATTAGGAATATAAAAGGATCCACGCCGCTGCTTTTCCAACCCCCAGACACTGAAAATAATAAGACACAGCGAGCCAAGAACTGCTTATGCAGTTTTTATCAGGGCAACCCCTTATTATGTATTAATGCCTGTGGACAGCATTCTGGCATGACATCAATGGCCCCTAGTGTGAAGTCAGCACAGAAATTCAACATATGGCAGTGCATTCTAAATAAATACAATCCATATCATACACGACCTGCCTGGAGTGATCCTCAAGCTGGTGAAGCTGTCATTTTCCATAGCATCAGCTGCTTTGAAGCCTCTCGCTTTATATTTCCACCAGCTGAGGATGAATGCTGCGGTTTCAGCTGGATAATTTCAGAATCAGAATCAGAATCAGAAGAGCTTTATTACCAAGTATGTTTACACACACAAGGAATTTGACTTGACGACAGGAGCTTCCAGTGTAGAAGAAAGTACAAACATAGTGCAGACATACATGATAGTGTAGACATACATAAGAATAACACAGTAGGGATGTAATATAAAACTAATAATAAAAAATAATAAAATGTGAAAATTAACTATATACCGAAAAGAAGTATAGGAAAAAATTAATGGTTTAGATAAGTACAGCTATGTTTATTAGTCGTGCAGTAAAAATATATGGTATTTACAAAGTGTGCAGTTTAATATAAATATACTGTTAGTTGTATAATTTTGAAAGCTTATTTGTTTAGACTGAGTATAGCCTGTGGGAAAAACTGTTCTTGTGCCTGGCTGTTCTGGTGGTCAGTGCTCTGTAGCGCCGACCAGAAGGCAACAGTTCGAAGAGAGAGTGACTGGGTGTGAGGGGTCCAAGGTGATTTTTATAGCCCTTTTCCTCACTCGGGAGATGTAAAGATCTTGGAGGCTGGGCAGAGGGGCATCAATAATCCTCTCAGCAGTCCTGACTCTCCATTGTAGTCTCTTGATGTCTGATTTTGTAGCTGAACCAAACAAGACAGTTATGGATGAACACAGGACACTCAATGATAGCAGAGAGTAGAACTCTTTAAGCAGCTCCTGTGGCAGGTTGAATTTCCTCAGTTGGCGAAGGAAGTACAAACTCTGCTGGGTTTTTTTCACAATGGAGTCAATGTGAGTTTTCCACTTCAGGTCCTGAGAGATTGTGGGGCCCAGGAACCTGAATGACTCCACTGCAGCCACAGTGCTGTTAATGATGGTGAGCGGGGAGAGTGCTGGTGGGTTTCTCCTGAAGTCCACTATTATCTCCACTGTTTTGAGCATGTTCAGCTCCAGGTTGTTAAGACTGCAAAAGACAGCCAGCTCTTTAACCTCCTGTCTGTAAGCAGACTCGTCTCCATCCTTGATGAGGCCGATGACTGTAGTGCCGTCCGCAAACTTCAGGAGCTTGACAGAAGAGTCTTTAGAGGTGCAGTCGTTGGTGTAAAGGGAGAACAGCAGTGGGGAGAGAACACAACCCTGGGGGGCGCCAGTGCTGATGGTGATAGTCCTGGATGTGAGTTTGCCCAGCCTCACTAGCTGCCATCTGTCTGTCAGGAAGCTGGTGATCCACTGACAGATGGAGGTGGGCACGGAGAGCTGGGTGAGTTTGTCTGAGAGAAGGTCAGGCATGATGGTATTGAAGGCCGAAATGAAGTCCACAAATAAGATCCTTGCATAATTCCCAAGTCTGTTGAGGTGTTGCAGGATGTAATGCAATCCCATGTCGACTGCATCATCCACAGACCTGTTTGATCTGTAGGCAAACTGAAGAGGATCCAACAAGGGTCCAGTGATGTCCTTCAGGTAGGCAAGGACCAGTCTCTCAAGTGACTTCATGACCACAGATGTGAGAGCGAAAGGTCTGTAGTCGTTAAGTCCAGTGATTTTGGGCTTTTTGGGGACCGGAATGATGGTGGAGCGTTTGAAGCAGCAGGGAACTTCACACAGCTCCAATGATCTGTTGAAGATCTGTGTGAAGATAGGGGCCAGCTGGTCAGCACAGGATTTAAAACAGGCAGTTGAAACACCATCTGGGCCAGAAGCTTTTCTAGTTTTCTGCTTCCTGAAGACCCGGTTCACATCCTACACAGACCTTAAGCGCAGGTTGAATGATGGGAGAGGGAGGGAGGGGGGTTGCAGGGGTGGTAAGTGAAGGTGTGAAGTGCAGATCAGAGCGGATGGGGGTGGTAGACGATCCTTTTCAAATCTGCAGTAAAACACATTCAGATCGTCAGCTAGTTGTTGATTCTCCGCAAGCTGTGGGTGTGGTGTCTTGTACATGGTGATGTTCCTCAGACCAGTCCATACTGACGCTGGATCGTTTGCTGAAAGCTCTTTTCTCAGCTTTTCTGAGTAGTTATTTTTAGCCACTCTGATCTCCTTTGTCAGAATGTTTTTGGCCTGTTTATACAGGATTTTAATCCCAATTCTGAAGATCCTCTTGGTCGTGCAACGAAGCTGTTTGAGTTTCCGTAAACCACGGTATCGTTATTAAATGCTAAGAAATGCTGGTAGGACTGCGACATATCTTCCAGAAACTGATATATGAAGTTACAGCTCGTGAGCTCGTCACAGTTCGGGTTGGGGCAAGCGAGCTCTCCCAAAGATGCACTCCAAACAGTGAAGGTCAAAATCAAACTGTAAATCCTGCTCTCGCTTCTATTGTCCATCTTTTTACGCCTTTTATAACAGGTTAGATGATTTCAGTTTTCTGCTGTAGGTCGGATAGATTGAAACCTAAAAGGGTGATCAGAAGCCCACAAGCTGTCCGTGGGGGGGATAGAGTGGTATGGCAATTCTTTAGGCTGCTGTGAAACAGTGATCACCCAAAAGTAGTGCGGTATATGGTGTGGAACATCGTAATCGATGCTGCTTGATAGTTTAGGCAGTCAACGGGAGAGGGATTTGATTTGTTAAAGTCTTTCCATAAGATTTATGATAAGATGAAGTTAGGGTACGGGGTTTTTGTTACTCCATATTCAGGTTTATTTGTTCGGCCAGTCTGTTTGCAATCGCGGCGCTCAGCACGCGTCCGGAAGGGCAGTACACATTCACAAAATCTGAAAGTAGGGAAAACTCCCGAAGGCGAGTAGGAAAGGGTTACGAGTTTATGATGAGCTGCCTGTTAAATTAGCACAGCATACCTTTTTTCAGCAGTTTTACATCTGAATAACACCAGATCTTCGCTTGATGATCGAAAATGAAAGTACCACACACCTCTGGATTGACCCGTTAACTCGCGAAATAATGCGACCGGTTCTGAACGAGCATGGTAAGCAGGCAGAATGACGAAGCGCGTTTGTCCGGAATGACGGCTTCACTCAGCCCGGGTTTCACGGAACGCACATTGCAGCAGAGTTTGAAAAGTCCTTGTTTGGTGCGGGTGAGGAGAAGAAGTTCTTCCGTTTTGTTAGGAAGGGAACGGACATTCACGAGATGAATGCTTGGGAGCACAGCTCGAAAACCGCGCGTGCGGAGCTTAACCAGGGTGCCGGCGCATTTCCCTCTTCTGCGTCTAAACGCGCGTTTGAACAACACAGTTGTACCTCCGACTAGAATGTCCAACAAAAAGTCCGAATAATCAAAAACCGGAAAAAAATTTCTGATGGGTTGCTTTATGTCCAGTAGTTCGTCTCTGGTAAAACTAAGAGAATGACTAAACACAGAACAAACAAACAAAAACAAAAGAAGAATTGCGGAGCTCAGCGTCCTTGCTGCCATTTGCGGCGCCATGCTGATAGATAATCATCTATCAGCATTTGGGGACAAAATGCATCTTTGTGTTTGTTTTTAGCTAGGGAGAAATGAACTAATTAAAGCTGTTCCCTGACAGCCCCCACTGGCACAAACTCATTTCATCAGAATCGAAAAGTAACGTGCACAAAGGGAGAAGTCCCCATTTCAATACAAGAGATGGGAGTGATGTAATAAAATATTCTGAAATTAATTAAAATTAATTCCATCTGTCTTTCTCTATTTATTTATAGAAAGCACTAATTTTCTTCAGAAAATATAGAAATCTAGTTGTTTTTTTGGTTGTTCTGTTTAATTTATAATGTCAAATGGATTGTTATTTACAAATCTCAATGAATTTCTAATATCAGATGCTTTCACTACAACTTTGGTCTTTAAGATAAATCATAAACTCTGAAATTTGTTTGACTGATTTAATTAATCACAGCTCACTGAAATCATGAGTGCATGATGGACGTCATAAACTACTTCTGGTGTTTCTTCTATGGGCATTTTAAATAGCTCATTTGCCACCTTCAAGTAAACAGATCAAAATAACTTTGAATATGGCCCACAACCAAGATCTTGTGTAAGTTGTTAGTGACTCGGAACAACATTCATCAGATTTTACTCAATAGTTTTTTATTTTAGTATAACTTTTTGCACACAAAGTCAGTAACACCTGTTTGTTCTGTCTTCCAGTATGATCTACTCCTTGGTGACCTCATAACAGAGTTCTCAACACTGCTCATAAGACACTGTTTTCCGAAAGCTCTAAACTACATTTGGATGAAACAAGAGACAAAAGTTCAACACACTGCAGTGTCTGAACCTACAGAGAAGACTTGACCCCATCTTCCCAGAGTATCAGAAGAACCCAGTGTTGTTGACAGATCTGACTCAACGCTCTAGATGTCTCATGGACCTGGTGTGAAGCGCTTTTCACAAGCTCACAGTAACATTTGCACAGATTGTCTCAGGCATAGCACAACATGTCCTTTACCACTTTGAGGCACAAAAACTGCCAACCTTTACACTCACTATATGTAGCTTCAAATTCATGTCGGGTTAAAACAAAGGAAAGAAAAAGATGGCTAACTTGATTAGCGAATGTTTAATTTTTACCAGTCACACACTAGGCCACTGAGTTTGATTACGTGAGAAGCTTTTGTGATATATTTTATGTGTATCTGTGCACTCCTAAAATAAGCATTTTTAATATGAAATACGTATCTGTTGCATTACTTGTGTACATAGAGAACTTTGTGTAATGCTTTTATGTGTTGGTGTCAGTGGGTTGAGATGTTTTTGGACTTTATATTTACAAATGCTGATATCGAGACTTTATTATAGAAAACAAGAGCCACTTTTCCACAATTTTGCACAAAGTTGTTATGAGTTTGCACAATAGATACAGTTATTGGTTGTGGTGGAAAAAAGTCATATTTATATACCCAGTACGAGTCTTCCAATATATTACAGTGCATCAAAATATCATAGATTTTCATTCTAGGGAAGAAATTAAAACCACAGCTCATGATCTACGAATTTCACTTTATCATTTTGTATTATCGTTATTATATTAACTGTATTACTGTTATACGACAAGGTCAGCACTACTGAAACAAGTTATTTAAGGAACCAATTGAATGAGTTCCTATCTATCTATCTATCTTTTTTGTTCTTAAAAAAAATCTCTAAACACACAGTTAACAAGAGTGTTTCTGACTACTACTTTCTACAGCTTTTAAACCATGTTGTTGGATCAGTCAGGCTAACTGTCTGGAGTAACCACATGATGCATAAAAGCATAAACCCCTCAAGACATCTACGTGATGCTTTGGATGAGCATCATATATAATACAGAGTACTGAAAATAGCAGTAGACAGACTACATCATTTTCATTGCCGTGTAGGGGATAATAATACCAGTCCCCAGCAGTACTATACTCTACTGCTGTCATGTAGCCTGCTGTCTTTTGTATGCCTTATGTAGTTACACATATGATGACCAAACATTTTCTATATCGTTATTGTGGACGTGTTGACCCATCCAAATATCAGTTACAAAATTTGTATATGAAATAAAACAGACTATTTTAAAACTGTTACAAGTGCTTTCCTATGCATGCTTCACACGTATGCTTGAATACCACTGGAGGCATTGTTTTTTCCCCTCCATATTCATATTAATTTCATCAGTCATGCGGTTCATGATCCATATGTGGTTATTTCACTCAATTACCCACAAAGCATTTTTCACATCTCCTCATTTGAATCCTCACCCCGGAGTGACAGTCTGAAAAACATTCACCTCAGACTGACGCATGCCTCCATCTTTCACATGTCTCCTCTTCAGGGAACGTTGCCTCCCGCTCGTAAGTCGACTATTATCTGCGTTTTCCGGAGCCAAGCCCTGTGTGGCAGTGACTGGCTGACAGATCGGTGACAGGCTGTCCTCCTGCTCCACCTGCTATCTGTCCAAATCACTGCCACATGCTCCGTAATTACAGTTTGTAAAGGATGCGGCTCCCTTTGCCAACAATCTAACACTTTGCCACTTATAGCCGTGAAAGGAACGTCATCAGATGTCTGCAGGTCTTGGCGCTCAAAGAGCTTTTTTTGCCACCCTTTCGACACCCATCTCTAACCCTGGTCAGTCTGCTGCGACACCAGATAAGTGATGAATTTTGGCTCCGGCTTCAGTGGGACATGAAAATCTGAGATGCATCACTACAGTAAAGGGTATTTTCTGTTCATATTCATGAAGTATCTTTGCTTTTAAGAGTTCCATGTGTTCCTCTCAGAAAATATCCCTGCCCTAAAGCGAAGAGCTTTACACATTATATGCTTTGACAAGTGTGGTTGTCCCCCACACAGTGCTGGATGGGCAACCTGTCAGCTTGCCGGGTTTCTCAGATGCCCAGCCTGTCAGCACAGATTACCCAGAAGACCAGCTGAGCATGGATTTTACCTGTCTTGTCTTTCTAGGACTTTTTCACCTTGCTTCCTGGCCACACAAACAAGCACTTAAATATTGGCTTGTGTAAGCTTTCTGCAAAACTTTGTACAGTCTGTTATTGCTGGCACATTTAGCCAGCGTGCTGGCAACAAATCATAAAACCTAATAGTTAACCAAGAGAAGAACAGTCACCAAGGTGCTGGTGTTTTTTTAATCTGGCAGCTGTTCACAAAGATTTTGTTCTTGACTTACTAATAGGCTACATCCTCTTAGGTACCAGATAATCCTTAAAACAGGATAAAGAATCCAATAAAGCTTATTATGCTGGCCCATGTTCTATATAACAATAACCTCTGAAAATGTTCATAATCTGTTTTTTTTTTCTTTTTACATGCTTTTAAACTACGGTATTGTGAGTATTTTTTTTTTACGATACGCAGGTGTATTGTTTTTTCCTTCTTTGCTGTGAACTTTTATGTATTTTTAAGTGTACTAAAAAATCCATAGGGTTCTCTTGCCTTATTATTGGGTATATTTTCATATCAACTAACATTGCTGACTGTCAACAAGCTTCAACTACGGCTGTCTGTGAGTCATAGCTTCGGGTTGTTAAAGACAGATGAGCACCATTTCAGAGGAATGCAAGAAAATAAAAGCTGATGCTTGCAAAAGAGAGCAAACTCTGATCCTTTCTAGTTAGATAACAACACTGATCCCTGTATATGATGCATAAATTGGTCCACTGGGTAAACTAAAAAATGATGCTGAGAGCAGACATCAGAGGATGTTGTCCCCTGCGATGATTCCCCTGCTCTCAGTGTCTGAATCTAAAATCCATTTCAAAACACGGCAGTAGGGATGTAGAAAGGCGACAACAACACCATCAGGTGGAAAGCGCAGTGTTGGTCTCTCTATTGTTTGCACAGAACACTTATTTCCTCCCAACAGCTAAAAAGAAAATGCCAAACCTGAGATCTCAACAATCTAACCCATTTAACACAATACAATGGCACTTTCTACTGTATATCTGCTAACCTGACAGAAGCTGAAACAACTCTCTCTGCCAAACAATCTGCACTTTGTGTTCATAACCCCCCAGTATTATCCTTCAGCTGAATAGTTTTGTAAATTATTATATATATGATAATATATATATATATATATTATGATCTATATAATTAATAGATTATAATCTTACATTGATTTATAGATTTATCAATGACATTTTATTGCATATATTATAATTACATACATTATTTACAGACAGTGATAGCTACAGTATTTCGTAATTCAAGTGTGAATGAGCTGTGATCCAGTCATGGTCAATCTTCTCTCAGTTGCCCACATATTGTTCCAGTGGGTTGAGAAAGGGCAGAGTTGAACATCTGACTTTATTAAATGCATGTGGGTTCATGGGCTTATTCAGTGACCTAAAGCAAAAAAGCAGGGACATCTGACTCATGAGGATGTGTATATTAAAATACCAGAATAGTCAGAGCACATAGACTCAGTCAGAAAAACTATAAACTATATCCCACGCGCACATGAAGCTCCACAGATTTTGGTGTTTGTTTATTATAGCATTTTTGATTAAAAAACAACTATATTATTAATGAGAGAGTAAAAATAAAAATCCATCTTCCAAACTGTGTCTTTACTTTGGATACACTTTGATAAACCTATAATAAAGATGTACAGCCAAATCACAACCAAAACAATGTTTTTCTGCTAGACGTTACGTACTGTATACACTGTAAAAAATATATTGTAATTTTAACTGTAAAATGCTATAGAAAAAAAAACTGGTTAACCATACGTTCCTTTATTATATACAGTGAAAAAC
The DNA here is from genome assembly GCA_018155175.1 of Sinocyclocheilus anophthalmus. Classification (NCBI taxonomy): domain Eukaryota; kingdom Metazoa; phylum Chordata; class Actinopteri; order Cypriniformes; family Cyprinidae; genus Sinocyclocheilus; species Sinocyclocheilus anophthalmus. The sequence goes on from JADLZN010004844.1 coordinate 193,244, forward strand.
TGTAATGTGATAAACCTCACATTTCATGTATTTTTACAGTAATAAACTGTTAAATATTCAGTTTGTGGAAGTGAACGAACAAGCCATTGTATAATTTACAGTGAAAAACTTTTTTTTTTGGAACATATTTTTGAATCTATGGAGATTGATATGCATACATACATACATGCATATGTATATACAGTATATATATATTTCTGGACCTGCTAATGACATACAATTCTTAATAAATGAGGAGTTCAGAGAAAATTCCGCTCCCATGAAAAGTAAAATGATAAAATGTTTTCATGAGGCCTTCGATTAATTCTCAACACATTTCTCAGTTTTCTCAGCTATTAATAACAATTAGCAGAGTTAACAGACGCGCTCCTCTATAACGAGGGTGGCTGTTTGCATTAATCTTGGGCTCTTGGCTCTTGGCTCTGGCTCCTGCGTGGATATGCCTCAGTGAGTCTAATGGAGGACAGTGCAGATGCCCGAGTCTCCATGAGTCTGTTAATTATGGTCAATTCGTCCTGCCTCTTTACTCTGTCTTAACCTTCAGCCTCGTCATTTGACTGTCTCGGTCATATCGCCCGCACCTGCACAGCATGTAGGAGGGCGAAGGAGAGGAAAGCACTTAAGCAGACTGTACCGATGTCCTTACTGAAGGAAACAGCAGGCTTCCTTTCATTCATGCTGAAGTGGAGATATGTAGTGATTGGGTTTACTGTAACAGCTTTGTTCTGATGGATTTAATTTTACTAAAGGATGGCATAAGGCACCTGTGTGTGTTGTGTTTTGGTTTGTGCCCTTCTATGAGTCTGCCAGTCTGATCTCTTGGCTGCCATACTCTTGGAATGCTCCTGCTCACACCTGTGCATGGATTATAAATTATTTTTGTGCCTTCTGTCATGCTATAAACAAGCATGTGAAAGCAAAATATGGCCCAGAGCAGACTAGAGGGGGTATATATATTCTACAGCCTGTTTTAAATGAATGCTCTTCTGTCTGTTCATCAAAGAATCCTGCAAAAAATATATCACTTTTCCACAAAAATTTCTAAAAGGCACAACACTCTACACTGATATTAATACTGTTTTTGAGCACCAAAAAACATTTGGTGCTTCATGTATTCTGAAGACTGTAATGACTGCTGAAAATATCACCAGAATAAATGGTTAATATATATATGTGACCCTGGAGCACAAAACCTTAGTCTTAAGTCACACATATATTTTCTCACTATACAACAATACATTGTATGGGTTAAAATTATAAATTTTTCTTTTATGCCAAAAAATCATTAGGATATTAAGATCATGTTCCTTGAAGATATTTTGTAAATGTCCTACCGTAAATATATCAAAACTCAAATTTTTGATTAGTAATATGCATTGATAAGAATTTCATTTGGACAACTTTAAGGCGATTTGCTCAATATTTGATTTTTTTGCACCCTCAGATTCCTGATTTTCAAATCGTTGTATCTCAGCCAAACATTGACCTATCCTAACAAACCACACATCAATGAAAGCTTATTTTTTCAAGGGAAAGTTTCAGATGATGTATACATCTCAAAATGTAAAAAATTACTCTTCTGATGGGATTTGTGGAAATATTCCAAAAACAAGACCTCATCATTTTCATGTCATTCAGTGTAACAATAGTTTATGTACCAAAAATCTTATTATTAGATGTCATTAAAAGACTCTATTTAAGGATCATAGTGCAACCCTCAACATTTTCTTTTACATAAATATATCTTACGCTGAATGAATGGAACATTATTTCACCTATATTTTGGCATATTTTCAATTTTCAATTTAATTTGTTGTGGACACCAAAGTGGGACATATAGGCTACATACTGTATACAGGTGCATCTCAATAAATTAAAAAGTTGTGGAAAAGTTCATTTATTTCAGAAATTCAACTCAAATTGTGAAACTTGTGTTAAATAAATTCAATGCAAATAGACTGAAGTAGTTTAAGTCTTTGTTTTTTTTTTAATTGTGATGATTTTGGCTCACATTTTTCAAAAACCCACCAATTCACTATCTCAACAAATTAGAATACTTCATAAGACCAATAAAAAAACATTTTTAGTGAATTGTTGGCCTTCTGGAAAGTATGTTCATTTTACTGTACATGTACTCAGTCCTTGGTATGGGCTCCTTTTTGCTTTAATACAGGCTCAATTCGGCGTGGCATGGAGGTGATCAGTTTTGTGGCACTGCTGAGGTGGTATGGATGCCCAGTTTTCTTTGACAGTGGCCTTCAGCTCATCTCCATTTTTTGGTCTCTTGTTTCTCATTTTCTCTTGACAATACCCCATAGATTTTCTGTGGGGTTCAGGTCTGGTGAGTTTGTTGGCCGGTCAAGCACACCAACACCATGGTTATTTAACAAACTTTTGGTGCTTTTGGCAGTGTGGGCAGGTGCCAAATCCTGCTGGAAAATGAAATCAGCTTCTTTTAAAAGCTGGTCAGCAGAAGGAAGCATTGAAGTGCTCCAAAATTTCTTGGTAACGGGTGCAGTGACGTTGGTTTTCAAAAAACCCAATCGACCAACACCAGCAGATGACATTGCAAACCAAATCATCACAGACTGTGGAAACTAAACACTGGACTTCAAGCAACTTGGCTATGAGTTCTCCACCCTCTTCCGACTCTAAGGCCTTGGTTTCCAATGACCATACAAAATTGGCTCCATCTGAAAAGAGGCCTTTGGACCATTGGCAACAGTCCAGTTCTTCTTTCTCCTTGCCATGTAATACGCCTCTGTGCGTGTCTGGGTTCAGGAGTGGCTTACCAAGGGTATACGACACTGTACCATTTCCTTGAACAAGTCTGTGGTGTGGTGGCTCTTGATCCTTGACCCCCACCTCAGTCCTTCCTTGTGAGTTCACATCAATTCTTGATCGGTTTTGGCTTACAATCCTCATATGCTGCTGTTCCCCCCGTTCGTTTCGTTTGCATCTGTTGCTTCCACACTTTGTCCTTCCACCAACTTTCTGTTAACTGGCTTGGATACAGCACTCTGTGAACAGCCAGCTTCTTTGGCAATGAATGTTTGTGGCCTACCTTCCTTGTGAAGGGTGTCAATGATTGTATTTTGGACAACTGTCAGATCAGCAGTCTTCTTCATGATTGTGTAGCCTAGTGAACCAACTGAGAGACCATTTTGAAGCTCAGGAAACCTTTGCAGGTGTTTTGAGTTGATTAGCTGATTGGCATGTCGCCATATTCTAATTTGTTGAGATAGTGAATTGGTGGGTTTTTGTTAAATGTGAGCTAAAATCATCACAATGAAAAAAAAACTTTTCCACGCATCTAATTTATGATATTGCCCTGTAATATATAAAAAAGACGTGGGAAACATGGGGAAATATTACTTTTAAAATACAAAATAAAATGCTATAAATTAGCCTTTAAAATATACAAAATAAAAGCATTTTCACTTCTTAAATTTTTGGACGTCACTGGGAATATGGCAGTGGGGATTTCTCTGGTTTTCAGTATTCATATGAGGTGGTATCCTGGACACCCGTCCAAATAAATCTCTGTCAGCTTGCCCAGAACTAAGGGCTGAAGACTGGCTAGCAGAGGGGAACAGACAAGGCGCTGGCAAGTAAGCACCACCTACTCATGCACTGATACACATTCAAATTCCCCATGCCCTTCTCTACTAGTACCTATTTAATATTCTAGAACATTTAATGTTTGTGGCCTACCCTCCTTGTGAAGGGTGTCAATGATTGTCTTCTGGACAACTGTCAGATCAGCAGTCTTCCCCATGATTGTGTAGCCTAGTGAACAAACGAGAGACCATGAAGGCTCAGGAAACCCTTTGCAGGTTTTTTGAGTTGATTAGCTGATTGGCATGTCGCCATATTCTAATTTGTTGAGATAGTGAATTGGTGGGTTTTTGTTAAATGTGAGCTAAAATCATCACAATGAAAAAAAAACTTTTCCACGACATTCTAATTTATTGAGATGCACCTGTATATATAAAAAAGACGTGGGAAACATGGGGAAATTATTACTTTTAAAATACAAAATAAAATGCTATAAATTAGCCTTTAAAATATACAAAATAAAAGCATTTTCACTTCTTAAATTTTTGGACGTCACTGGGAATATGGCAGTGGGGATTTCTCTGGTTTTCAGTATTCATATGAGGTGGTATCCTGGACACCCGTCCAAATAAATCTCTGTCAGCTTGCCCAGAACTAAGGGCTGAAGACTGGCCAGCAGAGGGGAACAGACAAGGCGCTGGCAAGTAAGCACCACCTCCTCATGCACTGATACACATTCAAATACCCCATGCCCTTCTCTACTAGTACCTATTTAATATTCTAGAACATTTACCTATGCGTTTAGCCAACACTTTAATATTCTGCAGAAGAATAGAACATACACGTACATCACTCTATGTTTTGGTCAGTCCTATGTAAATGCACACTTACCAGTATTATAATAAAACTGTACATTTGTACATTACCATTATAATTTTTTGCTTCAAAAGTAATATGAACACAATGAGCTCAAGGGAGGCAAAAGAGAGCTCAAATTTCACAATATTTGTTTTATTACAGCATGTTTTTTTTGTACTGTCAATTATTTCTCATCCAAGTTTTATTGAAGAAGCACTGCCTCCCTTGCCTTTTCTAAGAAAACACCCCGAATGCTCTTGAGTAAGACCTCTGTCCTCATAACCACACCGATTCAGGGATGTTGTACTCATAAACAGATCTAATAACAGATTGTCTGCTGCAGAGTGCCTAGAAGAGTTCCTGAAATAGCTGTAAGCATGTTAGTGGCTATTGGGGATCTGCAGTTGTCCCTCATGTCCACACGAAACCCAGCACAGAAAACTCATCTGAGCTTGAACAAACAACTCAGCCTTCAAAGCAGCGATAAGAGAGGGACTTTAATTCCCCTGGTCCAAACCATCATCTTATGGAGCTCTCTTTCTCCCTAGCATTTTCCCTATACACTTTGCAGGTCTTGTATCATCCTGAAGGAGGTGTATTTTGTGATAATGACTAGTTGAGTGATTCCTGTTTAACAAGAAACTTGTACGTTTCTCGTTAAAGACACAAATTAACTCCCATGTCAAGACACCTTTATTTATAAACCCAGCTTACAAAAATAAATGCTAAGAATGCTTTGCTAACATTCCCAATGAGAAATTTCTAAATGTTCACTGAACGTTCAAAATGTCCAGTTTTTTAAATGTTTTAAAAAAAAATTCTTATTGATGCAAACGTTAAGGGAACATGCCATTTAATCATTTTGCAAACATTAGGGCAATGTTACTTTTGAATATTCTCTAATTGTTTTATACAAGTAGCAACATTTTAAAAAAAAATGCTTTAAAAACACTACCCAATAAAACATTTCAGAAAAATGCTAACATTTTTAGAACATTATTAACTTTGATCAAATATTCTGTTAATGTTACTAGAACAACGTTTGTTCATTACTTTGCCTGAATTTTAGCCAGAGTTGTCAAAATGTTCTCTATTATAGCTGGGTAGAGCTTTGTATAATACAAATTGTTTTAAAGTAGCTTCACAGCAATAAACAGGAAAATAACAGAATCAAAGAAGCAAACTTCAAATATAATACCAATTCTCCTCTGGCCTAAGCAAATGAACACGGTGTGATAAATGATTCCAGGCTTCATCACAAGTCAAATTTGTGGATTGATTATTCAAAAATGTTGCATCCAGCTCCTTATGCTTCAAGATTGGGGTCCTTCATACTGGAAAGACTTAAAGAGCATGTATTAGGACAAACTTAACAGCTCTATACAGCTTAATATGAAAATGAACTGAGAAGTTTAGTCATTAATGAATGAATTTTCTTGGCTGTCTATAACTTTAAATAATCCTGTTCTCAGTTTTGCCTTCATACTTCAATCCATAAAGTAAGCATTCCTTATCTATCCTTAAGGACTAATTTTTCATACAGATGAAGTTGAGAACATGTTTATGTAGATAATGATGATGAGCCACCGACTGGATTCTGCCTCTTGCCTCTCTTACAGCTGGATTAAAAGCAACGGCAGACCAACACATTTGCACATTTACTCATTATTCATCAATTGGTTTGAAGGAAATGCAGCTTTCAGAAGGGGGGATCTTAGCTTTCAGTGAGGTCGAATGAATGTCTTGAGTGATGCAGAATACATTTGGTGGCACCGGATTAGTAAAATGCGGAAAAAGATTAATTTAGAAACACTGAGGGACAAAAAAGCGAGGGTGTGAGAATGTGAGTTTCTCGCTGGCTCGACAAGCCAGTTTTTGGCAGGAAAAAAAAATGTTTCCTTTTTTTCCATTGATGTGTATTATTGGCACTATTGCAATCCATCCAAATACTAATATCTAAGCCATGTATTGAGATACGAAAAGGGCTGGTTAGGAAATGCTCTTTAATTATGATGAGTACATCAACTAAACTGAAGACTTATTGGCGGGAGAATGTGGTGTGTCTTGCGATTAATCGCATCCAAAAGTTTTTGCTTACATAATATATGAGTGTGTACTGTGTATATTTATTATGTATATATAAATACAAACACATCCAGGAGATTTAAAATATGTTATGTTTTATATATTATATCTATTTATATATTATTAAAATTTAATAATATAAATATAATTATATAATTTTATGTCCATGTATATTTTTAAATATATACATGTATGTGTGTGTTTTTATATATGCATAATAAATATACACATTATACACACATATATTTTGTTAACAAAAACTTTTATTTTGGATGCAATTAATTATTTTGACAGCACTATATATATATTTTATATAGTATATATATATATATATTATATTATATATATATATACAGTATAGAAATAGCAAAAAGACCGTATTAACAACAATCTTCTTAAACTTATTTTTTTATTTAAATTTTTTTACATAAAAAAATCAAACGTAAAAAAAAAATAGAAATAAAAAAAGAAGATTAAGAAGATTTTTTTAATCATGAATTTTTCGATTAAGAAGATTTTATTTAATCATGAACTTTTCTGTTTAAGGTCCTCAGTACTTTCACAACTAAAACTAAACATTTGAGACTGAACTTCTAAAATCTGAGGGAAATAGTATCTTGGCCCCAAGTCTTAAAATTACACATCACACAAAGCCTGCCATGACATGCACCTGCCACAAACAAACAAACACATCCCATTCACATAAACGAGGTGACACAATAACTCAAAGTCATTCAAAATAGTGGCCTGGATCAATACTGCAGCTCCATTGTTTCAAGCTTTTGTCCTTGCACCATCCACTCTCCCACACAGTCACAGCCCGCTGTTCGTCTGATTCATTTCAAATGTCTCCCACTTCACACTATGCTCAAAATGGAAGCCGATGGGGGGAAAAAACTGATTTTTTGGCTTCAGTGTTACACACAAAGTTATCAATAAGGGAGTGATTAAATAAAGAAATGAAGTCACAAAAGCTGAATAATTCAAGTGCACCAGCCTCAGTGATGTCAGCCATGCAGCTTCAAAGGCTTGAAAGAGTGCAGGATCATGTGGGGGAGTTTCTTTAGAAAGACTTTTCGGCAAGCCAGCCTTTCAACTCCCTTTTGTGCACCACTATTTTTCAGCTTTCCAAATGGGAAAAAATAACTCCTTTGAAATGCTTTTAATAAATTACTCTGCCGTGCAGCAGGCTGTTAATGACCCGTTGAGGACCCAAACTGAAACACAGCTCTGCTAAACTTCAACGCACAGAGCTGGTCATTTTTAATGGCCAATGTGTGTTACAATGGCAGTTTTTTGTTTTTTTTTTTTCCCCCCCCAAAGGTTATTCCACAGGGGGATCAGGAATGCTTAAGGCAAGTGGAGAAGGTGTCAAAATTCATCTCTTAATTTGCCATTTGCAGCCGGTGAAATTGAGATCTATATCTCCGTAGTGATGGTATAGATCCACGGGACGGTACATGTCAGAATACACCCATCATCCCTGTAGGACACAAAGTCCTCTGCTGATTAATGACACCCATACAGCACAGTGAACCATGCAATTACTGGGGCCTCAATTGGGATTTAATGGCATTGAAACCATTAACCTGTAAACCAGCTTTATGTTGTATTTTTTCAGTTTATTAATTTGATGTTTGTGTTATTTGTATTAGTTTGGTTTATATATATATATATATATATATAATATATCTTAGATATATATGATCACAACACATTCGAAATTAAGATTTTAAGAAGGAAAGAAGCTTACGTTTTCACCAATATTATATTTTATTTGATTTTCTTTTTAGCATTATTTTACTTAAAGAAAATGACAATAACAACACTGCATTAAAACCTAATTCCAAACCAGATGGATTCTTGGATTGGATTTTAAACCAATACCTTTTTTGTAATCTTCATTTCTTCTTCGATTTGAACCAACTCATCAATTAATCCGCCTTTTAAACTCATTATCTAATATTTTCCCCTCCATTTCATCCAAGCACCAGGCTGGGCATCTGCCGTTCAATCCTGTATTGAAGCTTACATGCTTTTTCAAATATTCTATTCTAATGACGGTTCCCTACTGCTCTGTTCCCATTGCCAAACAAAAAGCACTCATTCTGCCGAACAGTACAAGAATACTTTGTGGATCCCTGGTATTTATATATGGCTTTTAAAAACTTGCACCATGTCAGAGACAGTAGTCAACCTCATTACCAGATAAACACACACACATATACACACAAGGGGGTGGTATCATGCTGGGGAAATGACCTTATTACTGCCTTAAAGCCTTAACCCAGGCTGCTTCTAAATATTAATGTACTCGCCAGGGAATAGGGCAACAGCTCCCAACGTGACATGTTGATGAATGCAGGCACACTGAAAGGGCCATGGACAACATACTGTATGTCTGGGGCACAAAGATTTCACTTTACTGTATAAATAATATGCTATTGATGCATTTTGAGCTGCATGTCTAATGAACCATAGTGTAATATTGCCTTGGGAAAGAATTAATGTGCTTGCCAACTGACACAATCCTCTGGTCAGGGTGAGAATTCGATTACTGAGGATCTCAAATTAATCTTGTCTTCAAACAATGCAGTATATTCAAAACTTTTTTCAGAGGCATTATGTCAGTAATGACTTTGGCTAAGGAAAAAATGACCTTTTTATTTATTTATTTGCCAATATTATTCATCACATTGAATAGGCTTTAGTTAAAGCATCTTGCAGTCAAGCTCAAGTATAAGAATTCCAGTAAAGCTCATTGTTACCATACATTTTTGCTGTGGGTTTTTATATCAAATAATATTGCTGATTATTGACTGATCTTAACTGTCACTTTAAGAGCTATGAGCTCTTGCCAGGTTATCATATATTCTTGCGGCTTTTATGTTAGCATTCTCTAAACAAGAAATAAAATCATAATGAGCTGACTCTCTGGGCCTCATTTCAAAAATGCAACATGTATCATTTGTTGTTTGCACATTATTTATTCAATACTGCGAAACATAATTGTGAAACAAAGCAAAAGAAAAAGCTGTTTCGAAACCTAGATGAAAATTAATGTCTCAGAACATGAGAAGAATGTAGGTGACAATGAGAAAGCAATATTCATATAGTGAATTCTCACATACTGTGCTCAAGATGCTTTCAGCAACAAACCATTTTAATTAGTGCTGGATGTGGCATCTGCAGTCTCATACTGATCTCCTCAGGCTGTGCATGAAGATCAATCTAAGCGCTCCTCATGCCTGCTGCTTCTAGCCACACAACAACAAATAAAACCCTACTCTACTCTAGCAGTAGTCATCAAAGTAGAATATCATAAAGATGCCTCTCTCAATAAAACACATATACAAAAATTGTAAGATCTGCAACTGTAGCTTTTGCATGTAAATCACAGTGCATGCTGTTCCACTTAAATTAAGACTATTTTAAAGATTTATTGAGAAATTTTGCTTTTGGCTTCTTTCTCACAATCAACATTTATCTTCAAATACAACTTTTCACATAAAGTTTATCTTTCATACAACATATTTACTGTTTATCGTGTAAAGAAACAATAAAAATCATGGCTGCCAACCAGCACTAGGATTAGATAGCTCAACAATGGTAAAACATACACAAACTGTAACATAAACCCCAATCCTGGAGCTTTAACTAACCAAACTTGTTTCACATAATTCTACGCGTATTAGATCTCAACAAGCCACAAAGCTTGCTGGGTAACTGGCAACATCACAGTCTTAAAATTAAAGGTTCCAAAAAGGGTTTTTCACAGCGATTCAATGGAAGAACCATTTTGGATTGCCCAAAGAACCTTTCAATGAACAGTTCTTAAAAGAACGTTTATTTTTCTTACAGTGAAAAACATTTTTTCACAGTAAAGAATCTTTTGTGCAATGGAAAGATTCCATGGATGGTAAGGTTCTACATGGAACCATAGATTCCAATAAAGAACCTTTCAGTTCTTAACTTTTAGAGTGTACAGTACAAATAAGGCCTGAAGCCCTGTACCTTCAGGAGGTTAAACTAAATAATATAGGACCCATTTTATTATCTATTCATTTTATATGAGGTTTGCAAATTTTTGCAACCCTGCAAACAATTGTATATGTCTAAAACGCTTGCTCTTGCATCTTACTGTCTATATTATGTCATTATTGTATGATTATTGGATACAGTCAATAAAGTCGAGATCTCTGGAGTAGAAGAGACCCAAATGTGCCTTTTTTCACAAAATATGAGTGCTGCTGTTTCAATGTGAGTGCACTGATTCTCTAATACTTCAGTGATCGGATGTTTCTACAGTGGACTAGTGCTTTTTTTGGCTTCTCTATTGCAGTGGATTTTTGCAAAAAATACACGATATGTCTGAGTGTAGGTTTTCCCGCAGATTTAAAGCCAGCTTATTGAGGGAACAAATAGATGGCCTTCTTGTTGCAGGACTTGAATGAGCAACCTCTAATCCAATTTAGTCATTAATAATACAATCTTTTATTATTTCCACATATTAATTATACTTAGTGCTGCGCTTTAGGCAATTATCACTGGTATGCGGAAATGATCAGTTTCTTTGCTTCTTTTGTTTATCGTCGATGTCTTGCATCCCAATACGCACAACCACTAGTGCCCGTCAGGAAGGGAGCTGCAAATAGTTTCCCCTCAAGCATGACGCATCCATCTGACATCCAATTTTTAGTGTATAAAAAGTGTTTGATTTTTGGATCATATGCGTTGTTTGATGTTTATACCATCCCCCCACCATACACCCTTCAGAGCTCTGCCCCAATTTCTAGACTAGCTTTAAATAAGACAGATGCAGTGACATTGCAGTGTCTGCTGATTGAGAGGGATGGGCCAATAAATATATATCATGTTCTGAGGGTATGTTATGCGCTTATGTGTTTGGACAAAGGGATACAATTTGATGTGAGCAGTCAAGTGTATTCAATGCACAGGAAATATGTTTGTTGTAATGACTGGACCTAGTGAAGCAGAAAGCCAATGTTCTCCCAGGGCAGATAACAGAGCATTCAAATAAGCCAGAGTACATGTATAGGTGCATCATGAGGCTAGACATTGAGGAACATCTATTTAAAGGGATACAAGTCTTTAATGATGGTATTTGAGGATTAGTTATCTGTTTACAATTTGCCTATAAAAAAAACTGAGACAAGGTTGAAAAGATTTTGGCATTTAGATTAGTAGTTGAAGTATAGTAGTAGTATTTGCAAAATACAATTGTTTAGAAATTTGAATAACAATGAATGTTATTGTTGTTTCTTTTGCTAATAATACTAATAACAAAAAATATTAATAGGAATTTAAATTTCTAAACACATTTGTTTTATTTTGCAAATAATTAATAATAATTAATATGTATTATTAGCTGCCATTAATAATAATAATAATAATAATAATAGCAACAAAAAAACAATCTTCTCCAATGTACACTGAACAAAATTAATAAACGCAACACTTTTGTTTTGCCCCCATTTTTAATGAGCTGAACTAAAAGATCTAAGGCTTTTTTTCTATGTACACAAAAGATCTATTTCTCTCAAATATTGTTCACAAATCTGTATAAATCTGTGTTAGTGAGCACTTCTCCTTTGCCGAGATAATCCTTCCACCTTAAAGGTGTGGCATATCAAGATGTTGATTGGACAGCATGATTATTGCACAGGTGTGCCTTAGCTGGCCACAATAAAAGGCCACTCTAAAAATGTGCAGTTTTATCACACAGCACAATGCACAGATGTTGCAAGTTTTGAGGGAGCGTGCAATTGGCATGCCGACTGCAGGAATGTCCACCAGAGCTGTTGCCAGTGAATTGAATGTTCATTTCTCTACCATAAGACATCTCCAAAGGCATTTCAGAGAATTAGGCAGTACATCCAACCGGCCTCACAACCGAAGACCACGTGTAACCACACCAGCCCAGGAACTCCACATTAGAGGTCTGCACAGGCTTTAAACTGAAACCCGACCCGTACCCGAGATCGTCTAACCCAGCCCGACCCGACCAGCACAGTTCAATTTGGAGCCCGAACCCGAAATCTTTTTTTTCCCCACAACGAATAGCCAATAAAAAAAAAAAATGCTGTATTTCACGATAGCATGCAACGGTCAGTAAACAAATATGTAAAGAAACAGAATCATTAAGGCTAGGCCAGTTCACAAGGCAAAAAGAAAAACACTTACCAGTTATGAAAGTTAATGAACATCAGGTGCAGCGGTCACATAAATTCTGCCGAGTTTTTTAATGGTTGTATACGACAAGACGATAATTCTTCCATCGTGCAAATTATGGTAATTTTCGTCAGTGTTTAAGGCTCGTTAGCATGTCGGCCTGCTTTTACATCGACACAGAGATGCATAGTGCGGGTAAGATAGCATTTATGTGATTAATTAATTTCTAATTTCTTTGAAATTAGCGATGGCGAGGAAGAAGAGGGAGAAAGTTGCATTGTGTGAACATGCGTCTGTGCGCCTCTCTTACAAGAAATGAGGCTTTAGTTTTCAAAAACAGAGATTTTACCCTCATTGCAAGAGAACTAAACGTTGTAGTCAGTAGCCTGTTCTCAAAGCTATTTTATAATAAACAAGTTTCCCATGCTGTGTTCTCGTTTGTGCTAGAATGTGTGTTGCGGGTGAATCTATTGAAAGCAGAGTGCCTAGGCTACGGCATGATAGTTTAGTTGCTAGAAGCCCGGATGCCCGACACGAACCCGAAGCTCTTCATTAAACATGAAACCCGAACCCGACCAAAAGTATTTCGGATCAGGTCGGGTAGCAGACCTCTACTCCACATCCAGCATCTTCACCTCCAAGAACATCTGAGACCAGCCACCCGGACAGCTGAAACAATCGGTTTGCATAACCAAATAATCTCTGCACAAACTGTCAGAAACCGTCTAAGGGAAGCTCATCTACATGCTCGTCGTCCTCATCAGGGTCTCAACCTCGTCGTCGTAACCGACTTGAGTGGGCAAATGCTCACATTCGACGGCGTCTGACCTTGGAGAGGTGTTCTCTTCACGGATGAATCTCGGTTTTCACTGTACAGGGCAGATGGTAGACAGCATGTATGGTGTTGTGTGGGTGAGTGGTTTGCTGATGTCAATTTTGTGGATCGAGTGGCCCATGGTGGCTTTGGGGTTATGGTATGGGCAGGCGTATTTTATGGACAACGAACACAGGTGCATTGTATTGATGGCATTTTGAATGCACAGAGATCCCGTGACTGGATCCTGAGGCCCATTGTTGTGCCACATTGTTGATCCACGACCATCACCTCATGTTGCAACATGATAATGCACGGCCCCATGTTGCAAGGATATGTACACACAATTCATGGAAGCTGAAAACATCCCAGTTCTTGCATTGCCAGCATACTTACCGGACATGTCACCCATTTAGCATGTTTGGGATGCTCTGGATCTGTGTATACGACAGTGTGTTCCAGTTCCTGCAATATCCAGCAACTTCGCACATCCATTGAAGAGGAGTGGACCAACATTTCCACAGGCCACAATCAACAACCTGATCAACTCTATGCGAAGGAGAGGTGTTGCACTGCGTGAGGCAAACGGTGGTCACACCAGATACTGACTGGTTGTCGGACCCCCCAATACAGTAAAACTGAACATTTTAGAGTGGCCTTTTATTGTGGCCAGACTAAGGCACACCTGTGCAATAATCATGTTGTCTGATCAGCATTTTGATATGCCACACCTGTGAGGTGGATGTATTTTCTCGGCAAAGGAGAAGTGCTCACTAAGATTTAGACAGATTTGTGAACAATATTAGAGAGAAATAGGTCTTTTGTGTACATAGAAAAAGTCTTAGATCTTTTGAGTTCAGCTCATGAAAAAAGGGGGCAAAAACAAAAGTGTTGCGTTTTTATAATTTTGTTCAGTGTATTTAATGATTATTGTTAATGTTATTATTATTATTATATAATCTCATTTTAAATTTATAGATTTATTTATTAATATTTAATAGAAATGATTATTATAAAAATATAGTAATTGTTTTAAAATAGGAATAAGAATAACTGGTTTAAAAAAGCATCCATTGTATTTATTCCATTTTTCGTTTGGCATGATTCCGATTTGTTGTGTGATTCCTTCACTGTGCCAGATGGAATGGTCCAGTCAGATCATCTTAGTTATTTGACCCACAGCAAAATCAACCTGATCGCATCTATGAATTGGTTGGTGAGCAGGAAGCGGGTGGAATGACTCCAGCTGTTTCCCTGATGGATCAGAAACCATCATTTATTGATTCATCCCTCTGTTCTCAGGTCTCATTGATCACTGGTGAAATGTTCAAGTGAGCTTTCTCTTCACTCCCATTCACATTGATTGTGTAGGAGGTTTGCTGTTGTTTAATAGGGATCTCATGGGAAAGGAGGATAACATTGGACCAGGGCTTATGTGATTCCAGTTCTACTTACTGTCCATCCGGTTAGCAAAACGTCCATTGAACTTCTGAGGGATAAATAAAGTGTTTTCTGTGATGTGCTCGCCTCTCACATAATGACACAAGCTTTATTCCTTTAAAGACACCTTGCATTCAGTGCCACAATTGAGAAACTAAAAGAGAAAATTCGGAAGGACAAAATCAGTCCAAAAAGCATTCATGTACGTAAAAAAACAACAACTGGAAATAATATACAATATGGGTACTTTTCACATAATGTTATTACATTACCCTCTTTATCACAATCTGTTGTTGAAACAAAAACAGCAAGTTATTGCAGAGTAACACATTATAACAAACAATAATAAAAGATCGGATGGGAGAATTTTGATCAAACACATACATCACAAAATTGATTTTTTTTTTCAGAATTATGTAGCTATTGGTATTGAACTTTGTTAAAAGATTATGAAATGCCATATTAGACAAATGTATGCATTTGCTGATATTTTTGATATATTTACTTAATGATACAGACAAAAAAAACCTTACTAAATCAAAAGTATTTTGACAAATTTTGCTACATCATCATGTTCCCCTATATAGACAATATAAAAGTAAAAAAATCAAACACATTTAAACATTTCTTTTTATACCAAATGATGAGGCCCCATCAAAATTTAGGTTCAGTAAAATACGAAACAAGAATACTTTATTAAGCAAGGATGCATTAAACTAATCAAAAATAAAGATTTTTATAATGTTGATTTCTATTCAACAAAGAATCCTGAAATAAACTAACGTTTCCACAAAAAATATTAAGCAGCACAATAATAAGAAGAAATCAGCATATTAGATTGATTTTAAAACATTAACAGAAAAACTAATAATATTTCAGTTTTTACTGTATTTTTGATCAAATAAATGGAGCTTTGCAGAAGAAAAAGGGGTTTTTGAGTAGTGTATAAAATGAGACTAGGAAAGATGACATTTTCTTTAAGTGGGGGTTTAAATCCCATTGTATTCTACTGCGATTTCCACCACACTACAAATCTCGCATAGCATTTGGGACGGACAGTAAGTGTATTATTATTCACCCCATGTCTATATCTAGCATATCTAAAACCTCTCTGTCTCATCTGGTTACACTAATAGTCCTCCACAGCATTTCACAATGCACTTCACAACACTTAGCCTCTCTTTTCCCAGTCAGCTACACCGACTCTTTGAAAAGTTCTGCAATACAGATCCCAGTTAAATGAAAAGTTTGATCACAGCCATCATGTCATTATCCGTGGGATCGAGAGTGGCAGAAGGCCGGGTACGGCAGCTTTAAAGTCAGACGGCAAGCCACTCTGCATACAATTTCCTCCACGAGTCCCCAGAGGCGGAGCAGTGGTAATGGAGAGCAGGAGCAGACTGTCATTATCTCCCCCTGTGACGCTCCATCTCATTGTGGAGCAACAGCACATTAGTAGACTGACTAACTACGTGTGGAATAGGGGCAGTGTGGAGCTTGGTCGAGGATAAAGGACAAACATATGCTGCGGGCATCATTTCGGTGGTGCTAATCAGCTTTTAATGGACTCACAAAGCATTAAGACTCCCTATATCGTTTTACAAAGAGTCAAGTTGTTATTCATTGCTTTGTATTGTTCGCTCCTGAAATGGCTGTATGTAGTGTTAATAAATCTAGCATAAGTATAAGGTTGGCTGTAACGAAATGTTTAACTCGTAACCTAACTCGTAAACTATTAAACAAAGGGTAACTGAATTAAAGCACGTAAACAAATGCATTCCTGTTATGCAACAGAACGCATGCTGCATGTTAAATAGTTTTAACTCTAAAAATTTGACACTTTTTTGAAAGGAATAGTTCACTCAAATGAAAGTTTTCTTACATTTACTCACCCTCAGGCCATCCAAGTTGTAGATGAGTTTGTTTCTTCATCAGAACAAATTTGGAGACATGTAGCATTGCATTACATGCTCACTGATGGATCCACTGCAGTGAATGGGTGCCGTCAGAATAAGAGTCCAAACAGCTGATAAAAACATCACAATAATCCACAAGTAATCCACACAAGCCCTGTCCATCATTTATCATCGTGTGAAAGCGGAAAGTTGTGTGATTGAACTAAACAAATTCATCATTAAGACATTTTTAACTTCAAATTGTTGCTTCCAGCTAAAACACAAGTCCTCTATCCATAATATTGCTCTCTCCAGACAAAAAGTTGTCTTGTCTGAAACAGGAGATGAAATATGCACAAATTAATTATGGCTTACAAGTGCTCTAAAAACATATGTCGGTAGATTGTGATGTGAGAGGACAACAGAGGATGGATTGATGGAAGTGTTATTATAAATTTTGTCCAAAAGCAACAGTTTGAAGCTAAAACACCTTAATTATGGATTTGTTTCTTACAAACATGCAGCTTTTCACTTTGCAAGATGTTAATTGATAGACTGAAGTCTTGTGGATTGCATGTGGATTATTGTGATGTTTTTATCAGCTGTTTGGACTCTCATGCTGATGGCACCCATTCACTGCAGAGGATCCATTGATGAGCAAGTAATGTAATGCTTAATTAGTTTCAATCTGTTTCAATGAAGAAACAAACTCATCTTCATCTTTGGATGGCCTGAGGGTAAATACATTTTTCAGCACATTTTAATGTGGGGGTAAACTATTCCTTTAAAAACTGTGTTTAATCCTTTCAAAATATATCAATCTGATAGAAGCAGCATGAGGTTATATTTTGTTGCAGCTGCTGTTTAGTATGTGCTCTCTATGTCAAGCATCAGTGGGTGTTAGATTAGACTCGCGGCTGTGTTCATGTGCATGTCCTGTAGGCAGGACTGACTTATGGTCAACAGCAGGACAGTATCTGCGATGGTGACAGCTAAGGTTAATAAACAAGGCACAGATCTTTGCTCCAGGGTAGTGAACGAGTAAAAACCCTTGTCCTTTGCATGGCAAGCAACCAAAAGAAATACTTAAATGCTGTCTGATATCTAAAGAACGGGTCTTCAACCTTGATACAGAGATGAAGTATTTGAAATTGAGTGTTTCCTTCAAAACACAACAGTGTCATATAGCCTACATTTCATTGCTTTGCTATAGAAAATCAGAAATAGAAAGTAGGCTGTTTCTGTGTAATTGTTATACCTGGATGGCGGAGCAAAGAGCTGCTGGCCTTTTATCCGCTAGCTCTTTTAGAAGTGAAGCCCCAGCTAGGAATTGTCTGCAGGAGGTGTCCATGTGCTTTATTATGCTCTGTAATGGCTGAAACGCCACCTGTTTCCTCAATACACGCTCTGGAGGGAGCTCCCTTTTCAAAAACTTCAGTTCCAACTTACTGCTTTGCAACAACAAGTATTAATTGAAAAGATGATGTAATGCTTTGAAACACAGAGACAGATTGTTTGAAGATTAAACTAGGTCACAAAACTTTTACAGTATGTCTTGTTTTTAAGAATTAGGCCTAAATGTTTTGCAGCACTTTTTTCCTAGAATTCTAAATTACTGTATGCCTGTTAACTTGTAGAGGAGACTGGGGTTAGTTGTCACTTTCTTTTTCTTTTTTTCTTTTACCAGGATTCTCATGGTAAGTTTACTCTCGAAAGTCAGTATAACCAGTATTATTTTTGCAACATTTAAAAATCTATTATAGTTTTTTAAATAATAGTTTAAATTAGTTTTCATATATATTTTTCCCTTGTCGGCAGCGATAGCCTTGTGGGCAGAGCGAGCCAACATATGGTGCAATTGCGCTTTGGGTGTCCCGAATTTGAATCCTGCCTCGTGGAGTACCTTGAGAGGCAAAAAGCAACACCAAGGGATCCTCACAGAGGGATCCTGACAAAGCGTCAATATGTCACGATTCAGGAGTGAGAACGTATTTAAAAAACAATCATTTATAATATTGGATTTCCACACACACACAAAAAAAATGGTACTGAGATACAGTACATGTGACAATAAGCCCAACTAGTCACATTTCATTCTAAGAAAGACAAATATGATCAAAGACATTTATTAATTTAATGCACCTCTGCTCTAGCTAGTGAAAAGCGAAATCTTGAAGCTGAGGTTGAAGCTGTTATTCCTATGGTCTTTTAAAACCAGAGCACTGGACTTTATTTAAAAAGGTCACATGATGTTTTTACTTCCCTAAAAGAAAATGCACAACAAATCAAGTGCAAATTTATTAAGTTATATCTCTTCCATCATAACACATTCATCTGATTTTACGATAGCCTTATCAATTGTTTTACCTTTATTATAGTCTTACGAATAAGGTGACTCCTGTTATAAATTTTTCAACTGACATGACTTGTGTTTTTAAAGGTTTGACATTTGGTTTGTGTATGAATAAAAAAACATGCAGAACTGCCAGTGGATATGATGGCAAGGGTTAATGTTAAGCCTCATGAGTATAAAGTGTATCTGTAGGAGCATGAAAACTGTGTGAAACAGAGCAAAATAAATTCAAGGTTCTCTCATGCGTAAGTGCGTCACACATGACTAAAAACAGCACACAATTGTAGCGTCAGGACCACTCAAACACACAATATATATTTTGTTATATATCCACAAGGGAAGGACTTTTCTTTGCTAATTAATTAATAGGAAAACCTTTCTTTGAATGAACACACATGATCCTTCAGGTCATTGGGTATATTATTGTCATCGTGTATTTTGTCTTTGAAATTGTATACTGTTATGCAGGCTTATAATCGAAACACACTCCTGTCAGCTTACATATATATAACCCTACCATGTTTAGTATCTATGAATTCGTATTCGGATGATCTAATTGAGAGTGTATATTGTATGTTTACACCTACGCAACATATTAGTGTTCTAAGAGTCTTTAGTAATTGTTATCCAAGTTTCATATGCAAATTACAATGCTTTCAAACAAAGGGCCATAAAAAAAATGCCCCAGTATCTCAGAACTCCCACTTGAGATTCCGGACTTCCTCATTGGACAAGCCCATCTTGAGAGGCGTGAATCTTTGCAGGCTTTATGTGCATGTGACCCGCCCAGTCGGTGGTTTGTTTTAATTCTGAGAGGATGTGAGAAAAACGCACCCGGAAACGTTAAGCTCGTGCCAGGCTTCGGCCTCAACCTTTCCATTAACCAAGATTCTCTGACTCAAAACTGGTTCTTTTCATCAACCAACTTCAGCAAGATCTTGGGCCCTAAGATTGCATCAGGAATCTCTTTCAAACAGCCGAGACTCGCAAGTATCAAACATAGTCTTATTAATTGATACATTAAGTAACATTTGCACCTTTTTACCAAGGTGTGTTTGAACTAAGAATCTGACGTTTCCCTCAGGTATAGATCTGCTGAATATGCAAATGGTTCCATAAATTTCATTCCTTATGTCTCTTCTCTGTACTGAGTTCAGCTTTAACCCTTTCCTATGTGTGTGTTGTGTGTGTGTGTGTGTGTATGTTAGACCAGTGTATGTGTTTATGTAGGATGTTAGACAGTTTATGTGTTTATGTAGGATGATAGACCAGTTTATGTGTTTATGTAGTAAAACTTACTTGTATCACATTGGGACGTGGTTTCATTGTTTGCCTTATAACTGGAGTACTTAATCATGAAGATTATGCTACAAGCTTGTGTAGACTTGCTACAGTAAGAAAGATTTCCTTAACCAGAAAAATAACAGTCTTAGAATTGGACAAGACAGTTGACCTGCGAGGTCAGCTAAAATTATCTACAGCGATCTAAAATCTTCATAATTAATTATAACTAGTTATGATTAATTATTCATATTTCCTCATGAGCTGATTCGTTACACAATTAAAGTTCTGGGTAATTCACATCGATCCATGAATTATGTTATCTGACAGCCACAGATAATACAACGCAAGTAGTGCAATGAATTGTTAATCATAAATCATCATTAATTATTATTGCAGTACATATACTTGATTTATTTTTCTTTATCTATTTCAATGTAGGAGGGACAATGAAACATTTTGCTGAAAATATCAAATGTCACAATGTTACTTTCTTTCTAAATAATGCATTTGGGGAACCTGTCTATTTCTGCAAAGTGTTTGTTGACACTAACGATGCAGAAATGACACACTTCACCTTTAAATATCATTATGTTCTCAGTGAGAATACAACGAGGATGTTTCTTACAGGAAAGTAAAACAACTGACAGAATGAGTATAGAAAGATAATCCCTTCAATGTCCTGAATTTTGATGATAAAAGAATTTTCACTCAATCCCTCCAGGAAGCATTTAATCCCAGAGCAAACTCCCTGGCCAAAAAAGCAGAGTGCATGGCTTGCATGATCTCAAGCACCTGGAATCACAGCAGCCTGCTGATGTGGGAAGATTTAGAGATGCCTGCTCAGGCTTCCGTTAAAATTAAAGCTCAAGTCTTTCAAACACAGATGCAGAATGTATTTTAACCCAAATTCTCCTTTTTCTTTTGTTGGTGGCTCAGATAAATATTTGATCAACTTAGCATGACAAAAACTGCACTCAGTATCCTAATAAAGCGGGTTCATTTGGAGTCCATTGTGGTGGTGGTACACGTTTATGTTTCATGATCCCTTTTCTCTAAAATTTTAAATTAAAATCTTCAACACAAATAAAGATACATTAATGCTGGAGTGAATAAGATAAAAGACAGATGAACAAACCATGCAATTTTTCTATCTAAAAAATATATTACAGACTTATGTTCAACATTGTTACTTACCAAATAAATAACTACATGGACATAAAATAATAATTTAAGTTTATTTTATCATTTTACCTGTATAATATCTTCCACAACAATGAGCCTACACTAAAAAATGACGGTAAAAGACTGTAAAAATGCTACAGTAAAAACCTGTTGAATGGTTAACGGTAAATTCTCCTATTGTATATGGTGAAAAACTGTATTGGACATTACATGTATTGGACATCAATTTTACGGTAGTATACCATTTTTGGAAGTGAAAAAGACCATATAATAACCGTAAATTGACATTCCCAGCGTTACATTACAAATTTGATGTTTTTTTGTTGAAATAACTATGTTTCTTCTTAGTTTTTTCTTATCAGTTTTGTATATTAGGGTTGTGTGTTACACCTAATGTTGTTAAATGAATGTTTATGGCATTATTTCAGTTTCATGTGTGTTACCATGATGGTGTTTAGTGTTTGTGTGAATGACACTGTGCACCTTCTATATACAGTATATTAATATTTAAAAGCTGCTTGTGATGGGCTTTGGTTCATCATGTGACTTTCTCATCACCACCTGCATTTGGTGGTTATCAGTGTATTACAAAGGTACAAATCCGATTTCAGTACTTCAATAGGTTGGTATATTAACATTATATCAGTTCATGAAATTACGGTATTTAACTGTAAATTTAAGTTAAAACCGTAAAACCTAAAACGTTGCTACTGTATTTTTTACGTTAAAATTCCGGCAACCACAGCTGCCGTTTTTTTACCGTAAATTTTCATTTCAAATTTAAAGACTCCAAAATATCAATGATCAAAAATTTGTTTGGAAACTTGTTGTACGCAATCTACTGCATGCCTTCTGTCATCTGGTTGATAGTTTACACTTTTCTAGCAAGTAAAAGGTCTTTTAGAATAATTCAAAAAATATCCCCATTCAGGTCATGGTACAAAAATCTAATGATTTTTATAAAGCAAATGTAAGAATGCTACTGCTGTCAAATGATTAATCGCATCCAAAATAAAAGTTTTTGTTTATGTAACATGTGTGCGTACTGTGTATATTTATTATGTATATATAAATACACACACATGCATGCATATATTTAAGAAAAATATGTTATGTTTATATACTAAATATATTTATATATAATATAAATGATATGAATATAAATACATAAACATGTAAATAAGGTAAATATTTTCAAAATATATACTGTATATGCATGTGTGTATTTATATATACATAATAAATATACCAGTAACAACAATATGATTATGCCAAACACAAAAACTTTATTTGGATCGCGATTAATCGTTTGACAGCACTCAAGAATACATTTTATATTGTTAGTAAAAATTCAGGATGAACACTTACATGACTGAAGCAACTTGATTAATCATATATCATCATATGAGAAAAATCATGTTAAAATGTGAAAATCAGATATAATACATCAGGCTTTTGAGGAAAACAACATCATTGTATTGCATTGCATTACAATAAAAAACTCCCAGAATAGAAAACTTAAAATTAATATTTTAAATATCATCTTACTAAGACATAATAATGGGAAAGATTGACAACTGATATTTATATGCATTTTATGTAAGCAGTCTGCTGTACTGTTATAAAATATAATTGATTCACATTACAGATTCTCCTATATCATATGTGCCATAAAAGTCTGATGTAATGATACTCAAGAAAAAACACATTTGAAAACTTTTTTATACATTTGATCTAAATGATCAATAAACTGTTTCTTAAAAAAAATATACAGATTTTTCAGACTATTATTTCACGTCAGGCTTTACAGTGCTAGAAAGGACGAATACTGCAACAACATTATGATAATATTAAAAGACTACTGAAGTCCTCTGAGGTCATTTTCAATCAATCATTTCAAACTGAGGTGCAAGATGGCAATATACTTTGATTAATCAGCATTTCATGCAATTAATGTGATCAATATTTGAATAGACGGACTGCCCTAGTTTGTACTTTTGTGGTAATAAAAGCAGTGGTGGACGAAGTACACAAATCAAGTACTTGAGTAAAAGTACAGATCCGTATAATAAAAAATTACTCCAGTAAAAGTAAAAGTACTCAGTTTTAAATTTTACTCGAGTGAAAGTACAAAAGTACTTGATTTTTTATGTACTTAAGTAAAAAGTACCGATAGATTAATGTTTATTTTGCAGTTTTATATAGGCTACTTTTATCATTTAATTTTATATTAGCATATTTTTCGCTCAAAATACCTGGGATTTTCCCAAAATAACCAATAAGGAAATAATTCATATAATAAGGAAAATATAATTATATTTTCATAATGATTTTTTTCTTCTCAAACCTTGACTGTCACTTTCCACTTTGATAATTACTGTAGTGACCATGTTCTGAACATCACATCCTTTCTTTTTCCCTCAGATGTAATCTATCTAGGTGGTTGAATAAAAATATTTGAACTTTATTTTTTAAAAATTACCTCAATTTAGCACCAGCAAGCTCATTAGCTAGACAGTTAGCATCAGCTAACATTAGTGACTTATTTTCAGCATGGTTATGAATAATCGGCTAGTTGATACAGACACATATTAACTTAAGCTATGTGTGCTGACAAACAATATAAAAACAGACATCACATAGGGCTAAATGCATAGCATTTTAGTAAAAGTGCTAACTTTATAGCAGCGGGGAAGACGAACGTGCATGAGTTATTTTATTTAAACTGTTATTTCAATGTTTTTTGACCTAAAACATAGAGACTCTGATGTTAATGTGTCTGCATTCAAGCATTTCAGTGGGCTTAAACAGATCACCCTTTACAGCAGATTTAGTTCACAAACAACTGACAGCTTTGCCCTAAATAGGATTTTCAGTTACAATAATTAATCCTAAAATTCGACATTAGTAATTTACTTTTAGCAGCATCACAAGATCTCCCCGTTCTTACTTGTGAATTCAGTTCACTGGAGACTCGCACTAAACGGATCATTTGAATCAGTAAGTTGTCGACTCGAGAACAGCTGCAATCGGATCATTTCAATTCGTGAATTAATTGTTTGGTGCTATTTGCGAACCAATTTAACAAGTTAATTGAAAAGAATCAGTTTGTTCTTGAATCAGACACCGCTTCTGCGTGTCGGAGCACGTGATATTTTATAAGGAGTAACGATACGTTTTATGAAATGTAGTGAAGTAAAAAGTACGATCTTATGCTTTGAAATGTAGTGAAGTAAAATAAAAGTTATTCAAAATAAAACTACTCCAGTAAAGTACAGATACTTGAAAAAATGTATTTAAGTACAGTAACAAAGTAAAACTACTTCGTTACTGCCCACCACTGAATAAAAGTAAAATCTTTAACAAACATGGGTTAATGAACCCCCTCAAACAACCCCGTATTGCGCATGCTGAGCCAGGCCATTTAGCTGATAGTCCAGATTCTGTCAAAAGGGATTTACGATGGGATTAGGATACTGCACACAGTTTTTAGTTATCACCAGTATGGTCCCAATGTGACTTTACCTCCTCACTAATTAGCTTCCAGTGAGTTATGATAATAGGTAGCTAATTAACCAACGTAATGAAGCTCTTCCCAGACCTTGGTGAGTTTATAGCACTTGCACAGATGCAACACTTCCCTTTTTAACTGCAGCAGTACATTTAAGCAGCCTGATAACCACTGGGATTTTACAGAGATCCACTTCAAAGAGTTGATGACCTTTCTCAGATGATCTGTACAGCGTTAGTGTCTCTGCAATGCTGTTTGGCACTGAAGTTGCACATGCAACAATGATCTGAGCAGTTCAGTCCAATGTATTTGTAAGTTTAATATACTTTTCTAAATGTGTAATGTTTACTTATTATTAGTTCCAGCATAACATACAAAGCTACTGTATGTGGCATTCATTAGTTATGAGGTCAGAGGGTCTAATCTTAATTTATCAAGTTAGGTCAAGTTAGTTCATCTTGCTGAGGGAATTAAGAGAATGTAAATGGGGTTATTTCAGCTTCCTTAAAGTTAATTAAAAAGACTTCATCAGTTTGATTTTGGATTGGTTTAAAACTAAAATATTATATTATATTATATTATTGTAATATAAGTAAACTGCAAAATAACAAAACAATATATTAAAAATAGGAATATATTTAATTTATAATAAATGTTTATTTGCAGAGATGCTTTTTATTATTTATTTTCTGTCATAGGTCCAATTTCTTGTTATTGTTTTTTTTTTTTTTTTTTTTTTACTGGTTTTTTTTTAATTATGATAAATCAGCCATGGCATATAGAGAGACAACAACAGTCATTAATATTCATTGCTGGTGTTCAATAACACAGATCCTGAGAAATGTTCTTAAGTAATGTTACTCTATAAGCACTCCGCTACCTTTGCCCGACTAACTACTGTAGTGGAGATCGGTACATTTGGGAAAGTGCACCATTACCCCGTAATGAGAGGAGCTGTCATAAAAAATTACATCTAAATTTTATTACAACCTACAATACGCTCTCTGCCTCTTGTCAGAGCATGCCTTGAACTCCCATGAATCGGAATAATGCACGCCCACTTTTATGATTCATATCATTTATCTTAGAGGAGCCGTCTCGGGAAGATACAGGCAGTTATGGAACTAATTCAGGACTCGAAGGATGAGGGAATTTTCTGGGACTGAACTCTAGTAGAAAGGGTGAGTAAGAGAAGAGGTGTTGAAGGATTAATTAGGCTTTGGAGCACTCTGTGAGAATGAGGCTCTGGGGCCCATTTGGAGAGTAATGTTATGTGCCCGTGCTGGTCAAGGATTACAGACTGCTCCTCTGGTGCAATCTCATCCACCTCGTCCACAGTGACTTATTAATGCCCCAACAACACCAAAACACTTCCACTAAGTTCCTGTGCACTACCTCCTCCAAACAATATGGGACTGTGACCTGCGTATTTTCACCAGCTCTGAGTTTTTTTCTCTCACAGTGAGGGGCTGTTTTTGATAAAGACTGCCAGTTCAACTATTTGTGCACACAATTCAGTCTTACTGACATACCTAGGGGATTTGAGTCTGCGTTTCCTTGTAAATAACATCTGAAGTCTACAATCTGGACACGCAGCAGGAGGCAGTGTGACTGAGAATTTGAAAGGTCTTTCTGACACTGTGAAAATGTGGAAATCAGATTCTCAAACTCCGTCATGCTTTCAGAAGTCGCACTGAGCTTCAACTCACAACTAAGTTAAAATGTGAACGCAATATTACACAGGAAAGACTGATTTTAGATCTTGAAGGAATAGTTCACCCAAAAATGAAAAGTTGCTGAAAATTCATTCTGGTCAAACAAATACCATATCACTTGCTCACCAATGGATCCTCTGCAGTGAATGGGTGCCGTCAGAATGAGAGTCTAAACTGTTGATAAAAACATCACCGTAATCCACAAGTAATCCACACGATTCCAGTCCATTAATGTCTTTTGAAGCAAAAAACAGTGTGTTTGTTAGAAATTAATCTTTAAACCAGTTTAACTTTAAACCATCATCTCCGGCCAAAATAAAAGTCCATAATCCTTAATAATGCTTACTCCACTGAAACAGTCCATCCCCAGTTGTCCCCAGTCCATCCCCCTTACTTCAAAATCCACTGACATTTTTGTTCAGAACTGTTTTGGACTGTTTTCACTTGTAAACGCTGCTTGATCTGTGCATATTTCACTCCTCATTCAGATGAGAAGACTTTTTCACTGGAAAAATACATTTTATGGATAGAAGACTCCAGTGGTTCGGAGTTAAAACATCATAATGATATATTTTTCTTACAAACACTCAGCTTTTCACTTCACAAGATGTTAACTGATGGACTGGAGTCGTGTGGATTACTTGTGGATTGTTGTGATGTTTTTATCAGATGTTGGAACTCTTATTCTGATGGCACCCATTCACTGCAGAGGATCCATTGGTGAGCATGTGATGTAATGCTATACATTTCTCCAAATCAGTTCTGATGAACAAACAAATTCATCCACTTCTTAGATGGGTGAGTAAATTTTCAGCAAATTTTCATTTTTGGGCAACTACTATTGAAAAGAATGTTTGAATGCCGAAGGGGGAGAGAGTACAAGAGCATATTCTGTTGAAACAACATAAAAAATCCTCAATTAATCGCATTATGCTGGAGAGAGTGCAAATCCCAAAATGTCCAATGCAGCAGAATAACCAGCACAGCTGTCATAAAGTATGCTGACAAGCGTCATTGGGGAACAGACAGTTTGCAAAAAGTATCTCTGTACAGGAGCTATAGTGTTATGTTATAGTCAGCAACTTTCAACCCCCCAAAAATCATCATATTGCCAAAACCAACAATCAGCAAGGAAATAAAAAATAATAAAATATGAAAGCAAGACAAAAATGACATGATAAAATATTGTCAGACTTGTATTTTGAAGTAATGGTTTTTAAAGTAATATCATTTACGTATAATGTATAGGAAAATAAACAGCAAAAGGCCATTCTAATCAATCTCTGTGTGACACATCACATAAAGGCCTTATTATACTTATTTAAATCGATTTGTTTCTTGTATATTATGTTATGCATTATTTATTACTAAAATAATACATAATAAATAAAACCATTCTTATGCAATACTTACATAATATCTTATTCTGAAATGTAAATTACACACCAAAAACCTAATTAGCCATTTGTTATATGCACCTTTGTGCTGTCACACAGAGTTTAAATCTATACACTGTGTATATGTACAAGGAGACTTTGGCTTATGTGGTGTATGGGGTTTATTGATGTTGCCTCAGTCGATGGAGAGCGTTTCAAAATGGGTCTCTGTAATCCTCATATACAATTTAAAAAGAGCATATTTAAACAGCAGCTGCCTCCACAGTCGAGGGAGAGAGATAGAGAAGAGCTGGAGGTAGAAAGTAGATGGAGGAAAGACAGTATAACAATTAATATAAGGAGACATTTTCCAATCAGTTTATGTCCCTGTGTGAAATTAAATTTCTGTTTATGTGCACGCTTTCATTGCCTGTGACTGACAGCCCTGAAAGCACCTGTGAGGGGGTGCACACAAATCTTCTTACGCTTGAAATGTAAACACACCTGCCACCTTGCATATAACAGCAGTGCAACATTAGAAACCATATCTCTATTTCACCAGATACACTTCACCTCAGTTTTTAGAACAGAAGTCTGCTTTTTATATAACTGCATGTAGCACCCAGCAACAAATTATTTTCTTAATCAGTATTTTTGTCTTATTTTCAGTGAAAATATCTAAACATCCTTACAACAAAATCAGTTTAGTTGCGTAAGATATTATTATTTGTTTCCAGAGATTTTTTTGACCCCTTTGACAAATTCAGTTGATTAATTGAACGGATTAAGAAAAGAAATTAGATTTAGACAAACTTAACCTTAATTCAGTCAAGTTTTTATGATGCTTAGAGTTATTTGGTTTTAATATTCTATTTGCTGGAAAACAAGACAAAGATACTGAAATAAAGAGTTTTTTTCTGCAGACAGAGCAGTCTGTAAACAGCATTATTAGCACTCTGCTCTTACTGATGATGTTCAAGACCAGTGTGGTGTTTGCGAGGAGATTTTCTCTTTCCTAACTCTGATAATAAGGCCCTAACACAGGCAGTCGCATGAAACAGAGCAGGAAGACTCCTTAGAGAAAGCCTCATCTGGGTCTCATCTGAGCGGAGAAGATACAAGTCAGGCTTTCAGGCAGACATGAGAGTAGACTTTCAAATATTTGAACAAAAATATTACCGTAATTAGCCCAAAAAGTTATAGAGATGTTGACGGATTATTTTCAGCTCTAAAGAGCCAAACTTGGTTTAGTTTGGCTCTAAACCAAGAGCCAAAAAAAGAGTTCATACCACCTGACAACCACACAGTTGCAGCAAGACTTGGATAAAATTAACATAACACCTCTATCATATAACATTTGCCAAGCTTCGAAGTTGAAAACAGATAAGAAAATCTCAGCTGAAGTTAGAGAGCCAGTATTTTATGTAACGGCAGTCTAAGGATTAAGTCAATGAGTCATGAGGTGAGGCAAGTCAAGTGCCTTCATTTAATATAGCCGCTAATATAGTTGCTCTTAACCCTGAACTGCTCCTTCAAAGAGACGCCAGCCATCAGAATGTCAAACGGAAGAATATCTGGCAACACTGGTCTGTATGACTACATGAGCAGCACCGCATTCATTTAGAGACATTACTATGAAGCCCAACTATTGATTTTGATCAAATATGACACTTTTGTCTTCAAATGTTACTTTTTTTATTAAAAGGATTCGTTTTTAGCCTAAGTGCCTGAACAATTCATTCCACTATGTGAACATGCTTAAACTTCACATTTAAACTTAAGCTACAGAGTGACTTACAATACAGCACTCAAAAAGAAAAGTCCATTGCCGCTAGTCAGTGGGAGTTTTTTTTTTTTACACAAGTCACATCATTAGTATCTTTTTCTACAAACAGTGGATCCAGAGGAACACACTGTTGTATTTTACTGTGCTGTAATCATCACAACCCATGAAAGACTTCTCTGCACCTACAAAACATCCTTTAATGTTTTTTCCTTCAACGAACAGTGTTCATCATCAATGCAGAGAATTGTTTCCCAAGGTGCTTATTTTAAACTTTATAGTCAAAAAACATAACTTTTGAGAATTGCATTAACACAAACACTATGCTTTAACATAATGTCTTATTTGATGAGTATTTATTCCTTATTGTAACATTGCTTGGTCTTTAAGTGATAGTTCACGCAAAATAAGAAAACTGTCATCATTTACTCACCCTCATGTCATTCCAAACCTGCATGACTTTCTTTCTATATGGAACAAAAACGAAGATATTTTGAAGAATGTTGGTAGTTGCCCATTGACTTCTCAAAATATATTCTTACAGAACAAAGTCAGTTAGCAACAACATGAGAGTGAGAAAATGACAGATTTTTTTTTAAACAACAATCCATACTAAATTTTAAATAATGTTATTAATGTAATAATTCATTACATTTATATAGCGCTTTTCTAGGCACTCTAAGCGCTTTACATAGAAGCGGGGAATCTCCTCATCCACCACCAGTGTGCAGCATCCACCTGGATGATGCGACAGCAGCCATATTGCGCCAGACCACCCACCACACACCAGCTTATTGGTGGAGAGGAGACAATGAGTGATGAAGCCAATTAGCAGATATGGGGATTGTTAGGAGGCCATGATGATCAGAGGCCAATGGGCAAATTTGGCCAGGATGCCGAGGTACACCCCTACTCTTTACGAGAAGTGCCATGGGATTTTTTAATGACCACAGAGAATCAGGACCTCGGTTTAACGTCTCATCCGAAGGACGGTGCTTGTTGACAGTATAGTGTCCCCGTCACTATACTGGGGCCACACAGACTGCACTGTGAGCACCCCCTGCTGGCCTCACTAACACCTCTTCCAGATACTAGTACACATTTCATTAGTGACCAAAACACAGAAGGTGAAAAAATATTCTTAATAGGAAGATTCTTTATTTTATTGCTATAATTTGTCTGGAAGTAGATATTATATTTCTACATTTTTATATATTTTACATCAGTTTTATACTTTTCAAGTATAGATTTTTACCATGATGAAACACAGATGGAAAGAAAATGAAATCATTTTTGGAAATGACAAATTAAGAGAATACGCCTTTACTAGTGGCTGTAGATGTAGAGAAGGTGACCTTGGACTCAATTAGACACTCTGTAGGCAGTTACAGCTCCTGCTGGATCTACCAGGAGGAAAATTATCTCTGCATATGGTTTCATTAATCATTAAGTCATTATGTTTAACTGTTAGATAGAAATCACTCTTAAGTAACACTAACAACCCGAGTGGAGTTTGGCAAACAGCAGTTAATGGATTAAGATCCTGACAAAAAAGATTCTCTAGTCTGATGAAATAAATGTTAAACTCTTCAGCCTGAATGCCAAGCAGTATGACTAAAATGGCTCAACTGCTGGCTAATACCATACCTACGGTGAAACATGGCGATGGCAGCATCATGCTGTAGGGATGTTTCACTTAGAAAATAAGCCTCAAGATTACAGATCACAGTCCATTTTGGCAACTCCGGCATTTTTGGCTAAATTTAAACAGAAAAAGCAGCAAGCAAGTGTAGCGTTTCATTCTTAAAAGGCTGTACCTTTGAAATAGCATGCTTCTAATTAAGAGCTGAAATTAGTTTCTTAATCATATTCAAATATTAAAAAGGTTAAAAGAACACTGCAGTCCATTCATTCGGGTTTAGTAAAGCTTGAATAGACTCGCGTTTTGAGCATATATCAATTTTGGAAGTATATTAGGTAAGGATAGATCCATCTTTTCTTTTAAGGGTTAAAAAAAGGATATAACATCCATGGAATATGATGAATTTGGATGGTTTGTTAAGCTTATATTACTACTAACTCGATGCATAATCTCAGTGCTTTGCCACAATGCAGAGTCAATTTACAAATGACATTAATAATACAAAACTGCACTAAAACAGCAAGCACAAACAATTTATCTCCTTCATCCATGGAATTCCAGTGAAGGGGGGGTGGGTTCTCTAGCTGATTAATGTAAGCTGCTGTAAAGCTGTTTATCTGGTGCCAGAATCATGCCAATTTGTCATTGTAAATCTACTAGTGAAAGTGAGGCAGTTGGAGGACGCTGAGTCGTTAACAGCTGGTTGAGGAGGTGATGCAGTGAGGGGTAAAGCATCCACAGGAGCTCCCTACTATAAGCTACGGTCGCCATGGCAACGCTGGGGGAAATTAGGTGTTAAAGGAGTATCTTGTTATGCAAAAAAGCACAATGCACCAGTAATTTGGTTTTGTTTTGAAAGTTAGACAGTAGATATCCACAATAATCCGAGTGTGAAAACATTGCATGCTTGAGTGTTTTTATAGTGTGTCATGACATATCAGTCACTATGTTATACTATAAAAACACTGTAGTTTAGCTTGTGTGTGTGTGTATATAATGTGTGACAGTGTGTGATTTAAATATTCAATTTAATATTTAATGTTTTTTTACTTTTAAATGTACTATGAATACATGCTGTCCCACCAGTTAGATTGAATATCAGTTTACTGTAAAATACCAAAGCATAAGTTTTAGCTGCCTGCTTTAACAACACCTTCCCAGCATCTAGATCCCACTCCTGTATGTGGGACTGCAGTTTCAGCCCTGGGTGGAATTTAGAGACAGAATGATGATTTCAAAGGAAGCTTATTCAGCTGTAACAATCCGATGAGGAATTCAGTCTCAGGTGGTGGTGGAATTTGCAGTCGGTCTCTGAGCAGAGGGGATTTTCTAACCTCTATTTATTTCCTTTAAGCTTCACTGCATCTAACAAAAAATCATTTGAAGTTGCGAAATGTCTTTATTGTGTATACATCAAATAGATCAATAATTTTAAGAATGGGTTTAATGACATTATAACTGCTGTATGCTATAGGATTTTATTTATTTACTCACCTACTAACATTATATTTTGACAACGTCTTCTACGTAGATGCTGAAGGACAATAAAAAACACTGGATAAATAATACACAGAATATATAACATGAGCTTTTGTAATATTAAGTTAAATGTGAAAACATATTATTATTAATACCTAACAAAGTAGGCATTTCATTTGTATAAGGAAAAACAAGCGCACACTTCTTCCTTCGTTTTGTAGGATGTACTGCTCTCCAGTCGACTGGTGTGGGTGAAAATTGTGACTATCTGCAGAACAGCAACTCTATCATTAACCTGTCAAAGCCATTGTGGTTGGAGTTCTGTGAAGCATCGCCATTCAAATGCAGAAAATATCACGCTGTTATTACACTGTGCTCCCAACTTCTGGAGGTCGCTCGTGATATGATATCAGATGTGAGAATTTTCTAGGCCCTGCAGGGAAGTTCATCAGATTTCAGCTGGTGGATAGGTCTATCTCGAAACTCTTCTGGGCTGGTGCACCGAAGTCTTTGCAGAGGAGAGTGATTAGCCCTCGTCTGGACTACGTAATGTAACAGCGAGTTGATGCTGCAGTCACATTTCCATGGGTTGTCGTGCAGAAACACCTCCTTTAAACCTGAATCAATCAGAGATGTGATTTTACACGTTACTCTTAACAGATAAGAATAAAGAATTATTTGTATTTGTTTTCGACCACAAAATATTGTTATATCCTCTTTTCTGCTAATTCGATTATCTAGATTTTTTCCATTTATTTTTAGATTTGATATTTAGAGTTGTATTTTTAAGACAAAATGTTTAAGACAGTGTTTAAGACACTGCACTCCATCTAGCTCAAAATTACTGAAAATGTTTACTACAGAATGCCAAAATTAAAGCTTGATTTTTCCATTTATTTTTAGCTTTGATATATTTAGAGTTGCATTTTTAAGATAAAATTATACAAATTTTTAACTACAGCTCAAGCGAACTTGTTTGAGGGTCATGGGCCAAAAGTAAATGTTGCGTTATATCTAGCTATATTATTATTATTTTTAAATCAATGATATTCTTCATTCATAAAAACTTCAAATAAAAATGGTAACTAAAAAAAGAAGATATTCTTGTATGTATTTTTCTTCTTTTTCCTATTTGTTTTTTGTGATACGACAATGTGGGCCAAATCAAAGGTCATCACCAGCCAACTTTGGCCCATGGCCTCTAGTTTGAGCATCTCTGGTCTAGATGAATGCATAAGCTATGTCAATAGCCCCTAAGAAGCGAGTCTGATCGGGGTCGGAGGAACCTAAAACTAGTCTAATAATTTTTGGTTGTCTTAGAACTGATAGCCAACTAGTCATTCAGGCAACCCACATACTAGTCCTAATTCTTACCCTGCATGTTGGCTAGCATGTTTCCGTCAATGGCATGAAGCCGATTCCCACTTAAGCCCACGTGAGTAAGTTTCGGTGTGTGGCGGAACACGTCAGCTGGCAGACTCTCAACTTTATTCTTTCTCACATAGAGTTCCTGCAGGTTGGAAAGACCTTCTAGCGTGGCCGCAGTAACTGTGGAGAGAAAATTGTTGTCTAGCACCAGCATCTCAAGACCAATCATGGACGCAAAGGTCCCATCTTGGATATTCTTCAGCTTGTTGTTGTCCAAATTGAGAAAAAGCAGCTCGTCAAGTCCAACAAAGGCTTTGGGTGAGATGCTTTGGATGTGGTTCAAGGCTAGATCCAGGACTTTGAGGGCAATCAGAGGCTTGAATGTATTTGGTGGGAGAGCAGTGAGGGCGTTCAGGGGGAGATCCAGCTCTGAGAGGTTCCTCATGCCAATGAACATGTTAGGTTTCAGGCTAGCTATCTGATTCTGGCCCAGCATGAGAAAGCGTAGGTTTAGGAGATCTTTGAAGCCCTTCACTGGGAGTTTGGACATTCGGTTTCCTTGCAGATTCAGAAGCATCAGTCGCTGGGCACCAGAAAATGCTTGAGGGTGAATTGATTTGATTGAGTTTCGCTCTAAGTTTACGCTCTCGATTTTAGGGACGGAGCTCAGGATGTTGGCTGGGAGATCCTGCAATACATTTTCACCTTGAAAATGAAGAAACAAAAGGAAGCGAAAGAGGTGGGTTTAATAAGTTGTGCTGAAGTAAACATCATCATGCTCAGACTAAGGGTAAACAGAGTACAACAGTCGAGTTCCAGGAGTAAAAATCCCATTCATTTTCTCCACAGGGGAATTGTTTTTTAATGAATAACTTATAGGAGAAACCTAAGGGAAAAATACAGCTGAAAAAGTAGACAGGCACCATTGCACTCTATATAAAGACAATACCTCATATTCTGCAGCTGATTTACATAGATTTTAAATGATGAACCAGAGCTTTAGCTAGAGACCAGAATATCATATAGAGTTGAGGGTATGTTGAGGCACTTTTGAGGCAAGCACCTAGCAACCACCCAAAATACCCTAGCAAGTCCTTAGCAACCACACAGAGCACTCTAGTAATGCTCTAATATCCGTTTCAAATACCTTAGCAATGGCCTTGGAACCATTCATAACACCCTAGTATTATTGTGATGGCTGTCATCTACATTTTCTTCAGAAGATGTAAAAATATACTTATTCAATTAAAATAATACCATTCGTTTAACTTGTCCATTCTTCACTGTAATACCACACAAATTACTACACAAGTTTTAATCCAAGTGAGAGGTTTGGGTCTGAGCTCTAGGTCAGGAATAATAACTAATGGACTAACAGTGTAACCATAGTAACCATCAAATTACCATAATTATTGTCATAATTACTACTGTAAAACATAGGAATACTGAATTTCCTTTAAGTGTACATTGCTTCAGTGTATTTTCAAAATTGTCATTGTTATATGTATGTATATATATATAGATATATATATATATATATATCTTTATATATATATATATATATACGTGGGTACGGAAAGTATTAAGACCCCCTTAAATTTTTCACTCTTGTTATATTGCAGCCATTTGCTAAATCATTTAAGTAAATTTTTTTTCCTCATTAATGTAAACACAGCACCACATATTGACAGAAAAAAACAGAATTGTTAACATTTTTGCAGATATATTAAAAAAGAAAAAATGAAATATCACATGGACCTAAGTATTCAGACCCCTTTGATGTGACACTCATATATTTAACTCAGGTGCTGTGCTTTTCTTCTGATCATCCTTGAGATGGTTTACACCTTCATTTGAGTCCAGCTGTGTTTGATTATACTGATTGGATTGATTAGGAAAGCCACACACCTGTCAATATAAGACCTTACAGCTCACAGTGCAAATGAGAATCATGAGGTCAAAGGAACTGCTGAAGAGCTCAGAGACAGAATTGTGGCAAGGCACAGGGCTGGCCAAGGTTACAAAAAAATTTCCTTAAGGTTCCTAAGAGCACAGTGGCCTCCATAATCCTTTAATGGAAGACGTTTGGGACGACCAGAACCCTTCATAGAGCTGGCCGTCCGGCCAAACTGAGCTAGCGGGGGAGAAGAGCCTTGGTGAGCGAGGTAAGAAGAACCCAAAAGATCACTGTGGCTGAGCTCCAGAGATGCAGTCGGAGATGGGAGAAAGTTGTAGAAAGTCAACATCACTGCAGCCCTCCAACCAGTCGGGGCTTTATGGCAGAGTGGACCGACGGAAGCCTTTCCTCAGTGCAAGACACATGAAAAACACCCGAAGGAATCCAAGATGGTGAGAAATAGATTTCTCTGGTCTGATGAGACCAAGATAGAACTTTTAGTCCTTAATTCTAAGCGGTATGTGTGGAAAAAAACCAGGCACTGCTCATCACCTGTCCAAAACAGTCCCAACAGTGAAGCATGGTGGTGGCAGCATCATGCTGTGGGGGTGTTTTCAGCTGCAGGGACAGGACGAATGGTTGCAATCGAGGGAAAGATGAATGGGGCCAAGTACAGGGATATCCTGGACGAAAACCTTCTCAGAGTGCTCAGGACCTCAGACTGGGCCGAAGTTTTACCTTCCAACAAGACCATGACCCTAAGCACACAGCTAAAATAACGAAGGAGGGGCTTCACAACAACTCTGTGACTGTTCTTGAATGGCCCAGCCAGAGCCCTGACTTCAACCCAATTGAGCATATCTGGAGAGACCTAAAAATAGCTGTCCACCAACATTTACCATCCAAACTGACAGAACTGGAGAGGATCTGCAAAAAGGAATGGCAGAGGATCCCCAAATCCAAGTGTGAAAAACTTGTTGCATCTTTCCCAAAACGACTCATGGCTGTATTAGATCAAAAGGGCACTTCTACTAAATACTGAGCAAAGGGTACTTAGGACCATGTGATATTTCAGATTTTCTTTTTTAATAAATCTGCAAAAATTTCAACAATTCTGTGTTGTTCTGTCAATATGGGGTGCTGCGTGTACATAATGAGGAAAAAAATTAACTTAAATAATTTTAGCAAATGGCTACAATATAACAAAGAGTGAAAAATTTAAAGGGGTCTGAATCCTTTCGTACACCACGTATGTGTAATATATACTGTATATTAGGGCTGTCAGACGATTAAAAATTTTAATCTAATTAATTACATGACGTTTCGATTAATTAATCTAATTAATCACAAAATAAATTTGAATGTGAAAATACCCACAAAAGATTATTTCAAGATATTTTTGTGTTAAATGAGAAAATATCAAGCAGACATTACAAATAGAAGCTTTAGAAAGAAATAATTTATTTGATTCAACATAAAACTTATTACACATAAACATTTAGGCTACAACAGCCTAACATAAACTATGAAACATAAAAGATAATTTGAGAAACATCTCAGTATTGTTTGTTCATACAATGAAAGTCATCTTACACAAAACAGCTTTGGTACCAACCAGTCTTCAAAATACCAAGTCCCTTTAAGGGTATTCTATAGTCTTTGAAAATAAATACCTTCTTTTATGTTCCACAAAAAAAGGTTTGAAATGACATGAGAAAAACATGAGAGTAAATGATACAGAATAAAAAAAATTGGGGGTGAAACCCTCCCTTTATGCCTTTATTTATTATTATTATTATGATTATTTATATTACTGAATGAATTAAATTATACCCAAATAGAAACAAATCTGCCAGGAGGTGGTGGTAAATGTCTTCAGTCGATTTGTTCAAATGGCTGATTCATTTAGGAATGAAGTAAACGGCTCTCTCTATGCATGGGCTACTGAATCATTGATTCACACGATTCGCTCAAAACGCAGATTCATTCAGAAACTAAACAAGGCTGTGTTGCTCGAAGACGCACAATAGTTCTGCTGTGGCTTTAAAGGTAATACATTCTTTGCAAAATTTAGCAAAAACACAATATTGTGTTTAAAATTTAACACAATATTAACTAATTATTTAATGAACTGTTGTATACAATCACATTTAAACTCGTGATATTAAACTGAGACAAAAATACATACAAGGGCATTTTTGCACCAATATCTTGAATTTTAGGGGATAACTGCATTTATGGAGTTGTTGCCCCTGCATCATATTTGTCAACAGTATGAAATGTAAGATGATGTACAGGTCTGGGGGCGGGGCCAGTGCGTTAACTGTGCTAACTATTTTAATCGCTTATAACTAATTAACTGTTAACGCGTTCAACTGACAGACCTAAAATATATATTTTATATTTGATCAAAAACAGTAAAAACAGTAATTTTTGAAATATTAATACAATTTAATACAAAACAGTTTTCTATTTTAATATATTTCAAAATAGGCCTATCATTTATTTCTGTGACAGCAAAGCTGAATTTCCAGCCGCCACTACTACTAAATTCAGTGCCTCGTGATCCTTCAGAAATCATTACAATATGCTGATTTAGTGTTCAAGAAACAATAATAACAATCTTTTTATTATCAATGTTGGAAACAGTTGTGCTGCTTAATATGTTTGTGGGAACTGTGATACATTTTATTTCAGGATTCTTTGATAAATAAAAAGTTTTCAAATTTACTGTCACTGTCACTTTTGATCAATGTAATGCAGCCTAGCTAAATGAAAGTATTTATTTATTTCCAAAGACAAAAAGCACATTTTTGTATGGTTATGCAGTGGAATATGGCTACTGTACATGAAGATCCATGATATGAAATGTTTATTTTAATATAAATCTTGTTCCTTATAGTTTGTTATGAGGGTTAGTACTATTACTGAGAATGTTTCCTCCCCACAAAAAGGTTTGCAGTCTGCTCACCCATTTTAAGGATCCATGTGTCCAGAGGGAGTTTGGTTGGGATGCTCTCAAGTCCCTTCTTCTGACAATTGACTTCAGTCTTTTCCGTACTGGATTTCTGGCTGCATTTACAAGCATCAGGGCAGTTTTCCACGGCCTCCACAACCCACAGCCACAGCACGGCTAACCCTGCAACCAGCTTCATATCCCTGAAAACACACAGAGCCAGTGATTTAATTATGCCATAATCCTACTTAAATTTGCATTAGGAGTATTACTGCAGAAAGAAACCCACATATCGCCTCAAAACGGACATAATGTTTGTATTAGATGCAAATTACTTATGCAGACTTACCTTGTGACCAGATGCTTAATAGGACTTCAGCTTCTAAATTCAAAGCTGCTGTTTCACGCAAAGCTAGCAGTCGGTCTGTGCTCGGTCTGAAATGAGCCGAAATGTTTGCCCCTCTATCAAAAAAGTGCAAGGTCTGTAAAAACTCCCAGCACAGCAAGTTGGTGAGAAAAATGACATGCACAGATCATGACAGGTTGCCTGCCAAATGAACTCCTCTCCCCTAGAGAGAAATGTGCGGCCATGTGTTTTTGCTTGGGTGTGTGAGTTCACAGGGCACCTTATGCACGGCTTTGATTGTTTAACTTGGCACAGGTATGGTCTGGTTGACGGCAGATTGATGTCACTGTTATATCAGTGAGCACACATGATAATAGGACGGGTGGGTGAGCACTAGTGATCAGTGGAGGCGCCACAACCGCTCTGCCCTCTGAGAGCCTGCTGAGCTGATAAGGACAAGGACCTCATACATCTTCCCCCTTGGGCTTTTCATGGCATTGTCCGCCAGGATTAACAGTAAGAGCGAGTCACAGTTTCTCAGTTTCTCGCAAGCATCATCAGTGTCACTCTCATTTTACGCTTTGAAAGAGGAGGGCTGGCTGCAGGAAACGCGCAGACCTCTAGAGATATTATTATGGCTGCGTCTTTAAGTTTGACGTGTCTGTTCACCGAGATGATTTTATTGCGCGATAAAGACGAAAGCTCTTTCAAGGCCCACCAACAGCAACACAATATGCAAGCCATCTGGAGCAGCATAATTATAATTTCTCCAGCTCAAAGCTGAGAAAAACTGACGCACCGCCTCTCGCCACCCAAAAAGAGGAGCAGTCAGAGCTGATAAAAAACGTCTGTGTGATTCTGATTAATAGGAAAGTGTTAATGCTGCATCTGTTCTTTAACCATTATTAATTTCTGTATCATATAAACAAACAAAAACAGCTAGATAAATCAAAGTTTGAAGTGCATTTCATGCTTGCTTTCATGCAGCTATACATGCACACACTACTTTCAACATCAGTGAACTCCCTCCTACCACCTATCAGATGGATGTGTTGTTGTAAAATTAAACTGCGTCTCGAAGGCATTTCTAACTGCACTACAGCTCCGCTCTCATGCTCTGTCAGCGATGCCAAAGAGTACCAAAGCTGGATAAATTCCTATAATTTCCAGTGCTGTAATAAACTGCAAATGAACTCAATCAACCGCATCATGCTGCAGTCAAGAACACAAAGATTGAAGACAAAACAACATATTACTAGAGGCCACATACTGTCTTAGATTTATGTTCACCTTCAATGCTTGGGCTCTATTAACAATGCCCATCTAGCTCTGTATGAGGGGAAACGATGGGTAACCTTTTATATCAGTCCCTGGTGATGAATGAGTTATGATGAATGCACTTGGCTTGGAGTGTGTAGCCTCTCCATATGCATACAGTGGTGTGAAAAAGGGTTGGCCCCCTTCCTGATTTCTTATTTTTTTTGCATGTTTGTCACACTTTAATGTTTCAGATCATCAAACAAATTTAAATATTAGTCAAAGATAACACAAGTAAACACAACATGCAGTTTTTAAATGAAGGTTTTTATTATTAAGGGAAAACAAAATCCAAAACTACATGGCCCTGTGTGAAGAAGTGTTTGCCCCCCTGTTAAAACTGTGGTTTATCACACCTGAGTTCAATTTCTCTAGCCACACCCAGGCCTGATTACTGCCACACCTGTTCACAATCAAGAAATCTCTTAAATAGGACCTGCCTGACAAAGTGAAGTAGACCAAAAGATCCTCAAAAGCTAGACATCATGCCGAGATCCAAAGAAATTCAGAAACAAATGAGAAACAAAGAAATTCAGAAACAAATGAGAAAGAAAGTAATTGAGATCTATCAGTCTGGAAAAGGTTATAAAGCCATTTCTAAAGCTTTGGGACTCCAGCGAACCACAGTGAGAGCCATTATTCACAAATGGGAAAAACATGGAACAGTGGAGAACCTTCCCAGGAGTGGCCGGCCGACCAAAATTACCCCAAGAACACAGCGACGACTCATCCAAGAGGTCCCAAAAGACCCCACAAAAACATCCAAAGAAATGCAGGCCTCACTTGCCTCAGTTAAGGACAGTGTTAATGACTCCATCGTAAGAAAGAGACTGGGCAAAAATGGTCTGCATGGTAGAGTTTCAAGACGAAAACCGCTGCTGAGCAAAGAGAACATAAAGGCTCGTCTCAGTTTTGCCAGAAAACATCTTGATGATCCCCAAGACTTTTGGGAAAATACTCTGTGGACTGACGAGACAAAAGTTGAACTTTTTGGAAGGTGTGTGTCCCATTACGTCTGGCGTAAAAGTAACACTGCATTTCAGAAAAAAAACATCATAACAACAGTAAATTATGGTGGTGGTAGTGTGATGGTCTGGGCTGCTTTGCAGCTTCAGGACCTGGAAGACTTGCTGTGATAAATGGAACCATGAATTCTGCTGTTTACCAAAAAATCCTGAAGGAGAATGTCCGGCCATCTGTTCGTGACCTCAAGCTGAAGCGAACTTGGGTTCTGCAGCAGGACAATGATCCAAAACACACCAGCAAGTCCACCTCTGAATGGCTGAAGAAAAACAAAATGAAGACTTTGGAGTGGCCTAGTCAAAGTCCTGACCTGAATCCTATTGAGATGCTGTGGCATGACCTTAAAAAGGCGGTTCATGCTCGAAAACCCTCCAATGTGGCTGAATTACAACAATTCTGCATAGATGAGTGGACCAAAATTCCTCCACAGCGCTGTAACAGACTCATTGCAAGTTATCGCAAATGCTTGATTGCAGTTGTTGCTGCTAAGGGTGGCCCAACCAGTTATTTGGTTTAGGGGGCAAACACTTTCACACAGGGCCATGTAGTTTTGGATTTAGTTTTCACTTAATAATAAAAACCTTAATTTAAAAACTGCATGTTGTGTTCACTTGTGTTATCTTTTACTGATATTTAAATTAGTTTGATGATCTGAATCTTTTGTGACAAACATGCAAAAAAATTAAGAAATCAGGAAGGGGGCCAACACTTTTTCACACCACTGTATATGAAACACAATTGAGCAAATTTTTGACTCGATTTCACATGAAACATCATTTGACTTCAATTAAATTGGTATTTATACAGTCACGGAAATTATAGGGCTAGGTACAAAATATCGTTATCTCGATATTAATCGATTCTTATTTTTCCGGAATATCGATTCTTACATCCCAAGAATCGATTACTCTTGCCAGTTTTCAGCTAATGGACGGAAGCTCTGCGGTTGGCGTGCACGTGCAACCGAGCACACTGCGGATCAAGTTGCAGGAGGAATATTGGCCATTGCACAGTTACTTCTGTCTCGCCACCCCAAGTCCAAAATTATTGTTTTGGGCCTGTTGCCAAGGGGAGAGTTTCCTAACTAACCTGGTGTTGGTGGATGGAAGCCAGCGGACACCTGACGTCTCTGTGGCTGCATGCTATATACTAGAGGGTGAACACGATAAAAATGCCACCAAAAAAGAACGAGGAAATCGAAGACAAAGAAATCGCTTGATTTTCTGTCTGAGGAAATTGCGACTGTCTCGAAGCAGCAAAAAATGATAATGGATTTAATGAGTGAAATAAAAGTACTTAAAAAACAAAATGAGGAGAAGGATAAGAAGATTGCTAGCTTGGAGTACAGCAATAATTCGCTTTAACAACAGGAAAAACAAAAATGTCCTGCTCAGACAAGGGAAAAAACTCAGGGGTACAGATGTTTATATAAATGAGCATCTAACAAAAAGGAATGCAGACATAGCAAGAAGGGCTCACCTGCTAAGGAAGCAGAAGAAAATCCAGTCAACCTGGACAACAGACTGTAAGGTGTACATAAAGCTTAATGGGGCACCGGAGGAGGCCAGAGTCCTGACTGTAAAATATATTGAGGAGCTGGATAAGTACCAGTGACTCAGGAACATGCAAAATTCTAAGGCAAAGAACGTGTATATATCAATGCATGTTATTGACGTGAACTCAAATGTATATGGACACTATAGAAGAGCTTGACTGTTCAATAAGATAATTTACATAGTTGAAAAAGATATTGACCGAAACATAATTTATGACAATATAATAAAAATGCTGTTATTTCTGAAGATAAATTAATATGAACGAAAATGTGTGCAAAATGGAAGTCAATTATCAGTTTAATAGCAGAGCTATATGCTAATTTTCAACATATTAAAGAATACTTAAGTCTTTCCTTTCCCTTTCCGTGGCATTCCTGTCTCCCCCTCTAAACAAACC
Organism: Sinocyclocheilus anophthalmus; assembly: GCA_018155175.1. NCBI lineage: Eukaryota > Metazoa > Chordata > Actinopteri > Cypriniformes > Cyprinidae > Sinocyclocheilus > Sinocyclocheilus anophthalmus. Next base: position 237,271 of record JADLZN010004844.1, read on the forward strand.
ATTCCAGGTGATAGCCATATCTGAGAACTGGCTTAGTAATGAGAAGGGAGTGGATTGTGAGTTGAATGGATATGAACTGAATTACATTAATAGAGAGAATAAAAAAGTGGCCTTGTATGTGGACAGGAGATTAAATTATACAATTTGGAAAAATATGACTAATATTGATGATGAGATGGAGATTATAACGGTAGAAATTATTCTGGAAAAAAAGAAAAATTTAATTAAAAGTTGTGTATATAGAGCTCCTGGTTCCAATATCGAAATATTTAAGAATACTATGGAAAGATTATTTGCTAAGAAATATCGTAAATATGTGTTTAATTAAATCCCAACAACCATAAACTGATTGATGAGTTTATTGATTTAATGTTTAGTATGAGTTGTTTTCCCACTAATAACTAAACCAAGCAGAATAACAGCTCACTGTGCAACTCTAATAGATAATATATTCACAAACAGAATGGATAATAGTATAAAGAGTGGGTTATTACTTAATGATATAAGTGACCATTTACCAGTTTTTATAATGTGTGCTTGCGATCATGTGAAGTTAAAAGATACTAATGTAATTAGTTACAGGAGAATTAGAACAGTGGAATCAATAAATAAATTAAGAAGTGAATTATTTAAACATAACTGGGAAAAATTGTATGAGGAAACTGATACTGATAAAGCATATGAAACATTCCTGGTGATATTTAAAACTTTATATGATGAACAATGTCCTTTAAAACAATTTAAAAAAAGAAAGAATACATTTAATGAGAAACCATGGATGACAAAGGGCTTACAAAATGCTTGTAAAAAAAAGAATACCTTGTATAGAGAATTTATAAAGCACAGAACTATTGAAGCTGATAATAAGTATAAAAGATATAAAAATAAGATGACTAGTATTATGAGGATAAGTAAGAAAGAGTATTATAATAAAATATTAAATGAAAATAGAAATGATATGAAGGGAATATGGAATGTGTTAAATAATATTATCAGGAATGGATCAAGGAGTATAGAATATCCTCAGTATTTTATAGATAGTGAGGGGACTGTAAGCAACATGAATGATGTGGTTAATGGGTTTAATAACTTTTACGTAAGTGTCAGACCAAGATTAGCAGAGGGAATTGAAAATCGACAGTAATAGGAGAGGTGAAGGCTATGGATTTTTTAGACAATAATCCTAATTCTATGTATTTGAAACCAACTGACGAAAAGGAGATTATTGAAATTGTTAGCAAATGGAAGAATAAAAAGTCCACAGACTGGAACGACATTGATATGGCTTTAATCAAAGAAATCATTGGGGCAATTGTTAAACCGTTAACTTATATTTGTAATTTGTCTTTTAAAACAGGTGTATTTCCAAGTAAAATGAAAATGGCCAAAGTCATTCCATCATACAAAGCTGGAGAAAGAAATCAATTTACTAATTAAAGGCCATTGTCTCTACTCTGTCAGTTCTCTAAAATATTGGAAAAATTGTACGTTAATAGACTGGAAAATTTTATGGAAAAGCATGAATTGTTAGTTGATAGTCAGTATGGATTTAGGTCGAACAGATCCACATCCATGGCATTAATGGAGTTAATTGAAAATATTACTAGTACTATAGATAATATGAACTATGCAGTGGGAGTATTTATAGATTTGAAAAAAGCTTTTGATACAATTGATCACCGTTTATTAATCAATAAATTGGAAAATTATGGTATCAGAGGGGTTGTACTTGATTGGATGAAAAGTTACATAAGTAACAGACTTCAATTCGTACAAATTGGGGAACATAGATCAGAGTGTTTAGATATCACATGTGGCATCCCACAGGGGTCGATTTTGGGTCCAAATTTATTTATATTGTATATAAATGACATATGTAGGGTGACAAATCTCTTAAAATTTGTGATTTTTGCTGATGATACTAATATTTTCTGTGCCGGGGAAAATCTGCAGCAGCTTTTGGAGGTGGTCACAGCAGAAATGAATAAGATAAAAATGTGGTTTGACTTGAAAAAATTATCGATAAATTTAGATAAAACTAAATTTATGCTGTTTGGAAACCGCAAAACTGATACATAAGTAAAAGTAATGATTAACAATATTGAAATAGAAAGAGTATAGCAAATAAATTCTCAGGGTGATTCTGATACCAAATCTGTTGGAAACCCCACATAGGAGTAATTGTGAAAGCAAGGCACGTATTGAATGAGAAAGCACTTTATATTCTGTATAGTTCACTTGTATTGCCATATTTAAATTATTGTGTTGAAGTATGGGGCAACACCTACAAAACCACCCTACAAACGCTAAGCACAATACAAAAAAGAGCAATTAGGATAGTAAATAAAGTAGGATATTATGAGCATACCAATTTATTGTTTTTAAAATCTCATACTTTAAAGTTTAATGATCTGGTAGAATTTAAAACTGCACAAATAGTTTATAAAGCAAAAAATAAACAGCTGCCTAGAAATATACAACAATTATTCACAGATAGACAGGGGTGTTATAATTTGAGAGGGGCTTTAAATATGAGACAGCAAAATGCACGGACAAAACTCAAAAGTATGTGTATTTCGATTTGTGGGGTGATATTGTGGAATAGATTAAACGGATATATCAAAGAAAGTGTTAATATGTTGCAATTTAAAAGTAGGTATAAAAGATTTATTTTTGATAAATACAGAAGTGGGGGTGAGAGTGAGAATTTCAACATTGTTGTTAATGCTGCTTGATTTTGTTTCTGTTTGTCTTCTTTATCTTAATAGATAAAGTAGGACGTAATTTGGACTAGTATTTTTGTATTATTCAAAATGGTATGTCTGATTTATTATGGCTGATTGTGATTTGGTATTGGTAATTACTGAGGGTAGGATTTAATAAGCCTAGGGCTTCTACCTACCCTTTTTTATTTCGAACAGGTTGAATATATGTAAAAAAAATAATAATATAATTTATATTTGTTGAGGTTTTTTTTGTTGGTTTATTGGTAGGTATTTGTTATTTATGAGTTCTTTCCTTTTGTATTTTAAATAGTTCGCAATAAAAAATAAATTAAAAAAAAAAAAAAAAAAACATGAAAGGCACTTCCCGTCCAATAAATCGCAATAAGCATCGTGCTTATTCTCAGTGCTTATTCGCTTCTTAAAGTCTCAGATTTCAAATGCTGTCCAATGTATTTTTTTATATTGCAAGTATTAAACAATAAAATGCGTGTGACGGCTGTTTTAAGGGAGTGAATATTGCTTGTGTGTAGCGGCCTCAGTGAACTGATCACTCTCCACTTTAATAATAGTTATGCCACCAAAATAAAATGACGAACCTCGAAGGTAGTTAAAAGAAAGAGTACAACTCTCATGTAACATTATCGCTCATCAGTGTTTCAGCTGCGCAACGACGGAAACTATAACGGCTGTAAACAAGATGTACGTACCGTCACACATTTACCTCGAAAAACATATTCGGTACATAATATCATTGAGTCAGACAGAAAAATAAACGTAGGGGGGATTGATAATAGTACCACATACCATATCATTAATTTTACTTTCTTTTTTTCCAATGTTTAGTTTATGTTTGAATAAATCCAGCAAGTTTTTATGACAGCCACCATGTTTATATTAAAAAAAGGAAGTAGAAATATTATGTAATTGTAACTTTATTATTAAAAAAAAAATTATTAAGTGTAATTTTAGCAGTTGTATAGCCTACAAATCAGTCCAATTTAACCTTCAATATTATAGTAATTTAGTACCAACTGACTCTCATGTATATTTTACAGCATTAGTTGAGATTTTTTTTCTTTGAGAAAATTTGTGCATGTACAGTACCTGATATATATCCAAAATAATCGATATTGAATTGAATCGAATTGGTAATCAAATCGAATCATGAAATTTGTGTCAAAACCCAGCCCTACGAAATTATGTGTTAAAAACAGTTGTTCAAATTTGCTAAACTCTTAAGAAATTGTCATGGGAAAGAAGAAAAGTTTAGTTTAAAAGTGAAAAGCACTTCACACAGATCCAGGCTAACAGATGTAGTCTCTAATAAAGCACAATTTAGCATGACACTAAAACCAATTAGCTTTCTAATGTGCACATTCATGGGTACTTCATTTGTTGCGCATTGGCCAAGGCATGAAATGGTTTCATGCATCAGTCACTTTGTCATTTCCCTTGATGAGGGAAGTGATACTCTGACACTAGATCCTTCACACCAGGAGCCCAAAATAAACATCCTTATGCTAGCTGACCTAACACAGAGCAAGCCCTACATCAATTGTACATCACATTGCTGACATCTAGTGCTAGACTGTAGCTAATGCATAAGAATTATCACTGATGAGTCTAAAAGCACCTGTTCCTATACTCATCCGCAAGACTCCAGGATGGGGACAGGCCCTAAGTAAAGGAATACAAATGTGACAAATTAATGTCAATAAAGTGGAATTACTGACAGGGGAAAGAAAAGGAAATTGTATATTGGATTAAAAAAAATGCAGTAGGAATTTAGGCTCAACAGTCAAAATTAATGAACTATTAAATATCTTAAAAAGCGTAACCTATAAAAGAATGTATTCTGAACATTTCATTTTGTGGCGACACATGTGGCAGACGGTTTGTCTAGAGTGGTTTAATTAATGCATATTTAAAAATGGTGTTTGTACAGAAATTGCATGCCAGATAACAAAATTTATCAAAAGTGAACACTCTAAAATTTAACCAGATAAATAACATTGTACAATGCTTCATTTCACTGCGATAAAGTAAAAGCTCATCTTAGCTATAAACACTTATTTCAAACTTTCATTAGGACAAATGTTATGCCCACAGGTGATATACTTGCATAAAAGATAACTTAAGAAAAGCTTTACATTACACATTCAGTTTAGCATTGCCATTTTAAATTAAAACCTTAATGAAAAAGTAAAGAAGTGACGCTACCTTGTACAAGATTGAAGTTCAAAGTTATTGTTCACAGCAAACAATTATGATTTCGCAAAAGATATCGAGACACTTCACATAGTGCCTGAAATCCAGTTTCCAAAAACGGACTAAAAACAAAACTAATTTTTACATAGTTTTCAACTGGAAAAAATCTGAGGTAGCAAAGCCAAATTTTGTGAACTTTGGATAAAAGAAAGTTGTTTAACAGTGCATAATGCCTAAAATACAAACCAATCCTAACATCTTTCTGTTAAATATGTACAGAAATTCAGAAAATATAGTTTTGTTGTTGTTTTTTTCGCACAAATTGCTGGTCCTGAGAAAGAACATTACATCTTTTCTTACTATACATATAAAAAAAAATCCCATCATACACAATATACAAAAGCATTACACAAACTGTCATTACAAAAGCCAACGGTAAATAGCCAAGCAGATACTTTAAATGTGTATATGTGTACATAAAATGAGATTTAAAGTTACGGATTATGCAAAACAATCTTGTGAGTAAAAAAAAAAAACATCTGTACAACAATATACATCTTTAAGAGATCGAAAATGGGGCAGTGTCCACAATCCGTAAACGTTTTGTGACAAAGCAGAAAATTTGGTAATTAATTTGATGCTCAATTACAAAAAAGTCAAAGATTAAAAAAAAGACACCAAGCTGCTAACAATTCATTCAATGTCATCCTGAGGAAAGTTTTATTTGCCCCGAGCGTCCGTAACAGATTGAGTCTGCGAGTCCTCAGTATATTCCTGGGAAAATGCGGTACGGGACAGCTTTGCAGTACTCGTCCCACGCAGAGCCGTACTTTTTCCTGCACTGGCGCTCGTCCCGTGCGTTACGGTGCACCAGCAGAGTGATCAAGTAAATCAGGTAAAAGTATGGGATCAAATGGTTGAATCCTACAGGAAAGATCAGGAATTAAATGCAGGACTGAGTCAAGTCAGACCGATAGGACAACTTCACTTAATCAGAAAGGTGAACTGAAGTCAAATGCTTACCGCATGGCAGAGACCAGGCCAACCCCATGATGATGTCCCCTAAGTAATTAGGATGACGGACCCACCCCCAGAGACCAGACACAATAAGACTCTCTCCAGTTGCAGTAGGGATGGTTTTCAGGTCTGATAAGATAAAAAAACAAAAACAAAAAATTTTAACCTAACTATTTTAACATTCTGTTTGTTCTTTTGTTTCAAAACACTTACGAGACACTGCTGGGTCAGAAGGGTTCTTCCTGAAGGCAAACTTCTGAGAATTGGCTTTCCGGAAAATATAGTATCCAACTCCTGTTAGAGAAGTTAAAAACTTACGTTTAAAATCTGAGCATATTGGTAAAACCTATATTAGCATCTTTCTGGTGTAGCTAAAGAAAAATTGATCAAAAACACAGCAGAAACTGACCATTCATAGTGATGAGAGTAATGATCCAGAATGCAGAGAGTTCATTGGGATGGCTGACTAGATAGTAGGCTTGACAGGTGAATGTGAAGGGAACAAAAGCCAGATCTCCAAATGTCAACATAAATCCGAAGCCATCGTACACTATATCCATCATGGTCAGAAGTTTCTCCTGAAATACAGAGTGACTTGATTACAATCAGTTCATGGTTTCCACACCGCATTAAGAAACAATTGTGTTTGATTTGGAAAACACTTGTTGTACCTCATGCCAAAAGCCATCAACGACCCACAGGAGCTGGAAGATGTTGACCAGGAGCATCGCTGGAGAGGGATTCTCTAGATTCTGGTGCTTCATTTCAGCTTGCAACATCGCAAAGTTAATCAATACCTGTGGAAACAAGCAATGATTATGTTTCTTCAATTGGTGAAAAAGAAAACAATATAGCACACTACATTAAACAGCTAACATGATTGAAAAAGTGAAATTTGAGTGTTGATTTCATCCCTGCAAATGGCAACATTTTGACCACAAGAGGGAGCGATTACAACATCAGTCTAACCAAACTAAACCATCACTGGAAAGATGCAAAACAATAAAAATTCTCACCCAACCCATCAGGCCTGGGCGCATTTCACAGAAGAACTTGATATCGAAGTTCTTGATGCGGGGGTTTAACTCTCTGCCCATGAAGAAGTCATAGATAATGTAGCCTAGAGGAATAAAAGAACAAGAACAAACTTTTAAATATACTTAACATAAATGGAAATTCTCCCTTGCAAGCTTAATGGAAGGCTTATTTACTAATGATAAACAGCTGTGATTGGTCAAACTGAGAAAAAGTAGCAGGAACTATATGGCAACTCTGTTTGGATGATTATTTAAACCTAAATAATGGTGATTAGAAACTTTAAAAGCCATTGAAGTGAAAATACCCAGAGCTAAAATTGGAGAAGACAGTCAATGCAGCCTGATTTTACACTAAACATCTTACCAGAGTTGCCTCCAGGAGCGAGCTCATCTTCAGATGCCCAGCAGAAGCGGATGAAAAGGTAGATGCTGAGAAGAGTGACGATGAGCAGGGCCGAGGTGTAGAACTGCAGGAAGTGAGCATGGATGTAGCTGAGATCCACCTCCTGATACATGGCAACACCTACTGCCACAGCCGTGAGGAGAAGTGCATAGAAACCTGATGCAGAACACAATCAGAGATCATTAAACAGATCACTCACAACTATCTGAGTAGTAAAGTTTTAAAAACCAAACGTAAATATGACTCATTTTAAAGGAGTAGTTCACTTCCAGAACAAAAATTTACAGATAATGTACTCGCCCCCTTGTCATTCAAGATGTTCATGTCTTTTTTTCTTCAGTCGTAAAGAAAATTATTTTTTCGTTTTTTGAGGGTCAGATTTCAGGATTTCTCTCTATATAATAGACTTCTATTGTCACGACCAGATAGACTCGGCCCGCCCCTAGTTTTTGAACTTCCCAAATGCAGTTCTAACATCAGTTTTATGTTCTTCAAATTGGCTCTAAACGATCTCAGCCAAGGAAGAAGGGTCTTAACTAGCGAAACGCACAAGAAAACACTGCACAGAAGCTCCACATTATTTTCTAAAATTCCCACAGCGAAGCAGTAGCAACCAATTAATAATACACCTTTTAAAAAAATTTTTAAAAAAATTTAAAAACACTTTTTTTTTAAAAATTATTTTAAAAAAAAAAAGAATAAATAAAATTAAAACAAAATACGACAGGTAAAAAAAAAAAAAACATTAACACAAAAAGAAGTTCATAAAAAAAAACCAGATAAAAAAGTAAAAGTCTTCTATAGCATAACAACCTCTGACAAAAAATTTTACGGTAAACAGGAACCAAAAAAAAAAACACCACACGACGACTGAATACCCGGCCATCCACCAGTAGAAACAGCGGGGCTCGGGGGGGGAAGGAGGGGGGGGACTCTGCGCAAAAAACAGAGGACCCAATAAGCTGGACCACACACCCGCCTACAACATGGCCCTCTGCACGCGCACGCTCGAATTCTCCATCAGCGCCGCTGGACCACCTGACCAGGGGGGCGGGGTCAGGGGTGGGGTGGGCTAAAGGTCCCACTCGCTACCCTTAAATGACAAAAAAGCGTTTCGTAAAAAACACACCAGAAACCCCATGCTAGGAAAGGGTAGGGGGGGGGGGCATAGCGGGTGGGAAGCGCGACACGGAAAGACAAAAATTTTAAGAGTTACTAATCTGGTAAAAAAAAAAACATTTAAAAAAATTTGTTTGTTAGCGAGATAGACAGGACTAAACGGGTCGAGTACGTATTGTATTAAGCGCGACAGCAAGTGTGAGCGGTAAGGAGAATTAACAAGGGGTGGGGGGGGACAATATACACAGAGAAACAAAGCTGTGAATCAGACTCAACAACAGAAAACGCGAAAGAGAGGACACTAAACAACACAGACCTTACACACAAGACACTACTTGTTAATAAAGGAGATTATAAAGACCAAACACAGTACATTAATTTAAAATATAAGGCACTATCGATAAAAGAAAATAAAAATAAAAACACCTTAAATTAAAACCTCCACAACCGCTCATTGCGTGAACTCTGTACTTTTCTCTTTCGTCCTGACAGTTAGGGTATCTCGTAAACTCATCTCATTTTTCTCCTTCAACCATCACTGCAAAGTACCGACCCCAGTGTATTACAACGTGAACATGCAAAGAAGTCAATGCCCTTCTATCCCAAAAACTGTAAAACGCGATGCTAGGATGATTTGAGTTGTCGGTGAGGAGAGAATGATAGGGAGTTATGGCGACATACCCTAACTGTCATGAACCGAAATACAGAGTTCACACAGAGCTAGACAGGACGAGCGTTTGAGGTTAAAAAGTATATAAATTGTACATATTTTTAGAAAAGACCCTTCTTCCTTTGTTTAGAGCCCTTTGAAGCTGCATTTAACTGCGATTTTTTGGAGTTCAACAACTGTGGGCACCATGAAGTCTATTATAATAGGAGAACATCCTGCCCATGTTTCCTCCTCAAACACATATTCCTCTTTACGACTGAAGAAACGAAGACAATTACCATCTTGTATGACCAGGGGAGCGAGTACTTATCTGTCAAGCTGTTACTGGTTTCTGGAAGTGAACTACTCCTTTAAGTTTGTTAAATGGTAGTGTTTTAGATTGACATTAGAAATGATAACATAAAATGTATCAACAATGAAGACTAACCATTAATCCTGTATTTCAAAGTTTTCCCATTCTTGAGAGGTATTCCTTCAACGAGCTGTATGGTGGAGAGACGGAGAGAGATGAATGATTTACATGAGACCACTAATCAGTGTTGCTTTTAACTAAAACTAATCATTTTGTTAACTCAAATAAACCTGAAATAAACCAAAAATAAAACATTAGATGAAAATGTTAACTTAGAAAGGTAGAAAGAAATTAAACACAAAGTATTAACTAAATTAATACGAAGTACTAATTATATTATACTTACTATACTATTACATTATTATTATACTTGTTAAGTTGAAAATAAAAGATGAATTAAAGCTAAACAGATATCAAAACCTAAAATGGCAAAAGCACATAAAAGTGAAAAATGAAGTAAAAATATGACAACAAACCACTAATTGTGAAAAATTAATAAATACTCATTTATATAATATACTAACATAACACCAGTGGGTCAAACGGTATAGTTCTGGAATGTTTGTATAACACATATTTTGGACGGCGGTCGTGTCATGTGTTTTTGTGTCATTGATTTTCCTAATAGGTGCAACAATCATAACTAAAATCTTACATTATGATATATTACAGTGATTCTTAAATATTTTATATATGTCACAACCATGTAGTAACGTCTGTTGTTCTAGTGACCCTAATACTTTCTAAATAAAAGGGACACAATCCAAAGTAATACTCATAAGCAAATAAGTCTGGCAAAGAGCCATTTCATGTTATGCAACACGAGTTAAAAACAAAAAGCAGTAATACATTAAAATACGACTGGATAAGCCACATATAAAACGGTTGTATTTTTTTTAAGTCTGTAATAATGCATCAAGTAGTGACGTTGCTGTGCAATTGTATAAAAATACATAGTTATACTGTGATTAGACTGGATGAGATGTGGATGAGAGTGGATGTGATGCATCAAACTAAATCTTTCTGCTTGGGGTCACATATTATGCAGTAGATGAAATATGAAATAAACCAGCCCTATCATAAACAAGTCCACAAACATACTCAATATTAAATGATCGCTTGACAATCAGCTCCTTTATATTTCTGAAAAACCCAGAATCATCTTTAAATAATCTGTTTAAAGTCATGGAAACGTGCTGCAATTTTCAGATCCTATCTTAATTACCCTTAAGAGGCTGGAAAATGAAACCAGATGTTTTCCAGCGAGGCTCTCTATCTGCAGGCTACCAATAGTGATTAATCTAATCTAGCCTGCTTTACTATAGCTAACGGGCAAAGCAGAAACAAGATCCATGGAGTTATGTGGTCATGTGCCTGCCTAATCCTGGGTCACGGGGAGTCATGTGATTGTGACAGTACCTTTCCAACAGGGAGCAGGGAGAGAACGGCCTGGAAGAGAAGCCAGAGCAGGACGATACCAAAGACCTGACAGTCCCAGAGAGACTGAAGGGCAGGGAGCTCAAGAGGGAAGCTCTGGAGACTGGCATCCTTCTGCCCGCAGAGAATGAGCAATGCCAACACAGCCACAGGCAACAGAAACATCAGGAAGAACACACCTGAAAGACAAGAGGGAATGGATAATCATAGCCTGTGATTTACTTTAAATAACCTGGAAATAGCTATTTAACATTTAAATGCACAATATTCTGATAATAATTCATATTTAATATTTCCCTGCTTGCTTTTCTGTAGACTTTGAGACCATACTGTGAGACCATATTCTACTATTTTAAAGCTTTTTGTTTGTAGCAAACGTGTTAATTCACGTGTTAATATGCAGACCAACATTTTGCATCAGGTTTGTGCTGTGGATGTCTACACAGTCCAAAATCACATTAAATTGCTGAGAAGACTCACCAACTCTTCCTCCGAACTCCAGATCAGTCGTCTTGATGGCACTGGCAGTGGGTGGTTTAGTTTGCGGTAATGTCTCCGTCTCTGTCTTTTGCTCCAACTCTATTGTCTTGCCATCGCCCTGGTCCTTCCTGCGCCGTAGATTGTAGCGCCCACCTGCCTGGTTCTCTGATTCAGTCTCTGTCTTCTCCTGTTGGAACATTTCAATGAGAGAGCATACTAAATTTGATTACTTTATTCATAAAAAGAATAAATACTAAATATATTTTTAAAGACATCAATACTTTAATTCAGCAGTGATGTGTAAAAGGTGACAGTAAAGACATTTATGCTACAAAAGATTTCTATTTCAAACAAAACCACTGTTTTCACCCATTACTATAAAATTGTTTATTCTTGAACAACAAATACTAGAATGATTTCTGAAGGATCATGTGACACTACAGACCGGAGTAATGGCTGCTGAAAATTCAGCTTTGTCATCACAAGAATAAATTACATTTAAAAGAAAAGCAATAAAGTTACTATAATTGTTATCAATATTTTACTGCATTTTTGTCAAATTAATGCAGTCTTGGTGAGCATAAAAGCCCCAACTTTTGAACAACCCCAATACAGCCACTGCTTTCCAGTTAACAACCCTGAAAAAAGGGGTAGTTTTTTATTGTACAATTTGTATTGTGTCTCTGGTGAGCACACGTTTTCAGTGCCAATCAATCGGCATCAACGCCATTCCCAGTGCAGAAAAAGAACCATTCACGATTACCTAGCGCGGCCGCTGCGTTCGAAAGGAAAACTAGCACTTTGAGACCAGGCGAAAGCGCGCGCAATACTCTGGTACAGGCTGGCTGAGCCTAAAAAGTCCACCCTTTCAACGGATCCTTGCCCATGAGCAAAACACTGCTAGCGAAAGACGCGGTTAAGTGAGGCTAATGATTAAATCAGTAGTCACCCAGTCATCGCGTCCGTGTTAGCTTTGTGTCCCAACTAAATGCAGCTCCTGGCACACAGATAGGCACAACATGCACTATCTGACATTCCAGCCTTAACTACCAGGGCAGTCTTCTCAACACCTGACAGAAACATAAATGTTCCTCTTGTTGCCGAGCTAGTGATTTACGACATTAATGAATGGGAACCCCAGTGAGGTGTTATGTCATAACTCGTGATTGCTGGAATATCGTAATTACTCTGGTAACTGATATTTTCCCTTGCCTGTTCATATCTCATGTGTTCGTGCTTGGGCGATTAGTGAACGGGTCTCTCGTGTGTGGCAGCCACGCTAAAGAATATGCAGCAGGACCTAACGTGAACCCCATAGCACCGAGACGACAACTGAGTTTAAACAGCATTCACAAAATGCTTGAGTATACAACTGCCATATACCCATCTGATTGGATTAAACTCCCTGTACCTTAATAACTGACATCATCCGGCATAACAAGCTTTTATGTCAAGAAGGTATATTCCAAACCGAAAACATGATGTACTTTAAAAGTTCGCGTGGAATGGTAACAATACTCAGATTTTACAGTTTTGAAGCCTGTATTCTAATCATATAAGCAGCCTTGTGACAGGAGACTTCTTGTAAAAAGTTATAAAAAGCTTACCAAATTCCGTGTTAAATCTCAATATGAAAGCCTAATGTTGTGTTTACGAGAGCTATATTCAATATACTATAATGTGACCTTGTACATCTGACCACTGCTAATATCCCGAACCGAGCATAGCGGGGGGGGTATGAGCAGTCAAAAGAAGAAGCAAAGACAGAAATACAAAGCAAAGTTTGTCGTTTGACACTTTTGGCCTACCTATACGGCAACGCCCCTCATCAGCAGCACGATTACCACAGTCGTGAGTGCGTACCTCCAGTGCTTCTTGCAGTGTCAGCTCGAGTTTCCTGTTCAGAACACATCGTGTGCACGATGAGGAAGCCTGGTTGTGCTAGGCTGCCTCGTGCGCTGACACTGCCGAGTTCTGGAACGCTGCGACGAGGGCGTCCGGGGGGGTGTGAGCGCGAAGGAGACGGATCTGGACCGGGGGAGGCCGTGGGGCCCAAACGGCCGCTGGCTTAAATATCTAGTCCGAGACTACTCAGCAATTCAGAAAACAACACCCACCACAGCGTCATCTGCTGTTTAGCCCTTTTAGGCTATGGACCACTAATATCCGTTGCCGGTATCACACGATGATCTCAGATAACTGGATCGTAGAAACTAGAAACTTAAGCTCTATGTATCTTGTGAACAGAACGGCGGCAATCTCTTTGAAGAAAATCTATGACATCACTATAGCATCGGAATGAGCTAAAATTCTGTGTCACATTGATCCATGCTCGAAACTACTACATTTTCAAGACGGTCAGATGCGCTTGCTTACCAGGGGGCTAAGAATGGGCTCTTGAATGCTTCTCAATCATTCATACCAGGGGGGGTGATGGTCGATTTCCTTCGCTCCATTTCAAGTACCATCTTATGGATATAGACTACCTCGGACGGACACGTGTCGATAGACGAGGCAGCAGATCCGATCTTCGTAGTTGTGTCAATAACCCAGCCCGGCAAATCCAGACACAGCCGCCCTTGGAGCCTCCCACATAATGCAAAGTGATTAACTGTCCAATCCTCGCAGCCGCCTTACAGTCACGTGCGCCCTCACCAATCTGAAACTTGTAGACAAGAGAAAGGGGAAAAAAAGGAGCGGCGCGTCGGCATTGTGTTTTACCTACAAACCAATTACCCACAGCATAAACGTGCGCCTTTCCTGTAGGAACTAACTACTAAACAACGTAACGTCTGAAATTGGACATGACTGCGAACAAAACAGCAACAAGCAAGCTCCGTAATGTCTAGTACTCCCAGACTGCAATGTGCAAGCCTTTAAAGATGCAGGAGGCAGTCGTGTTGAAGTGTCTATACTTTGCCAAAAGCATCACAAACTGTGTTATGACGAGAGTATAACCATGCATATGAACCGAGCGTTTACAACTGTGTCACAGCAGACCCCTGCGGGCGAGAGGGTCGGGGGTGTGGGGACTTGTCTCGGTGCTGCTGTGGGGCACGAAGGCGGTCTCCTCAGTGACCAAGAGCGAATGTTTGGTACACCAAAACCAAAGTAGATCTTCCACTACAAAATAGCAAAGCAACTAGCTGCCACAAACCTCTACATGGGATCCGCCTGTCAGATGCGTCAAAAGAGTTCTTTTGGGTAGTCCCAGTGTGTAGACCTGGGTTTGTGGAGACAATGAAGTAACACAGCTTGAACTAGCTTACAGTTGTCTCTTGCACTATATACGCTGGGTCATCGAATATTTTTTACACACAGAATTCACCTTTATAAACCTAATTCCCATGCCATGCGGCAGTTGTGCATGTCCCTTCAAAACAAACCACAGGTAACTCTACGCTCTTACATTACTTAAGGTTGTATAGCTCGTAGAGAGACGTTCGTAAACACCGGATTCAATCGCGCGGAAACACCAAGTATCCGGTGTGTCCACGTGGGGGTCGCCTAGGGCGTGATGCCAACTGAAGTCCTATTATGTCAAGCTGCCGGTCTCACCGCTCAAGACTGGCTGGAGCGGCTGATGCGGGTCTGAATTACGCACGGAGAATCCACCTTACTGTAGGCGCCTCTGGGACACCAGCACTAGTTGATTTCGGCTCCTCGAAGGGACCACTCCTATGAGAGGGTGATCTACTCATCCCGCACGGCGGTACTCAACAACTTCCCTGGCCAATGCAGTGGGCTGCCGCATACGTCACTCGCTATCCATATGCAGACCAAAAATAAAAATAAAAATCACTACAGAAAGTCCAATACAAGTATTTTTGTTTATAAATTCACACTTCTCTGCTTAACTGGTTCTCATTTTTGGATCTACACATAATTGGCACCATCTGGTGCATCTTTACAGAATATTGCCCTAAAATACAATTACACTACTATGCGTTTAAATGTAAAAATAATCAATAAAATAATGAAAATACTTTTTTTTTTGCATAATTACTTAACTTTCTACAGACATTAATTCTCAAAATAACAAATAAAATAGAGTTTAAGCTGTTTAGACTGTAAGTTTTTCCATAAATAGAATGCTTAAATAATATAATAATATATAATAAATTGACCACTAATAATAATATATTAAAAATGCAGAATACGTTTTCTAATTGTTACAGTCTAACAATTACTGGGTTACAGTGTCTAAATAATAAAAATGCTTCTGGATATCACTTATTAGACATTCCAACATAAAATCTAAAAATAAATAAATAAAGTTAGTGTCTAAATTTCAATTTTTAACAAACTACCACTTCAAAACTGAAAGACAGTGACGCTTGATACTGAGAAGAAGAAAAAAAAAGATGTTTAAAGAATGCTTACAAAGAAATTTTGTTGTAAAGACCAAACACCACCACCAAAACATGATTTTGGCACTTAGGCAAGGCCAGAAACAAGCTAAAAGTTCTGCTCACACATCTAGAAGCACTTTATAAGCAGACACTCTCCATCACAGGAAACACCCAAAAAATCATATTGAAACCATATGTAAAGTACTGATCATAATAACATAAGCCATCTACCCTAAAACCATCTAATCCAATGAAACACATTCCTGACATTCCTGAACCAGATCACAGACACACACCCAACACTGAGATGAAGTCCAGCACTGCAGAAATCCCATGCACTTCCAGAGAGTTGAAGTGAAACTACAGAGCAAACGATTTAAACGGAGTGAATGTGAGTGGGCTCAGCCTGCTGCTTTTGTTATGCAAATGAGGGGGCACACGACGACACGCGCGCTTTACTATCACTACCAACATCGAGTCACAGTAAAACTTAAGACAGAAAATCTGACTTTACTTTTTAAATCAACGGTATTTCCAACAATTACCACATTTATGATTTTTACATTTTACATGATCAAACCAACGAATATAATACATTAGCTATGGCGGACTGAATATAAATTCTGGATTATTTATTAGAAATATGATCAATTAAATAGTTCTTGTGTCTCATTGTTCTTTCATGCAATGCAAAAGCACCCAGAGCAGACTCACATGCTGCTCCTTTAACACAGCATAAGAACGACAGGAATGGAGGGAAAACGTCATGTATTCAAACCATTGTCAGTCCGCATGCGAGAGGCTCATAAACAGCAGCATTAAATCAGTGTTAATAAACAACGGGCACCCACACCCACACAAAAATCAACGGTTATAATGAGCGAATAGTGTATTAAACACAAACGTACTGCCAAAACACAGAGTCAAATTAAGTTACCATTAAACGTGACTATTTTGCGCAAGAGTGGAAGGAGTCACTTGCACTTTCGTGGACATGCAGAATAATGAAACTGAAAGGTCCGACATAAATGATAATTTTAACTCAGTTACCCAAAAAATAAAAAACGAAAGAAGAAGTCGTGAGGAAAAACAGTCGAGCTGTGTTAGAGGACAATAAATGCGCGCCGTGCCCAAGTTTCCTGTGACACGAGCCGGCTGGAAATCGGGTTATTAAGTCAAATACCACAACAACGACAAACAGTGGTAATATTTACATAAATAAAGAGTTTAAAATAGTATATTACATGCCGATAGAGCTAGTGACCGTTAATAGCAATACATTATGTTTAGTTACTTCATAAAAGCAGAGCTGAGGGCGGACTGAGCGCTGATCTAGTTCTGTACCGTTAGCTACGCAGTCACAACATACACGTTCCCATACAAAAACAAAAAACATGCAAAGTGAATTGGTTAAGATTTTCTTACCTTGAGTCGATCTTAATATCCTAAAAATCTCTAAAGCTTATCCACGGAACTTCATAAAATAAAGAATATTGTTTTAAAAACACTGGCCCCCCGCTCTGAATTCGTTCCTCCCTCTGTGACCGCTCAACCTACCAGCGTCCTTGAGGGCGGGAAGCTCTCTGATTGGCTGAGATGGCCTGTTTTTAAATTTGTGCATTTTCTGATTGGACGGCGATGGGGTTTACATGGGCGTTGATTGGAGGCGAGGCATTTGAGCTCTCGGGTTTTACAAAATGGAGTCCTGTCCTGGTGAGACAGTTGATGATCAGCGAGATGTGATGATGAGAAGAGAGAGGATGGACAGCCGACATCATACGTTGTGCTTGTAAACGCGAAATGTTTCTTTAAAAAAATGCTAATTATAGTTGGTTAGTAATGGGTCGAGGCATAGAAAGAGTCAACAGAATATTTAATAAACCGGAAGAGACGCTAATGACTTATGATTTGTTTTTTTAGAAGTGCGCATTGGAGAGTAATGTTTTTAAAATACATAAACTAATCACTAAAACTGACTACGGTTCATAAATATACTCTTAATCACCTATTTCTAACTTGAACTTGAAAGGCATTTCTACATAAAACAGAAGAACGTTTTTATTTTAAAATACTTTGTAAATGTGGCAAACCGTTCTTTAAAAAAAAATGAGAATTGATGCCACAGGCTATTAAAATGGGAATTTATATTTTATGTATAGACCACATCTACATTTAGTGAACATTTTAATCTTGTGAAATCTTGTAACATGTGTAGTGTTATTTACCAATCAAACTTGCTCATCACAAACCAGCCTTTCTTTGGGTATGCTGAAGAGTAGGCACACAGCAGATGTAGTCTTACTCAGTTTCCGTTTTTGCAAAGTTGCATTGCTTAATTTGACCTCAGCTGAACAGCAGTAATGCCTTTACATGCTTAATCCTGGAGGTGTCATGAACTGTGCACCTCAATGCTTGAACTGCTCATACTGTAGTAGATTGTTGAAGAGTAGTATAGTGTTCAGTAGCTGTTTGTGTAATGCTCTTATTTCATTTCAGTGGTGGTTCAGTCCTGCCTTCCTGTAAATTGCCACAGCTGAACCGTGCAGCAGCAGCAAACAAAAGTAGCAGCATTTGCTACCGAGGAGGAATAATGTCATGTTGAACATGGTGTAAATTGGTACATTCCAAAGTCAAGTGGACAAATTATACTACATTTGATTCAGGTTTTAGTAGATAATCTAAATGCATTAATATAGTGTTTACAATCACATTGAGGTAATCATATGTGAATTGTCAAGTAATCAGTTTCACATAAGTTACTTCCACATTTAAATTCAGAAATAAATGCAAACAGTAATGTATTGCAATTTTTATTTAATTTGCTCAAACAAAACAATGTTAGCATGTAAGAAACTTCAAATGAAAACAGTATGGTACAACATGAACGATAAAATCGAAAGATAAAGAAACAGAAAATTGCATTACAAGGACATTCAGTTGAATCTAACAAGCACAGTCTGCTCATAATCGAGTCTCCATGTGCTGACAACTCCATCAACCTTTTGCTAATATTGTTCAACTGATTTCCACGAGGACAAAGATCAGTTTCTCAGATCCCACCAGCATACATGGTCTTAACCATAACACAAACCACACTTGTAATGCAACAGAAAAATGACACCGAGAAGAATGTGAATGCATGTTTGATTTTAAACAAAGGTCGTAAAAGCATCCTTTGCAACTCACTGAAGAAAAATGCAAAACAAATGAATAAAGTTATGGCAGGCCCTAAATTAATACTTTCTATATATACGCTAGACATATCAAATGCAACTTCCCAACAAGGCACAAACCATGATGATCACAAACCGGTTTATCCAGGAATGAATCAACCCTGATCAAAACATTTCACCTGCTTAACCTAAAGACCAATCAACAAAAATTATTTGTCGTCAAAACGAAGGTGGATCAGGAGATTGTGACGTTCTAGAGAATTACGGTTTAGCTTTGGTGATAGTGCCGATCACAAAGTGACAGCCGTCTTGCCAGCAATAGAATCATTTGAATTTCTACGGGGTTTTAAAGTGCAATCAATGCTGTAAACACTCTATACAAACTTTCTGATTCCTTGAGAGATTATTTCGAGTGATGCTTTTGAAGTGAAAAGAAATGACAAAGGATTGACAAGTGAGCATGGTGGGGGGGATATGGATAACCGAGGAAAAATCAGATCGGAGAGAACGTCACAAATTCAAGTTCTTAGTTATCTCCTCAAAATTCGCACAGCCTATAATCACACTTCATATGGTCTTAAAAAGCATACTTCCCAATAAAGTTCCCTAATAAAACAGTGTTGGAAGATAAAGCCCCTCTGAAAAACACAGCCGAGTGCCTTCCAGTGTGCAGAAAGAGGTTTAATGATAAATGACTGAAAAATAAAAAATCCCAAAACCATTCAAAAAGCTGTGATGTGCTGCTTGGCCCTCATTAGATACTCCAGACTTGTTTTAGTTGGTAAATAGCCCATGCAAAATGAATAAGTAGCCATACATGATCTTTCGCATCCCAAAATAAAGTAAAATGAGTAAGATGTCAAACCCCTGCAAATTTATTATGGCTATAAAGAGGTGTCCGTTGGAGAGATTGAGAGAGAGTCCAAAAATGCAACAATGCTACACTTATTGCTTATGAACTGAAAACTAAAGTATTTTTCGTGGCAACCATTTTTCCCTTACCAATCATAAGACGACATGCACTGAAATCGAAAGAAATACGAAAAAGAGCCTACGGTGAATAAAAAGTTCATAGTATTTCTGGTTAGCACTATCTACAGATACGGTCTGAGCTGACGTCAACCTTAACTTCGATTGGCTGAGAGGATTTTGGTAGAGAGCTACAATGATGTACAGTAGAAAGGCATTGTCCTTCGTGATTTTTCCCAACACTTAGCGAACACACAAGACGAAGGTATACAGATAACAGTGGCTCATTAGAGACAGCCTGTCGAGCATTCACGTTCGAAAAGAGAAGAATAATGATGAAAACCGACCAAAAGAGCAAGTAAGCTACCTGATGTGGTCATGGCGTACATGTTGACTGAATGACTTGCAGGTATAATGTTTATTTTGTCATCATTTTAATGTACATATTCTGGTTAAAATAGTAGGAAGACAAGCTTTAGAGTCCTGCAGCAAGAGACCATACTCATTTGGTTGGCCAGATTCAAGGTTTTGCTCTATACAAAAGGCCAACTTCATTAACGTTACTTCACCACCACCTTTTAAATTCATAAACAAAACCTGCCCTTTGCTAAACGATGTGCTGTAGAATGAATGTCATCTGCTTGATTTACAATTTCACTCTTCGATGGTTAATACAGTATGTAATTCAGTAATAGTTTGTCTTTTTTCATCATTTTCTTTCCACAGTAAGAGTCATCCATTGCATACTGACAGTCACTTCCTTAAGACTGTGTCCTGACCCCCTTCAAGACGGGGCTTTTGGTGTATGGCGTCGCTTTGAGGCGTCTGGTTATCCTCTCGCTGTTACGCCTCCCGTGCCCCCACGCTCAAAACTTATGTCTGTCCCGGCATCAAACTCAACAGATCCTCCGAATTATCATGGTTATTGTGATCACCACTGGTTAAAACTGTAATTTTCCATTTTCATTGCTTTTGAGAAAGTGTCTTAAACTGAAGCTGACCTCTGAAGTGACAGATTGTGGTTAAAAATACAGGTGCATCTCATTCTCCTATGCAGAGTTTGACTTGCCCAACTCCTCCCTGATTGCTGAAAATACAAAAACGACAAAGCAATTAGAAACCGTCCAGGTCAGATTGCTAGTTTAGTTCTATTTACACTAACAGTCAAAGGTTTAGGACACCTACTCATTCATTATTACCATTTAAAATGTTAGAATCATAGTAAAGTCATTAAAACCATAAAATAACTCAAAAAGGGATTCATGTAGTGACCAAAAACGAATAAATAAATCGAAAAAAGCCATCCTTTGTATGCTGGACACTTGTCACTTGTTATTACCCATTCCTACTCATTTATTTGTAATTAAAAGTTTGCAAAGATTTATTTATTTGTATTAAAATAAATAAATAATTGAAAACATGTACAGTATAAATAATAATAGTTTTAAATAATAATATTATTATTATTATACATTATTATTAGTACACCGTAGGCTACTTTCCTGCACATCCATTCAGCTCTTTTATTTACGGTTTACTAAAATTTGTAAATAACAACATTTTTATTTGAATGGAATGAATGAATAAATAAATAACCATTGCCAACAGAACACCATAGGGCGGACAATAGTAAAATTAGGGTTAGTTATTTTATGACATAGGGCAAGTTATTTGTCAAAAATATATAATTATAAAATAATTATTACGTAAAATAATAATAATATTAAAATCATAGTTACCATAAGCCTTTAGCTTAAAAAAAGGCGTTTGACGATCATATAAGAAACAAATTCAGTCAACTGTATCCAAACTCTTGACTGTAAGGTTCAATATTTTAATATTTCTAATGTATTAAAAAGCTAAATGTGCATCATATATAGTGGTAATACAACGCAATAATATGTTACCATCAATAAGTTCTTCTTTCAGCTTCGATAGTTCCTTCCTCATCTCCTCTAGAATGTCCTAAAAAGCAAAGCAATACATTTGTAATTAGATTAGAATATTATTTATAATACTCAACTAATCAAAAGTAGTCAAGCAACGGATAAGGGGCACTGTCAAGAACTGTTTTGTGCAGAAATATTGCATTTAGATGATAGATATACATAAGAAGAAGGAGAAATTAGCTACCATGATACTGTGACAAGTAAAAAAAAAAAAAAAGTTTTTAATACAAGCTGTTATATCAAATGCACTTGGCTTTGGCCGTTTAAACGACAAGAGGACTGGATGAGTAGGTGTATGTTATAACATCAATACTCTGGCACTTTAATTAGAGCTGCTATAAGTAATTCTTCACTAAAACATTCTCTGGGCAAAGCTAGAGTGAAGCAGACAGAGCTGAGCGACTAACAGTAACTGTGTCCTCTGATAAGTAAGACTCCCTCATATGCCTTTCATATCTAACATGCTCATTCATACAGAAGGGAGGTATTGCCTTTGTAGAGAGGACTATAATTGTACACACCCACAAAAGCCTAACTGTGCAGTCAACCAGTATTTCTCCCTTGTTTTTTAGGAAGTGCTGTAATACCAAACACGTTTTTTCAAATGAGGAAAAAAAACGAGAAATTGTACCACTAGCTTTAGCAAGACTTTGCTAACATATTGAGGAAGTGTACAGCCCCTCTATCAAACCCTTAAGGGCTAAAAGGTTAAATGAGTTTCAGTTCTTCTCAAATTTTGAGAAGTACCTGTTTCAATCTGTCGTAGTCAAGAGCTTCTGTTGGCACCCCATTGGCACTTATGGATCCGGTAGGAGTTGGTGTAGACCTTGGTCTTACGGAGAAAAGAAATGGTGTGAAGCAAAGCAACTTTAGTCACTGTGCAGTCAAGATGCAAGGCAGAAGTTTAGTGACACACTTTAACAGTCATTTCAAATCAACACGGTTCAATCACAATTGGTGATTCAAAGAATAAACACAGCATTGACATGGGATAAATTCAAGACGTGTGAGGAAAATGCAAGGTATTTCAAATTCCAGGTATTTGAAACCGCTGTACCACCAAGGAAATCCACACACATCCAGATATATATGCATAACTGGGTGACATGAAAATGAGCACCATGGGAATTGTATTTCCTTGTGAGGAGCTGCAAATTCATCAAAACCAACACATTTGTAAAGTCAGCCTTAAATAGAAACCATTTCAAAGCACAGCAAACCAAAAAACACAGCTTGAGACACCATCCACACTTCAAAACACACAATGCAGCAGCCGTATCACTCTCATGCTTGTCTGTAGCCGAATCAGACCGGAAACTATTGCCAACACAATAATCACCATAGAGTGGAACATGGAAAGCGAGGGAAATGATGCTTTATCTATCCCATCGGGAAACAAATGAATGCCGAACAGTGGGTTGCCTTGTGCAGAAAGGAAGTAGAAGTCAAGCGGATAAGAACATTATGACACAGATTACAGAGAGAAACACATTACAAAGCAAAAGTTGTGTGTGAGATATAAGTCTTTGTATCAAAGCTTTCTACATTCAGAGTGAGAGGATAACTTCCTTTCTTGGCAGGATAAACTACATTAAATGCACATTTGTAGGGGAGGGGGGAAGTGGGTTATCTTTGGAGCCAGGTGGCAAATTGGCAAGAGTGGACAAAAGCTCCAGTTTTCTGATACTGCATGACCTCTGACGACATCTAGCACTGCGGAATTTATCAGGACGCTCTAATAATTGCTCAATCCTTCATTCCATTTCTCAAAAAGAAGAAAAATTCAAATGTGTTTCTCTGTAACTATGGGCACTTTATGTAATGGGGTGATTGACTTATTAAAATAAACAGATTTCCTTCTCTCTTTTTCACATGAAGATCATGTTTAAAATGACTTTGACATTTTTTTATTTATTATTGCTTTGTTTATTACTTTTCAAATGCCTTATATGTATATATTTTATTGTTTTACTCTCATCGCAGACTTTCACTTTTTAATCATGAAAATCCATCATGTATTATTACACTAAGAACTATGTTAATCTATACAAGTGAAATAATTATAAAACATTTTTATCATTTACATATTTTTAACAATAATATTCAAAAGTTTTTTTTTTTTTTTAAATCTTATTCTCATCAAAGCTGCATTTATTTGATCAAAAATACAGTAAAAATACTTTTTCTTTTTAAATATAATTTAAACATGGCATTTATATCTGAATTTTCGCCAGCAATTACACCATCTCAGTGTCACATAGAAATTCAGAAATCATTCCAACACATTCTTATTATTATCAATGTTGAAAACAATTGTTCTGTTTATATTTTTTGTTGAAACTAACAATGTAAAATTCTTTATGGTCACTTAATCATTTTAAAGGCAGCCTTGCTGAATAAAATTAATACTTTTTGAGGAAAAAAAAGTCCAAATTACACAAATTACCACTGTCCTCGATGCGGTGCCATAGAATCAGTTATACAATTGAATAAACCCCCAAACATAAATATATTATATGTATTATATTAATCTTTATTATAAAAGCAGCAACAATTTTGAAAAGCATAAAGCATTTTATTCATGCCATTTCATGGTGATTATATTGTTGGCAACAGCGGAATATTTGTGTATTTAAAAAAAGAATAACCGTAGACAATCACTGCAGCAACCCTCATCCTATTTAGAGAGCACTCTCAGCAAACAAAGTCTAGAAAGAGTTCTCAAACTAGTCTCTTATACCTGTTTAAGGAATCATAGTACTTGTCAGTACCCATCTGATTTCTCCATGGTGCATCCCGTCTGTGAGAGTAAAGAGACTAACCAGGTCAGGTCAACAGCGTGGATCTGAACTATAGTAATCTTCTAAACGCACTGATTCCAACTCCGGTGAAAGGAGAAATATTTATATTTCAGTGTAGCCCTACTGAAAAATGCTTCCACCATTTGTATAACTGTATATGCAAATGATGCTCTGGTACACACTGATCTGATGAGAAGCAACAGCACTGTGCTTTAGTGATGTCAAGCACGGGACCCGACTGCCTGCATTCTGACATGCAATTGTGAGGGGCCCCCGGCCGCAAGCATGTGATGCAAAGCAGTCGAAGCAACAATAATTCAAATTAGCTTTGAAAAAAACGGGACCTGCTGAAGATTTAGATCCCAAAAGCTGGACATTTTCTTCAAAAGGCATTATGAAGTGGTGGAGGTATAATGCACACACTGATTCATGCAAATTATTACCTTCCAATGACTGGTGATTTGCTACCATTCATGGTGTTTGTCCTCTCCCAAGGCTTTCTGGGCATATCTGTGGAAAAAAAAAAGCAATGAATGTTACAATTTATTATATTTGCAGTCTTATTTCACATATAAGCTGTGGTATTGCTTTGAGGCCCAGACTGTACACTGAACAACAAAATGAAATGTTTAAAAAATAAAAATCATAAGTGGAATTTATTTCATAGAAATAAAGATTTCATGAACACCACAGGCTCAACAACATGCTAATTTATTGAGATTACACTGATTGAACAGGAAAAGAGGGGTTGCCAAATGCTGCATTAGTATTAGCCACATAAGTGAACAACAAAAAAAGGTATGGGAAACATTTTCACCTCAGTTTTTAAATGTTACCCCATTCATTTGACTAACCTAATGATACTTATGGAGCATTATTATATGGTTAGCTGCATTTTATCATTTGTTTTTAGCACTCCCCACTTACCTGGTGTGCTACAGGCTGACACTTTTGGAGTTATGGTAGCCTCAATTTCATCCTGATAGAAAAATAAAAAGATAATCAATCTGAAAATCAGTCACATAAAGGGTATGATCATATCAATAAGTTACATTAAGAGTAGTCTATGTGTACAGATTTAATCAGAGACTGCATACAGCTGAAAGAAACACTATTAACTCACAGCTTTCTGCTCAGGCTCTGGTGATGATCCCTTCTCAGCAATTCTTCTCCTGTATCAAAACAATGGTACATTCTTAAATTTCATTACATTACTGGATATGATACAACATTCTGATAATCTCAAAAACAGAACTTTTTATTAGTAAGTTAGGGCTAGGCCCTGCTTCTATCACTGCAACCATTCTGGCATTAGAGACACATAAAGCACACAGTTCACCTCCTGGCCAGCAGGGCGCTCATCTCCTCCATCAGACCTCCTCCTCCAGGTAAAAGACCATTTCCACGGGATGCCTCGGGCTTGGCACCACCAGAACTCACCGCTGATCCTGCGGCTGGAGCCAGGGGCTCATCACTCTACAGTAAACACATAGGATTTGGTATTGAACATGTTTAGCATTTTTAATGATGTTTAGAAAAAAAGAAAACATGTTGTTTTAGTGTGCAGTGCAGAGTCAAAAATGAACTCTTCCATTAAGAAGCAATATTTGGAATTTATTTACAGGGACAATTTTTTTTTTACTTTTTGAGGGCAATTTTTATAAACGCCTTATTAAATATATCTTTACTGGCTTACGTTAAATACTTAAATTAAACCAATCATCTCAAGCAATTAGGCAAGGCAAGTTTATTTATATAGCACATTTCATCCACAATGGTAATTCAAAGTGCTTTACATAAAAGGAAGTAAAATAATCAAAATCAATAATCACAATAATAAAACAAGGAATTTAAAAACTTTTAAAATGATTTAAAAATTGATTTAAAATCAGTTCGGACATAGCACAGTGCTCATTCAATAAATGCACAGCTAAACAGATGAGTTTTGAGTCTGGATTTAAATGTGGCTAATTTTTTAGCACATCTGATCTCTTCTGGAAGCTGGTTTCAGCTGCGGGTGGCATAATAGCTAAAAGCGGACTCCCCTTGATTTGAGTGAACCCTTGGTATTTCTAACTGACTCTATACTAATGATCTGAGTGTCTGTTTAGGTTTATAAATTCATGAGCATTTCTGCACTGATCATTTAGTCTAGGCATTGATTGATTATCACGATAAAGTACTTTTAAATCAATCCTAAATGTAACTGGAAGTCAGTGTAAGGACCTGAAGACTGGTGTAATATGCTCAGATTTTCTGGTTCTCGTCAGAATTCTGGCAGCAGCGTTCTGAATGAGCTGCAGCTGTCTAATGATCTTCTTGTGAAGGCCGGTGAGAAGACCATTACAATAATCCACCCTGCTGGTGATAAAGGCATGAACAAGTTCCTCCAAGTCAAAACATTTAATTCTTGCAATGTTTTTGAGATGATAGTATGCTTATTTAGTTACTGCTTTGACATGACTATTGAAACTAAGTTCTGTCTCCAGAATCACACCAATATTCTTGACTTGATTTTTAGTTGTTTTGACCCCTAGAGTCAAGATATGCATGATTATATTGTTTTATTGTCTTAAGGTTTCAGTTCATTGTGCTTTATACTTAGATTAGCTGCAGATATAGCCTGGCACGTCTTAATTCTATGAGCGAGAGATCACTTCTCTTTCAGTGCGAAAACTTTTCTCATTTTCATAAAATAAATGGTATAGTATTTAACTTTTCCTCTCCATAGGCGAATGATGATTCTGTAAGAAAACGTGCCTGATGTCTGTTAGCAACGAACGCTACTTTCATGCATCGGATTATCAGATAAACCTGGCGCTCTTATTTCAAGGTTGTTGTTAAGCTGTGGTTATTTTAACAGTTTCCTTCGTACATTCGGTTCAACAACATTGTTAAAACGCATTTATCATTCAATGGAACTGTGCATATGCTTTAGACACTTACATTTTTTCAGGTAATGTCATTGGTATGACTGAGAGCCAGTGGAAAAACTACAGAAAAGTAAAACTACTTCACTTTAGCATTAATGGCCACGAGTACTAAGGAGAGATCACACATCAGCTGCTCAAAAGTGAGACGAACGGAGCGCGAGCGCAATCATCTGACAGTCATTAGGCGGTAAATAGTGGAGCGCGTGAAGGTGAGATGCGAGGCACGAACACTGTTCAAGTCTCCATTAATTCGTGCTTGTAGTAACTGAATGTGTATATATTTTGAAAGCATTGAATAGCTATAGAAATCGCGATTCATTCGATTCTTAGCGTTTTAAAATGAGTACTGTCCGAAATCGACGATTCACGATTCAAAAATCCATGTTTCAAGATCGATGCATTGCATCGTCTGGGTTTGTAATCGTTGCATAGAGAAACGAGTGAATCGTTACACCCCTAGGCTGTAGTCATTTGGTGATAAGGCTAGGTAAATCTGGTTATCATCTGCATAGCTGTGATAGGCGTTTTGGTTCTTTCTCATTATTTGACTTGTGGGAGCATATACAGGCTAAACAAGAGCGGTGCAAGAATTGAGCCATGTGGGACTCCGCATGTCATGGACGTCCAGCATATTGCAATGTGACGATCTAGGGGAGGTTACATTCCCTGGTAACACTTTATTTTAAGGTGTCCTTGTTACAAGTTACATGTACTTACTATTATAATAATAAATTATGCATAATTACCTGCAAGTAACCCTAAGCCAAACCCTAAACATATAGTAAGTACATGAATTTAATTAATATTACACTTATTGTCGATGTCCACTTTAGACCTTCTATTAACTATAATTAACTTTTGGAACTACATGTCAACTACATTTCCCTAATTCTCATCGGGTCATTTGCAACTACATGTCTACTACTCTCAGAAGTAACTGTTAGAGGTAGGTTTGGGTTAGTAGCATACGTTACAAAGAAAGTGTCAGAAGATCTAAGCAGACCGTCGTACTAATACCTACTAACTGCTCGTTGAGCAGGTAGCTGCACATTTACTTCTGTTAATAGATGTCTAAGTGACTATCGAATAAAGTTTTTTACCAAGTAAAAAAAATATTACTCATACTTAATGTATAACTTACACTGTACAAAGACCTTGAAATAAATTGTAACCAATTCCATTAATTATTTTGGTTGACATTTCATATTATCGTGACAACCATAAGCGATTTAGATAATTAGCAGGCCATTTTGCACCCTTAGTTTGATTTGGAGGGGCATTTTTGCTGTTCATAGTGTTCCAACCCTTGTGCTGTGTTACTAAGCCTTCAGGTGAAATTTAATGCAAATGGGAGCTTTACAGTCCTTGAACCTTTACCCTTGGCACTTTCTTTAGCTTGGCTCCAGCAAGGGCGGCTGCGAGCCCAGACAGGCCCTTGTTCTCCTCTGTGGTGGGCGAGGGGGTGAACAGACCCGAGGGCAAAGGTGGGGCCGGGGGTGGAGGTGGTGCTGGTGCTGGTGGAGGAGCCTGGCCTGAGGGGGGGGCTGTGGGGCCGTGGGTAGGGGGGAGGACCTGTTTGGGGTAAGCGTGGGGGCGATAGGTGTGGGAGGAGGATGAGGGGGAACCAGGGGGATTGGCGTAGTCAGCAGTGTTGGAGTCAACGTGGAGCCTGAGGGAAGTTGGTGGGGGTGGGGGGTTGGTATCCCCTGTACGATCTGCAGGTTGAATAAAAAAGATCATGAAAGTTTAACATGTCTTATAATCACTTCTGCTGTGCTGAGCAGTTAACACTGTGATCGTTTCTGCATCCAGGACTCTTTGGCATTATGAATTGATCACCACCACTCAAATGAGCTAAATAGATGTCGATATACTAGTCCTATATATAATTATACACTAGAGTTCAAAAGTTTATTGGTTTTTATTTACTGTATTTACTCTCATCTTTGTCACTTAATGCCGGTGCTTGCCTAACAAAAAATTAAATCTAACTGACCCCAAGGTTTGAAAGGTAGGGTAATCTACTATAAATCCCTCATAATCTTATAATAGAGCAAATAGAATAATTAAAAAGAATAATAACAAAAACACAATGGACATACAAAGCTCATTCGTAATAGTGAACGAAGACAGATGACATTAAAACATGATGTGAACATAGTGAACAATTGTCAAAAGCTGATGATCATTATACCAACTTCCACAAGAAAGAAACTGATGATTTATCATAATAAGAAACAAATGTGTACATCAATTTAACAAAATGCAGAGATGTAATTGGGGTAATTGTTTAAAACCGTTTAATCATTCAAATGCAACTTAAAGCTGATATTGCATCACTTAACATCATTATGAGGTAAAATTCTTTACAATTTAGAAACGTATCAGCTTGACTATATTTAACATATGGCTTTTTTTTTGGTATAAACAGCTGAAGTTTTTCAAGTCTATATGACATGCATGCCTGTCAAACACACTCAAGTTAATCATATTAGTGTGTAGAATTTAGCTCAACGTCAAGCTGCATCATGCATATGAAGTGTGAAGCCTAAAACCTCTTCTATAAATAATTCAGAGGAAGAGTTGATCTTATTTCTTCATTGCTGTTGACTTGACCTCATATGAAAAGCTCTGCTTACTGTATGCACTATGCAACATAAAACCTAGTCAAAGACAAATGTAATCAAATTCATCTTCATTTAGCTTCTTTTTAAAATAAAGATGTTGTATGAAACAAATGTGTGAATGTGAAGAATAACCAAAAAGGTTGTCGGGAGGCCAGTTATAGATCATGTAAAGCTCACTGTTCAATGACAGTTCACTTGTACATGTTAACATCTAGAACGTCTTTACCATAAACAAAGAATCAGAATGAGATGGTTGTAATTAACTGCAAAAATAACACTGATGAGAACTAAAGCGATGATATCGCAGCTTTGCAATCTGAGACTCAAATCAAAGTTTCACGAGAGAGAGCGGAGATGTGTTTTCATGCCATGCCATTTCACACAATTACAGGCCACACAAACGAGCATCCATCAAACCGGTGAACCAGTACAACCCAACAGAGGACAAAACAGAAAAACATTCCTAAGGACTTTCATATTGAGCCAAAAAGCAATCGCCAATTGCAGCCAAAAAAAAAAAACCAACCCAGCTCAACATGGCAGGCCCCCTCCTTGAACCCAGAGTTGCGGGTTAGTGGAGGCTGAGCGACACAGAAGAGGCCTTACCCGGCTGGCTGGGGAAGTCAGCAGGCTGAGTGGGCGGCTCTGGAGCAGAGGAGCAGGAGTCTCCCAACCCAGAGTTTACAAAGTGCTCAGCAGAGGCAGGGAAGGCTGTGGAAGGAGAAGGGAGAACAGCAGGCTGGGGTGAGGGACAAGACACCAGGGAGTGATGCAAGGTGGCGAGGGGGAATACAGGGGCGCCGGAGGGGGTGGCGTTGGGGGCAAAGAGAACGGCTGACCCGAGACAGGTGACGAGGCGTGGAAGTGAAGGGAGGTGGGCGGCCCGTTGGGCGCCGAGATGGGTGAGGGGGGTTTCTGGGAGAGCGGACTAGGGGCCGGGATCACAATCATCGGGCGAGGACCCGTGGCCTTGCCTGGAGGGCTGCTGATCATGACCGGAGGTGAGGGCGGTAGTGGTGTGAAGTTATTAGCCGTCCAGACTATGGATTTGGAGGCCAGAGCTGGAGGAGGAGCTGGGGCAGGGGGTGGTGGTGGGGGCGGAGCAGGTTGTCTGCGAGGTACGGTGGCGTAATGAGGCAAGACTGGGTGGAAGGCGGAGCCAAGCGACGTGGCGAATCGGGAGGCAGAGTGGCGCAGGGGTGGGGTCGGAGGAGTGGCTGTGGAGGGCGATGGTGTTGGGGGTGGGTAGTTGGGTGTGGAAGGAGACACGGGTGAGGAGGAGGTGGCCTTGTTGTATTCAGGAGGTGGAGGAGTGTAGAGGGTGCTTTCAAATGCTGCACACAACCAGACAGGACGGGACGGGACGGGAGGGAGGAAGCGGCAACCATGCAAAGGGAAAGAACACAAGACAAAGAGAGAAAGGGGGAAGGAGACAGAAGAGAGAAAGGGGGCAAATGAAGCAAGAAAACCAGCAGAGACCTACAAGTCCATCATATGTACTTATTTCTGTCTATGAACAGGGAACACACTGGAATTAGTTCAATCGGTTAGCTGTTGGCAACATCATGAACCGGAAAAGATGGATCAATTTCAACACATGTGGGCTTACACAAACATCTAGTTTATCATGTAGTACTTTCAGGAGAGAACACCGAAGGGTTACTGTAAATCCTGGATGCACATGTCACGTGAGGTTAGTGTCTTAGCATCATCACACACCTGCTACAGGCTAGTCATCCACTCTCAGCATGCCAAGAAAATGCTCATGAAAACCTGCACTTTGTTGCACTTTCTACAGTATAATATATGAATGGGACATCAAATTTAACCCAGTAATCATACATTTTCGCTGAAACATCATTGGTGAGTCATCAGTTGTCTACAAACGTATATTTTGCACAAAAGTATGTGCAAAACAGTCACAAATACACCACTCAGTCAAAAGTTTGTGGTTGGTAAGATTTTTTAAATGTTTCTGAAACAAGTCTCTTATGCTGCATTTATTTAATAAAAAATACAGTAAAAAAAAAAAAAAAAAAAAAAAAAAAAAAAAACAATATATTCAGAACTATAACATTTTAAAACATAAACCATTTTCTATTTAAATATTTTTTAAAACACTTCAAACTTCGCAAGCTCGCTTTGTCAAGCCACATGAAGTTTTTCCATAACCTTCACTAAATGTATTTTACTCCTGTGCTGACAAACCTGAACAAAGTCCTCCTCTAGCGAATCAATGTGTTTTTGTAAGAAAAATATCATAGTCAAACGTATATCACTTTAATTACTGCACCAACGTTTGTACACGGAAGCAGCTCGTTTCTGAGACTATAGTTACAATTTTTTCGCATGTGCCGGTGAGTCTCGTGAAATCCAACGTTTGTTTACAGGATCAAAGGAAGTAAAGTTTCCTTACTTTAGCAAAGGAAACCCAGTCTCCTCTTGGCTTATATCGAAATCCTCCGACATTCTCCTTTACAAATCCTCGTTTTGTACTACCAATTTGTGACCAGTGTTTTGTTTTGCTCTCTCCTCTGCGCTTCCGCGTTCGTCACTTCAGAGGGGCGCATGCGCAACGCCGACATCATACGTCATCAGCCCGGAGCTGCTTTCGTGTAGGACTGTTGGTGCAAGCTACATTAAAGTGATTATTACGTTTTTGAATATGGATATTTTTCTTACAAAAACACATCGATTCGCTACAGGAGGCCTTTGTTCACCCCCCGGAGCCGTGAGACACTTTTTTTTAAAGAATGGGCGCTTTTTATTTAACCTCTTTTGGACTGATGCATGCAACACCCGCTGAGTGGCATTAAACAGCTTGAAAGATCAAAGACAATTTTTTATATAACTCCGACTGGATTCGTCTGAAAGAAAGTCATATACACCTAGGATGACTTGAGGGCGAGTAATTTATGGGCTAATTTTCATTTTTGGGTGAACTAACCCTTTAAAGGCGTTTATATATGAAATGCATGTAAATTCATGTTTTGGTTCATGGTGAGACTGCACTGTAAGAGTCACTGCCTGCCATATGTTGGCCAAATCTTTCTGCTCTAGTGATTCTCATAAGCAGCCTGCAGACACAGCTGCCCTCCTGCTGCGTGAAGCCCACCACGCCCCCCTGAGCACACTTCAAAATACACGTCAACACACAGGCAAACACAAATTATCATGCCCTACATTCAGGTCATCTCCTTATTAACACTTTCCTATTATTCACGCTGGCTTCATGACTTAAGTACCACTGATTTCCGTTTATTCCTTGTTTTAAATTATAATGTAACCTATCTGTACCTTGCTTTCTTCCATTTCATCTTCCTCCTCTGCCTTTCCACACTATTAGCTTTGACAAGCAGACCACATGCCCCGTGATGTAGCGCAGTATGTTCACCAAAGTGACTTAATGAAATTCTTCCACTCCTAAAGCACAGGCGGTCACATGGCAAGACCTATTGGCTGTGCTCCAGAGAGACTAATCCAAATGTATTAAATCAACTTGTGACCAAGATCCTCACATAATGTTTTTAATACTAATGAGTTTATTTATTTAGCATGAACATTATTGAATATACTACTCTGAAGTGGAAAAAGTGAATGGTTAGCTGATAGTTTTGGCTATAAATATCCATTTACACCAAAACCAAGTGCCTGTATTTCTACTAGTGCTCCAACTAATGATACAGATTTTGTTATACCTATTTGCCAAAATCTCAGGGTATTTTTGTGATAATTCTTTGCAAAATACAGAATTCTCCAAGACATGACTCAGAAAAGTAACTGAGCCAAGACAAGATCCACTAAAAATACAACTGCTATGCAGACGTCTTTCCAGACAGAGAACTCAATCCGGTGTACATTCAACACTCAGAATAAAACATTAAGAGCACCAGTCAGTCAATACAGCAGTGAGAAATGCATCAACTGCAGACTAGCTGTACAATGATTTGTCTAAGCAGAATGTACTTTAAAAAATGACTTGTGAATTTGACTCATGTGTTTCTTTTTTCAAATTTTTTCTTAGTACTACATCTCCCACAACTCCTAGTAAACCACATTTCCTAGTATTGTGCCTAGCAATACCCTATTCCCCTGTTAAGTCATACATAGACCTATTTCCCTTTTTGCATTGGTGAGGTGTTGGTGTTTGAATGGACACCCAACCAAGTCCTTTGAGTCCTTCCCTTAGTTAGTTCACCCAAAAATGAAAATTCTGTCATTAATTACTCACCCTCGTGTTGTTCGAAACCCGTAAGACCTTCGTTCATCTTCGGAACACAATTTAAGATATTTTTGATGAAATATGAGGGCTCTCTGACCCTCCCATAGACAGCAAGGTAACTACCACGTTCAAGGTCCAGAAAAGTACCAAGATGATCGACAAAGTATAGTCCGTATGACATCAGGGGTTCAACTGTAATATTACAAAGCTACGAGAATACTTTTTTTTGCACAAAGAAAACAAAAATAACGACTTCATTCCACATTTTGAACCACTGATGTCACACGGACTACTTTGTCGATCATCTTGGTACTTTTCTGGACCTTGAACGTGTTCTGAAGATGAACAAATGTCTTACGGGTTTGTTTGTTTTCCAGTGTTTTAATCAGACACACCACCAAGTTTCTACAGTTCTAACGAACTTTGGATATTTTAACATCTCATATTCAACAATGACACTGAAGCATTTATGTCAGAAATTTGTGATCAGGAAACATTATTCTTGCTTTCCTTGAGAGCCTTTGGATGCATGTAAGAAAAAAAAAAAAAACAAAAAAAAAAAAACCTCACAGTTTCTATCTAAGAATAAGGTGGAACGACGGTCATGTTTTTAACATTCCTGCCATGATACAGCTTCAGTTTTTCTTTCTGTAAAATTATGTCCCTTCCCAAACTGTTGCCAATATATTAATGTGTAACAGGACCAGTTGTGTTAGTAATTTAGATTCAACATTCCTGACAACGGTGCTCAGGTGTAAATGTTTCGGCATCCCTGCTGTGGAACAAAGTATTAAATCACTACCAAATGACACAGATTATTTGATACAATGATCACACATGAACTATGCTAAACTGCTCAAATGTTTAACACTTGAAATGACAATTGTGCTTATCAAAGCCTGAGGCCTGATCTCACACATTATCTGTGGAATACACATCTCCTCCCCCACCTTGAGAAGAAAAATGTCTATTTTTGGTGCATGATTCTGAGCAATGTATGCAATCTGAATTTATGAAAATTGACCTCGTTTAGTTTCCTAGTCTTATTGTGAACAAGGTTTTATTCTAAACAAACAAACAAACAAACAAGAACAATCTTGTAACTTTCCTCCAATTTTCTACTAACCTGCATCCAATCTAACCCTGATTGCCAAAAAAAAACATGGGCAACATTTTTTTTTTTCTAACTCAGTATTGTGGTTCTCTCAGAAATTTGTCAAATTACAAAAGTAAAACGGGTTACAGCAACATTTGTGTTGACAGCTGTTAAAGATCCATAGCCTTTTTCGCATGTCACCTAAATTCTTGAGTTTTGGCAGGTTACCCATAATCCTAGTGGGCTGTACACAGGATAGCATGAGGGAAACGTGGTTAGTGTGTGCAGCTCTCCCTGAGTTTCGTCATCTTTCAATCTGTTGATTCAGACTCTTCCAACATACTGACAGATGGACACGTCAGGAGAAGATCACCTATTGATATATTAAGACGCGAGGAGGTGCTGACCCTTCCTTCATATAAACAATAGCCTTACACAGATCTAGAAGCCAAATACATACTAAAAATATATTTTACAGCAAGAACAACGAAAGGAAATGCACAAAACCAGAGATGCACAAAAGCGGATATCAGTGGATTTTATTAATTAAACATTTTTATATAAATTTTATTTGTGATGTCCAATATAAGTGACTTTTGGTCACTTGTTTCCGCCAATTTTTAGATGTTAAATTATGTCTCAATTCATTGTTTTAAAGGGACAACTCTAGATTACAAAATATTTAACCCTTTAAAAGCTGTTTCTTGAATACTGCTTTCTTATAATAGAGATCCTGTTTTTTATTCAAACAAACTTTTTTCCTTATCAGATCTCCAAATGAATAGCTATCCAGATTTCTTTTTTTAGATTATATTGCTGTGGTGCCTACATTCGCTTAAGAATCACAACACTGATTTAACATTAACAAGAACAGCACTGCCTTTTTGATTTATTTTTAGACAAAATAGTACAGATTTTAATCTTTCGTTTGTCGGCCATGGCATGGAAATCAGCAATGATTGTAATATTGGTGCATCCCCGGTTCGAACATGTTAAGGAAAAAATTGTTTTAAATGAAATTCGAAGAGCATAATAACAGCAACACTGTTAGAAATGACTTCTAACAGATAATAACAGCATTTCACAGGCATTTGCATGCTAAGCATAGTGTACAATTGAAGAACAGCCACTTGTATTGTTAGTTTGTGTTAAAATCTCATTCATTTTTTGACTCCAGCCCGACTTGTCTACATCGTATCTGTCAGTCCTATCTATGAAAAGACGTTGGAGAAAATGAAGATGCTCACCGGCGTTGGAGATGCGTCTCCCTCTTTCCCAGTCCATCTGCTCTCTGTCCAGCTGCTCTTGGTGCTCCCTTTCTTGCTTCTCTCTCTGGGCACGCTCTCTCTCCATCAGCTCCTGCTCGGCGCGCTCCCGTTCCTGGCGTTCACGCTCCAGCTGCTCCTGCTCTTGACGCTCACGCTCCAGACGTTCCTGCTCGGCACGTTCCCTCTCCAGTCGCTCTCGCTCCTGACGCTCCCACTCCTGACGTTCCCTTTCGGCACGTTCCTGTTCCAGCATCTCTCGTTCCTGGCGTTCTCGTTCTAGCCGCTCCCGCTCCAGTCGTTCCCTGTCTTGCTCCTTCTGACGCTGGAGCTCTTGCATCTGCCTGAGGACACATGAGAGCAGAAGGGAATGCCCGAGTGCACAGTGGACCTACAACTTTTTATTTACCAGGTTAGATCAAAAACAAGTTTGCCACACCACCCCAGTATCATAATCTGATTTGATTTCAGTAGATTTGGTACAATGAACTCTACCATTCAAAAGTTTGGTCAGTAAGTTTGCTTTGCGTATGAACTTTCCATTCATCTAAGAATCCTGAATCAAATGTATCACTGTTTAAAAAAAAAAGCAGCATAACTGTTTTTAAAATGGATGATAATAAGAAATATTTCTTTAGAACCAAATCAGCATATTAGAACGATTCCTGAAGGATAATGTGACACTGAAGACTCAACTGTCACCACAGGAATAAATTACATTTTAATAGATGTAAAAGTTTGTTTGAAATTTTCATAATCACATATTACTGTTTTTGTGAACTGGTATCTTTGATGAATCATGCCGTCCTATGGCACAAGAAGCCTTTCACATTTAAAATCTTACCGTCCAACTTTTTTATGCCAATGTGTATATTATTCATGAATCTCACTTAAATATTGTATTTTAAAATAATAGAATATATATAACACACACATAAAGCTTATCTATATATATATATATATTACTATATATTACACACACACACATATATATATACAATATATATACATATACACACACCTATATGCACACTACTTTAACTACACTTTTTTTATAGACCCTATAGTGGACCTCTACGAGAAAAACAAAAGCGCAAAAAATGAAAATTTACATATACAGCGGTAAATAGTAGTGAACACGTCCAATTTTGTGCATGAAATTGTCACAAAACCAGATGTTTTGTAACAATCCACGTATCCATGCTACACAGAAACAAACAATATGTTCAAAATTAAGTTCTGCCATACAAGTTTCTGCCCCTTTCAGTGGAAATTAATATTAGCTTGTTTAGTCCCAATTGATGGCCTATAAAAAGGTGTCTCATGACCAACGTGTCACACAAGAAACATTTCATGATGGGTAAAAGTAAAGAGCTTTCTCAAGACCTTCACAATCTTATTGTTGCAAAACATACTGATGGCATTGGTTACAGAAGGATTTCTATACTTCTGAATGTTCCAGTGAGCACTGTTGGGGCCATAATCCGGAAGTGGAAAGAACATAATTTCACCATAAACCGCCATGACCAGGTGCTCCTCACAAGATTTCTGACAAAGGAGTGAAAAGAATTATCAGAAGAGCTGTCCAAGAGCCAATGATCACTTGTGGAGAGCTTCAGAAAGACCTGCAATTAGCATGTACAATTGTTTCAAAGAAAATAATAAGTACAATAAGTAATGCACTCAACCGCCGTGGCCTGTATGCACGCTCACCACCCAAGGCCCTATTGCTTGAAGCTCGTTTAAAGTTTGCTGCACAACATTTAGACAAGCCTGTGAAATACTGGAAGAATATAGTCTTGTCCAATGAGACCAAATTTTAACTCTTTGGATGCCATAATTCACACCATGTTTGGAGGTCAAATGGCACTGCATCACCCCAAAACATCATGATGTAGCACTGGCAAAATTCATAGAATTGAAGGAAGGATGAATGGAAAAATGTACCGAGACATTCTTGATAAAAATCTGCTGCCATCTACCAGGATGATGAAGATGAAATGAGGCTGGACATTCCAGCGAGACAATGATCCCAAACACAGCCAAGGAAACTCTCATTTGGTTTCAGAGAAAGAAAGTAAAGCTGCTATACTCTTAAAAATAAAGGTGCTTCACGATGCCATAGAAGAACCTTTTTGTCTAAATGGTTCCATAAAGAACCTTTAACATCTGAAGAACCTTTCTGTTTTACAAAAGGTTCTTTGTGGTGAAAGAAGGTTCTTCAGATTACAAAAAGGTATGAAAGAGATGGTTCTTTAAAGAAACTTTGACTGAATGGTTCTTTGTGGAACCAAAAATTGTTCTTCTATGGCATCGATGTGAAAAACCTTTTAAGCACCTTTATTTCTAAGAGTGTAGAGATGGCCAGCCAATCACCTGACTTATCCAATCCAATAAAATCCAATAGAAAATAAGAACTAAAGATCAGAGTTCACAGAAGAGGTCCACTGAACCTTCAAGATTTGAAGACTGTTTGTGTGGAAGAATGAGCCAAAATCACACCTGAGCAATGCATACAACTAGTTTCTCCATAAAGGAGGTGTCTTGAAGCTGTCATTACCAACAAAAGCTTTTGTACGAAGTATTAAATACATTTCAATAAGTGTATTCAATACTTTTCCCTGGGTCATTCTGTTTTATTACACATAACTTAATTTCTGAATTTATTTGTTTTGTTTTGTATGCATGGATTACTTGGGTTGATACCGACATCTGGTGAAAATTTCATGTCAACAGCACCTTTAGAAATATATTTACTGCGAAAAATGGTGATGTGTTCAATACTTACTTTACCCACTGTATGTAAGCATTATATCTATACACACAATCCAAATACATCAATGAAATATCTATATACATATACATATATATGTATATTGTGATTTGAGCTAAATTGAAAATATATTTATGCTACCACAGTTGTCAGTTTTATTTTTTTTCTTAGTCTCTGCCCATTAAAACAAACAGGCTGTTGGTGGAATTAACAAGATTGCCTTAAAAGGCTTTTGGGACATATTTAGTAAGAAAAGCTTTTATAGATGACAAATAAAAATGACTTGCTTTCTTCCAGATACGGAGACAGATGATTGCTAAAATACATGTAGTGCAGTACATCATATCATACACTAGAGAGCAGCACACTCAAATGGGTAACAAGAGGTGCGAGAACTGCCAACTTCAGCATCCAGACCAGCTCGCCTGCAGATGTTCTGCTAAGTAAGGGTTTATGAAAGATTTGCTTGTCAGTCCTCTTGTGCTTAATCAGCATCCAGCACATCCTCATGCCTAGAATTCCAGTGTGTAATTACATTAGAGAGTCAGAGACATTTAGACTGTGGACAGCGGGGACAGTAAACGAAGAAAAATGGGCTGTTAGCAGCTCTGGCGCTGAAGCAGGACAGATGGACCTAACTCGAAGAAGAGGGGCTGAACAAATTGGAGAGCATTCATGAATGAAAGCAAAATGTAACGCAAAGTGCCTAACAATTAAAGAGTCATCATGTAAGGTTCATCTTACAGGCTGTCCTTAACATGTTGTCTTTTTACAACATTTTACTTCAAATAAACCTAAAACAAAGGTCTTACTCACAATCATGTTGTCCAACATCTAAAACAAAGCAAATAAAATGTAGTAATATTAATAAAAACTTGTGCTGTCAAACGATTAATCGCATCCAAAATAAAAGTTTTTGTTTATGTAATATAATTGTGTGTACTGTATATATTTATTAGGTATATATAAATACACACACGTACACAGTATTATTTTGAAAATATTTAAATGTACATATTTATATTAATATAATTTATATAATATATAAATATATTTAATATATAAACAAAATTTTTCTTAAATATATACATGTATGTGTGTGTATGTGTGTGTGTATTTATATATACTTAATAAATATACACAGTACACACATACTGTATATTATGTAAACTCAAACTTTTATTTTGGATGCGATTAATCGCTTAATCAGTTTTGACAGCACTAAAATAAATATAACATTTTTATATAAATATAATAAATATATAATTTTTATATTAACCTTGGATAGGGTAATATTTATATTTATATATTTTTCATATATATTTATAATTCTTTTGGAGGTAACTCAGGGAAAACGTGGAAACGTGAGTAAACGATGAGAGGCGGCAAACTAGTCTTTTAAGACACCCACTTTAACTTTTTGTTAGTTTATATAACTGTTGAGGTTTAATAGTTTAAACTGTCTCCCCACTGTGTTTGTGAAAAGAGAGCTGTCATGGGAAACGGGATAGATGATAAAAAGACACATCAGAGTCTCGTCATCAGGGTTTGCATTAAAAAAAGGTGATCCTGCTCTTTCCATCTGGCTAATAATCTCCCACACGTCTTTTTGTATGAATGGGTTTACATGATGTAATTTCCTGGGACCTTGCCAGACACACCTTCCACTCAGCATGACAGTCATCATCATGACAAATTCTAGCATAGATGCAGTAATATCATGCCTCCACATGTTTCCAAAGAAGAGAACAAGATGGGAAACCACACCTCAATCCTAAGACCCCTTTAGAAGAACAAATTTTCGCCTAAGGCTCCAACGGATGCAGTCACTCCTGCTGTCTCATCAGTCCCGTCATTGAAATCGACTTCAAATCTCAGACCAAAGCTACAAAGCATGTGCAAGACATTATCTCAACTGCAGGGCCATTCACATTTATCTCAAAATACCAAATGTATCAAATGTTCTACTTTTCAGTTACAGGATTAGTTCACTTTCAGAATAAAAATTTCCTGATGATAATTTACTCACCCCCATGTCATCCAAGATCTCTGTCTTTCTTCAGTCAGTTTTAAATTTTTTTTGAGGAAAACATTCCAAGATTTTTCTCTATATAGTGGACTTCATTGGGACCCAACAGCTTCAAGGTCCAAATTGTGATTTTACGTATTAAGTAGTCATGTTGGAAAGGTCACACACGGTTAGTTCTTTGTCTGTGTACTTCGATTCAAAATGGTAGGGTAGGGCGAAAAACTCATTTTCTTCTCCAACTTCAAAATTGTCAGACATCGTTTTTTTTACCTTTTTTCGTAAAGGGCGTTTGACTTTCTTTGCACATTTGCTTTGTAAACACTGGGTCGGTACTTCCGCCCTTCCAACGGGACTACATAATGGTTAAAATGTATATGATTTATTTATTTTTTTTAGAAAATGACCGATCGTTTCACTAGATAAGACCCTTATTCCTCGGCTGGGATCGTGTAGAGCTCTTTGAAGCGGCATTGAAACAGCAATTTGGACTTTTTTAATCCATTGGGTCCCATTGAAGTCCAGAAATATCCTGCAATTTTTTCCTCAAAAACCTTAATTTCTTTTCGACTGAACAAAGAAAGGCATGAACATCTTGGATGACATGGGGGGGTGAGTAAATCATCAAGAAATTTTTATTCTGGAAGTGAACTAATCCTTTAATATAATTCAGAATTAGCATATATACAGTTGATTAAATGCTGAACGATAACTGCATCACAAACCTCTCCTACTCTAGCAACTGTTGCCTTCTGCCTTATCAGACTGTTTTCTAATGAATGTCTACTAAAGTCTTGCACCTTTAGTTTTAAACAGTTTTACACAAGATATCCAAAAATGTAGTAAAACAGTCTAAGCACTTAAAATAGTGACACAATGTACTTTACCCTATTTTAAATAAATGTTGAGAAGTGCAGGCCGTGGGTTAAACTATGTGTCAGTCTTCATTCTCAAATGAATGTGTGTAACATCAGTAAGAACACATACATTTGCTCCAAGGTAAATTAATATAAATGTAATGACTCATAATGATGTGTCATAGTAGAATTCACAGTATCATAGTGTTGAATAGCTTGTAACGGTTCTGTTCATTTATCATCACTTGAAATCTTTTTCAAATGAGGCTTTTCTCTTTAGTTGACTGATGACCATCGATTCTGATGGTGTGTTCAAATATCTTATTTATGAACTGAACGCACACGAACGCCACTATTTTGAGTGGGAAATTCTGAACTTTCTTTAAGCCCAGAGTTTCCGAGTTGGGGGCATGTTATTATGAAAATATGGTGGACACAATGGATGTAGCATTCATTTTTTTTTGTCATTTAATAAAAAGCTAGGTAAGGTATGGCTTCAAAGGATCGATTCTTGAACATCTGAAACGTATACAACAAATGCAGCTGGGTTAATTCGAGGGGAATAAAACTATATAGAGCCAACAGTGAATCCACAAGGGCCCCTATATGTAGATCTTCCATATGCTTGGTCTACTGCCCGAGTTCTCTATATCTGCTTAATGTA
Organism: Sinocyclocheilus anophthalmus; assembly: GCA_018155175.1. Taxonomy (NCBI): domain Eukaryota; kingdom Metazoa; phylum Chordata; class Actinopteri; order Cypriniformes; family Cyprinidae; genus Sinocyclocheilus; species Sinocyclocheilus anophthalmus. The sequence goes on from JADLZN010004844.1 coordinate 280,427, forward strand.
GATGCCTTGTTTCAGAGTTGTTCTTGTACCTGGGTTCCCAGAGGATTATATTCTGAGCCACTCCATTATGAAATGCTGTTGAGGCGTGGATTTCTGAGAGCGTGTCCCACTTCCCCCAAAATCCCTGCTGAGCCTGAGCCATGCTCTCAGAGATGTAATTAAAGAGCGGAGGAAGCCTAGTTCATGTCTGCGATAATATACTACCCCAAAAGACCATGGCAGCCATACCGGAGCCATCCATAAGTCATCCATGGATAGGGTTTTAGAACAAGTCCCCTATAGAGATGAGCGCTGACTGAATGCTTAGAAGAAATAGGGTCAAATGGATATGTGATATTGTGAGACCTATATTTAATTTCCATTACACTTACGGGTTAGGCGAGGTTAACTTTTCATGATGCAACTGCCGTGCAATCCCAGTGATCCTACAGGGGTGGAGAGGTCATAATATCATCAAGGGCTTCTTGTTTTCGGAAGCTGCTAAAATAAACTTAGAACAAACATTACTTTAAACCAAACTGGCATTTGACCAACAGGAAAAAGGATTTATGGGATCAAATGTGTGCGCTCCTTGTTGCTTAAATAAGAACGACACCCCAGACCTGTTTGCAAGTGCAGTTCATACCGTTTCGGTTGAGAGCTTTATTTGTGCGTAATCCTATCGGACACATACGCATTCCCTGGCATAGGAGATCACAACATTCTGAAATAACGAGCAGCACAAACACTTATAATTAGAAGCGGGCCCTGCTCTCTCAGGCGAGAGACTGGAAGGGGCCAAAATATGGGGTCGAGGGGTTCAGCAAGCCATGATGCTACACCAAGGGCTTACTTTAGGCCTTTTTCATTTTACTTTAAGTACCACCTCTTTCTGATCATGCCAGGAAAGCAAGCACTCTAGTTCTTCAACATGCCAGTGCATTTATATAATAACCCCTTTCAACAAAACTCATGGCCACGTAAAGGTACGGTTTTGTTCCACTGCAATGACATATTAAAGCATGACAGGGATTGTTCTCATATTTTGGAGCAGACCCAGAGATTCTTGTCAAAGGGTCATCCAGTATACTTTCAAGAAGTTAAACCTGCACACAGAGTGAGAAAGTCCAAAAAATATTTTAAAACAATGATCAAATAGCAGGCAATTGACCAAAACCTATATCAATTCGGAATCTGCACTAGTTTATGACAGTTCTACTGCAGTTTAGAGTATTCTTAATATAGGAAAAACTACAAGCAATGCAAAATTTGCTTACCCACCCCTCAAACATTCCCTTCTCGAGCATGGAAGAAGGACTTTAAAGATGGGAAACATGCAGCAGATCCATTTATTGGCGTCTCCATTCTGACATCAGTTACCAAGGAAACAGCAGCTAAGGGAGTGTAGGCGGCTCACAGCCTGATTCAGAATGTCTTCCAACAACTTACTACAACAGATTCCAAAGGCAGTATGACTTCATTAGGTTTTAAAACAGGAGTACTACAGTAAAAAATACAGGATAATAAGATATAGAAAGTCTATTTTTTGGCAAAACAAAACCAAACAAATCTTTATTGCACAGAAAAATAATTACATTGGAGCTTGTCAAGTCATCACATTATATTCTATGATAAAATACCCTGTAAGTATTTTGTCCAATTTTCCAGTTAAAAACAAAAATCTTTAAGTAAGAGAAATTTACACAAGCAGATTTTTTTTTTAACCTATTTTGAGTATCTACCTTTTTCCTAACGAGCCTACTGCGCTTTAAATTATGGGAAGCACTTCCGGTTTGGGGAAGTTCCACTCAAAAAGACTGAAACAAATCACCTCAAATCATAAAGTAGCGTTACAAATAATCCTTATCCATCAGTTTGACTGAACGGGCTGTAATTTTCACTCATTTTCTATTTTCAGAAGTTGGGAGAATAACATTACATTTAGTATATTAATGTGAAGTGATATAACAACAATATCTACAGAATATCTCTTTTCAGCTTGCTGCATTATTTTCCTCCTGATTATTTTCATGTTTCCTTTGTATTCCACTGTAAGTAAATGAAAAAAAGACAACATTTGTGCATTTGTGGTCTGCTCTCTCAAGTTAATTTACTATATCAAACCAGAATAATTTTCGCGGGAATGCACAAAGGAATATTTAATTTTTTTTTTTTTTCTCCTCAAATCTCATGTCTTTTTCCAGGTTTGTTGTCACATGGATGCTATAAAATGTATTGTTACGAAAATGACTCATATTTAACTGATATTAACACGTCCGTAAATTACTGCGGAGTAGAGGGACTTTGGGAGTTATTTCATGTATGTTGGAAAGTAGTTTGCTTAATGCTTTTACACTTTTAAATTGTCCTTTTAATGATCGATGGGAAGGGTGAGTGAAAATGTCACATCATTAGTACCTAGTTTTTGAAAAATGCCTATTAATTGTGGTCTAGAGCGAACCTGTTGTGATGCTTGTGGTGTTAACGGTGACGGTGTAAAAAAGTTACTCCGATAACTTGCCGCAAAGTGTCAGGGGGTAGGAAATATGTGGATATAAACTGAACCAAAATATCGCTTAGTGAAAACAAGATACATTTATTGTCATTATACCACAACACTTTTAATATTTAACAAAGGTTGCTTTAAGTTAATGCAACATGTATAAGGACTAAAGGCTTGTTCACACCGGGACGAATATCGCGCTTGCGTTATCGCTGACGTTTAAGCATCGCGACTAAACAAAGGGCGCCAATGTGAGTGTGCACACCGACGCGCAAAAAACGAGGTTTAAAAATGCGTTTTTTAAATGCCTCAGGCTCGTTTTTTTTGTTTGATGCGCCGCGTTAAAAACTGGCCGACCATTGAGATTGGCGCTTTTGTTCACGTGCCTGGAGCTGCTGAAATTACATTAAAACACGACTTGGTGGCGCTCAAGAACAAAACGTTCTTGCCGAGCACACTTGATACCTAACGACGAAGAGGAAGAAAGTAGACCAAGAAGATGCATCGAGGAAAGATGAATGTAAAGCTGCTGGTCTTATTGGTGTCTGAACACAAAGAGCTTTATGACAAACATGACAGCGACTACAAAAATCTCGATAAGAGGGAGTTGTTATGGAGAGGAATTGCAGATCAAATAGGATTCGATGTGTACCGGGGTATTTCCGTTTTTCATTAAGTGGCATTCTAATGTCAGGGAGTGAATTTGCACGTTCACTCAGTTCATCGCCAGTGAAAATAACTTGGAAATGAACACAAAAGACGCGTGGAAAAACATTGGCGATAAGCACGCACGATAATTGTCCTGGTGCGTACGAGGTTTAAGTCTAACGACACGAATTAAACACTCATTAAGAAGTAAGGTATGTGAAGTTATGTGTATCATTCCTAACTTGCAGACCCCAAAATGCTGTATGAAGATTAGTGATATAAAAGAAAGTCATAAGTAGTCCAAAATATCACTACCAATATTTGAAAAAAATTGCTTGAAAATCTAAAAAATAATTATGTGCAGAAAAGCCAACATTGACTAAACAATGACAGACCATTGTGTGCAAGAGAGCAGAATGAGCACCATTTTGAAATCTTTTTGGCAAGTTCAACTCCCCTCTCTCCGGAAAGGCTCGGCAATTTGGTTAACATTGGCTGTGTCTAAGCTAAGCCATGTGGTGTCTTTTTCAATGCTTCCTCCAAAATTTCAACAAATTTGGGCCCAGCTCACTGATTCCCCCTAACGCAGAAGGAAGAACATCTTTGAACAGAGAGGGCGGTACAGCACATCCCGAAGGAGCTCAGAAAGCAGGATGTGGGCTTTCTGTAGCTGAAGGGTCATTCATAAAGAGATGACAGACATCTGGATGAGGCTGCCGAGCGATCCGGCGCATTATTGTGCTGAAGTGTGAAGAAGTGGTTATGATTACGACAATCCGCTTCAAATGATGCTATCAGTCTGCTAATGAGGTGGTGGCTCTTTTCTCGCCCTGCTAGCGGGATATGGTTGGGGAAAATGTTCTTTTGTCTCTCCACCTGACAGATGTGCTGAAAGCCGGCAGAGCAGCAAACCTGTATCAGCGTCCCGCTGACTATTTTTATCCTCCCATTATGCCACTTCATGTCTTTTTAATCAAATACTAATACGGGATATTTTTGGCTCACAGAACACGAGTCGACCCACATGTCACTGCGGTCCTGCTGGAGTTGGAACGGCCTGTAGAAAAACATGAAAGCTAAAAACTACAACCTATATTTTTATACATGTAATCCCCTGGAAACTAATCTGTGATGTCCTGGTGACGGGAGACATGACCAAATATTTATTTTTCCCAGCAGGAAAGTAATACAAATGTAGCATGTCTCAGTACAGGGGATGGCATGCATTTCAGACCTAAAGGGGTATAAATGCGCCACAAGATCATTTTTGAGGTCGTTCAAGCGTTTTTGTCATCAATTCATCGTGAGGTTTACAGAAATGCTCGAGTCTCTAATTCAAAGCATGTGTGTACTAAAACTCTCCACAAAATTAAAAGTCAAAAAGAACACAATCCCGAAAAATTGCTCCGGGAAGAAACATTCTGGGCCTCAACCATTGTGGTTGTTTTGCACAAACAAAAATGGACACCGACTCATACTAAAAGAATTTAGACGTAAAACCACAGAGAATTTTCTTGAAGTCTTTATTTTGAATTAAAATGTTGAAAACAATTGCTTCAATGTAATTGTTACTACAAGTATTAGGATATTATGCAACACCAATTTCTTCATTTTAAGATGGTCTGCACTGGTCAAACTACTTGCTATTAAGGTAAATAGCACTCCGTGTACAAAATAAAAGTCGTGTTATGCATCTAAAGTTCTGTCTGTAAATTAATGTCTTTTCAAGGTAACAGTTCAATCGGTGCATTATAACAATAACTAAAATTCCGAGTAGCACCTTCCATGCAAGCATGTGACCTCAGAAATTCTTTGACACACCACCAGAGTCCTGTGGCCTGTCTGACAGCACTCCTAATTCGTCTTCTGACAGTATGCAGATGCCCTGATATCTATTTATAAATTGTCTGCGAGTAACCTGCCTCTCATTCCTTTCTTCTGCTCTCCTTCACAGCAGTATTGTATCAGGTTTGCATCACGAGATGACATCAGACACCAAGCATGCATCCAGTTCCATTGACTGCAATAGCTAAATATGGCTGTCGGCCGGCCGGGTGGGTGGCAGCAGGCCAACTCTATTACACACACTCAAAGACATTCTTTTAGAGAATATGTGCCCTTTACTTTCTGGCAGATCTTCCACAGAAAGGGGAAAATATCCTTATAAGGAACATTTCCACTATATGTACACTACAGCACCTGACTGATGAACGCAAGATGTTAGAACGTATGAATGACTGTTTCAACTTCCTTAAAGGGACAGTTCACCCCAAAATGATTATCGCTAACCCTCATGTTTCTTTTGAATGAGTCAAGAACAGTGTGTAACCAGTGGTGTCCGATTCCTAAATTTAATGACTTTTATGAGTTGGTACTTTAATGATTAGTTCAAAAAGACAATAATGATAGCACTTTATTTTTATAGTCCTGTTACTCATATACTTATATTAATTATAATAACTGGGTAATAACTAGTTACTTTCCCTGAACCTACCCCTAAACCTATCCCAAGTAGTTAACTTATATTATCCAGTACTTCCTTAAGTACACTGTAAGCCTGGGTAAGTGCACACACTGTAAAATAAAGTGTAAGTGAAATAACTAAGAGTCTCTTTTATATGTAAGCAAAATTGAATCTTAATTGAACTTTAATTGAACTGAAATTTTGAGTTGTAAAACAAAAATGCTAAATATGTACCATAAAAGTAGCCATGCATTGCTATCATACAATTTCTTTAACAATGGAAATTTCAAAGAGGTGGATCCAGTGTTATTGTTAACTAAAACTATAAAAAATTACCTTCATTTATTGAAATTAAGTTAAAAAATATAAAGCTAAATCAAAATAATAATGACAAAAGCACATAAAATTACTACTATTTAAACTAAATTTAAAATAGATAAACCGAAAAAAAGAGATAATACTATTTAATCAATACAGTTGAAAAATATATTATTTTAAACAAGCAATAATAAAACTGGATGGGTCCCATCACTTATTTTTGCAGTCTATTTAATATCTTATTTTAATCTGACCCAACACTAAAACACAAAACTACTTCAAAATTAATTTACAGAACATTATTTGTGTAAAAATAGCCAGTTTTGAAGGGAAGGCCAGAGCTATTAAGCCCTCCACAGCATTTAACTATGCAAGAGAAAGCACTGTCTGTCCCACACCATAAATTTTATTAAATACCCAAGCCCCAAAACACCGCCTTGATGTGACATACACATGATTATAAATCAGTATCGTGCCTGCAGTGTACTGAAGCCGTGCACCCTCCTCGGGCACTTCACTATGCCGTGGAGCATATCTGTCTGGAGTGAAAAAGCCAGCCAAACAATGTTTGTTATGCAGGACGTGCAGCATTGTCCAACGCCGTCCTCGCCTGGCTCACAGCACGCAGGGAATACACCAGTGGTTAATGTTTAACAGGCTGCAGGGGCTCTGCAGATAAAGCCTGTAAAGATTTGACATTTCTTCTGTAGCAGAGAAGTAGGACATGACCACTGCTGAGTCACCATCAAAAGACTGAGATCATATTCAGTATTCAACAGAGCATCCCAGACTCCCTTGGGTTCGTCTCATGGAATGATGCATCACTGATGGAGAAACACTCGCATAGCAGATCTACTCTCCGTCGAGGCAAAGGCTAATAACTTTCATTAAGTTATTAACGACAACACAATTTTAAAATAGACCTTTTTTTACATAATAAATGTCTCAATTCTTACTGTGAATGATTTGTCACGTATGTTAATCTAAAGAAAAAATTGGGTAGAAGGATTTTCATACTCTTTCTGCTCCTTCATAATGATTTTTCAGTTGATGTAACCACATAAAAAAAAAAATCAAGCGTACAACTGGGATAAATAAAATAGAAAATTATATAAACGTAAATATAATTAAATTCTATATACTTTTCATTTTTCAGATAGTTATTTTTTTATTAAATTTGGTTTGTAAAATGTCACCTTAAAGGGATAGTTCACACAAAAGTGAAAATTACCCCATGATTTACTCACCTTCAAGCCATCCTAGGTGTATATGACATTCTTCTTTCAGACGAATACAATCGGAGTCATATTAAAAAACGTCCTGGCTCTTCCAAGCTTTATAATGGGAGTGGATGGTAGCCCAAAATTTGAAGTCCAAAAAATTGAACCAATCCATTATAAAAGAAGTCCACACGGCTCCGGGGGGTTAATAAAGGCCTTCTGAAGCGACGCGATGCGTTTGTGTAAGAAAAATAATCATATTTACAACTTTATAAATCTTAATCTCTATCTTCCGCTAACTGTAGTCGGCGTCACGAGAGATGGTGGCCAGCAGATTAAGTTAGCACATAGGGCAAACGCCCGGTGAAGAACCGGTAAGTGACGAACGCGGAAGTGACTAATGTGGAAGCGCAGAGGAGAGAGCAAAACAACACACGGTCACGAATTAGTAGTACAAAACGAGGATTTGTAAAGAAAAATGTCGGAGGATTTCAATATAAGCCAAGAGGACACTGGTTTTCCTTTGCTGTAAACAAAACTTTGTTGTCTCGCAAGACTAGCATTATTCGTCCACCGGAGTTACCTTCACCTACATCGCGTGGAGGACACCACCTGCGGGATACGCACGCACGACAGTTAGCGGAAGTTAGAGAAAAGTGTTTATAACGTTTTAAACATGGATATTTTTCTTACACAAGGCCTTTATTAACCCCCCGGAGCCACGTGGACTTCTTTTATAATGGATGGGTACAATTTTTTGGACTTCAAATTTTGGGCTACCATCCACTCCCATCATAAAGCATGGAAGAGCCAGGGTGATTTTTAATAAACTCGATGTATTCGTCTGAAGAAGAAGTCATACAGTGAGGCAAATAAGTATTTGATACACTGCTGAATTTTCAAGTTTTCCCACTTACAAAGAATGGAGAGATCTGTAAATTTCATCGTAGGTACACCTCAACTGTAAGAGACAGAATCTAAAAAAAAAAATCCAGAAAACACATTGTATGATTTTTAAATAATTAATATCCATTTTATTGCATGAAATAAGTATTTAATACAATAGAAAAATAGAACTTAATAATTGGTACAGAAACCTTTGTTTACAATTACAGAGGTCAGACACTTCCTGTAGTTCTTGACCAGGTTTGCACACACTGCAGCAGGGATTTTGGCCCACTCCTCCACGCAGGTGTTCTCCAGATTTTTCAGGTTTTGGAGCTGTCACTGGGCAACACAGAGTTTCAGCTCCCTCCAAAGATTTTCTACAGGATTGAGGTCTGGAGACTGGCTAGGCCACTCCAGGACCTTGAAATGCTTTTTACAAAGCCACTCCTTCGTTGCCCGGGCAGTGTGTTTGGGGTCATTGTCATGATGGAAGACCCAGCCACGACCCATCTTCAATGCTCTTACTGGGGGAAGGAGGTTGTTGCCCAAAATCTCGCCATACATGGCCCCATCCATCCTCCCCTCACATACGGTTCAGTCGTCCTGTCCCCTTTGCAGAAAAACACCCCCAAAGCATGATGTTTCCACCCCCATGCTTCACGGTTGGTATGGTGTTCTTGGGATTATACTCATTCTTCCAAACACGTCGAGTGGAGTTTATACAAAAAACTTCTATTTTGGTCTCCTCTGGCCACATGACCTTCTCCCATGCCTCCTTTGGATCATCCAGATGGTCTTTGGCAAATTTCAGACGGGCCTGGACATGTGCTGGGTTGAGCAGGGGGACCTTGCCCACGCTGAAGGATTTTAATCCATGACGGTGTAGTGCTTTACTAATGGTAACCGTTGAGACTGTGGTCCCAGCTCTCTTCAGGTCATTGACCAGGTCGTCCCGTGTAGTTCTAGGCTGATCCCTCACCTTTCTCAGGATCATTGATACTCCACGAGGCGAGATCTTGCATGGAGCCCCAGTCCGAGGGAGATTGACAGTCATCTTGAATTTCTTCCATTTTCTAATAATTGCGCCAACAGTTGTTGCCTTCTCAACAAGCTGTTTGCCTATTGTCCTGTAGCCCATCCCAGCCTTGTGTAGGTCTACAATTTTGTCCCTGGTGTCTTTAGACAGCTCTTTGGTCTTGCCCATATTGGAGAGGTTGGAGTCTGATTGATTGAGTGTGTGGACCGGTGTCTTTTATACAGGTAACAAGTTCAAACAGGTGCAATTAATACAGGTAATGAGTGGAGGATAGGAGGGCTTCTTAAAGACAAACTAACAGGTCTGTGAGAGCTAGAATTCTTGCTGGTTGGTAAGTGATCAAATACTTATTTCATGCAATAAAAATTATTTAAATTATTTAAAAATATTATACAATGTGATTATCTGGATTTTTTTTTTGATTCGGTCTCGTCACAGGTTGAGGGTGTTGTACATACGGTCTGTGAAAACTACAGACTCTCTCTCCATTCTTGGTAAGTGGGAAAACTTGAAAAATCAGCAGTGTATCAAATACTTATTTGCCCCACTGTACATCCCGGATGGCTTGAGGGTAAGTAAATCATGATAACATTTTAAGCCTTACTGCAATGAAAACCAATAGAGACGCAATAGTTGCATCAATGGCATTCTATTATTAAAGCAAAAAGTAGAAAGAAAACTCTGACAAGCAAGCAGTGAGCTTTGAGCATGTATATTCCACTCAAGCAGCCTCAACCTTGACTGCTGCTTCCTTTGGGAACTCATTGTAGAAAAGCTTTTCATTAACAAGACCAGGGTGAATAACAGCCTCCGTCATCCTTTGAAGTCCACAGAAATCTTGATAAAACACGCTCATGAAAAAGCGAATTCAGGGCTTCAAAGTGGCGATTTAACTGAACTTAGTCCAACAGACATTAACATTACATTGCTGCACTATCTGCGTTTGATTCTGCAGTGTGAGAGTTCACCTGGTTCATATTCTCACCATCACACATGCAGACGTCAACTCGTAATCTATGAGTGCACATGTTCTTCCATGGGGGTGGAAGGTGTTTTGTGGATGTCATTTTCCCACTAAAACTAATTTTACACTAGGGCTGCATCAATTCAGCGATTAATCAATTTAAAAAAAATGTTTACATATTATATTTGTGTGTACTGTGTATATTTATTATGTATACATACACTCACACACACGTATTTATTTAAAATTTATATTTGTATGTATCCTATGCATTTGTATGTAAACACTTGTATATAAATTATATTAGATCTAAATATAAATACTTTAAAAATCTAACATATTTTTTTTATATATACATGTATGTGTGTGTATTTATATATACATAATAAATATACACAGTACACACACATAGTATGTAAACAAACTTTTATTTTGAATCGATTAATTGCTTTGCAGCCCTATTTTACACCTTAAAGAATTAATTTTGAGTAAATATCACAGTTCTGTTGGGATTTGGGGAAAAATGAAACAAATAAATAACTTACCACACCTTTAAATGATGAGTAAGCATCAGAACCCGAAGGCTTTTTGTTTGCTAGCTGATTCAAGCCACTACTACACATCAACCCCTGTTTATACGGTTTACTGCAGTCAGTGTCTGTAACTTTGGTTTCTACCTTCTCTGCACCTCCAGCTCCTCTGGTGAAGGGCCATTCTGCACCTGAGGGGTCTGTCTTGGCATCGGGGGGCCTGTGGAAAAAAGAGAAAAATCCGGAATGAGCATCAGTTTGAAACTTGGAAAGAACTTTGAAATCTGATCAATAATGTAAAGCACGCTGGACAAGCCCCAAAAGAGTAACCGAAGATCAGGTTTTAGAGAGAGAAACATGGGCCACTGGCTGCAAGACACATTGATCAGGTGTGTTGGACAGCAAGAGTTAATTAGAACATTATATATCAGGGAAAGGGGAAATGATTATCTGTAAAAGGAACCGTCAGCAGCAGTTCAAATCACTATCAAGTAAAAAAAAAAAAAAAAGTGCTCAGCACCGACACAGTCAGTGCCAGGGTGAATTACTTCACATATTCGTCACTTTATCTAAACAAAACGTAACATTATAGCATTTTTCTCTAAACAGAACTTTGTTAGAAATGGAAGCTTATGCATAACTGTAACACACATTATTATAAACTAAAATAAAATTAAAATATAAATGGAAGGAAGGAATGCTGGCTGATGACCTCATGCTGGAAATATATAATGCAGATGGAAACCCAAGCCTTGATATTGTCTTAATTTACAGCATAGTTTGAGTACAGAGGCTTTGCTGATTTTGCCAGGCTGAATTTGAGAGCAGAGGAAGGTTGAGGTCTGAATGAAAGCTTAGCACGAGCACAGGACAAGTCTCTGCCGTGACACGCTTGACTAATCGATCAGTGCAGCATTGTACAGGTGAGAGAGGTCTGTTTACAGAGTCTGGAGGAAAGGCCCTCTCTGTAGCTCATTACCAGACTTCACATGCCCTCTGCCATTTCTTGTTTATTTGCTTCACACAGCAGAGCACTGCAGAAACAAGAGCTTTTTTATCCTTACACCTGTTTGACCCGTTTCTTTCCTGCAGTTTCATCATTTTAGTGGGGGAAGGTAGTCTAAATAGCAACATATAGACACACTATTGACAACACAGCAAAAGGTCTGGTCCACATTGCTGATTTGAGACCATCTGCCCAACAAAAGACAGATAGTTGAAAATGTTTTGAATGTATTTCTCTAAAATGGATTAGGCTAAAATAGTCAATCTAGCAAGCTAAAATCAAACAAAACAGAACATTTCCAAAAAAAAGCATAAACCCTAAAAAAAAAAAAATGGAGATATATACAGTATATATATATAATATATATATAATATATATATATAACCAACAACGATTTAAACAAATATAAAACAAGGAAAAAAGCCCAAAACACAAATGAAATATTAAACTAATTAAAGACTATGGACGAACAAACAATCAACAAAACAGGAAATTTACGAATTACATTAATATCAAAAACATCATAAACAAATAAGTATTTTACAAAAAACAACCAAACGAAAAAATAAACTAAAATATATAAACAATATAAAATTTAACATAACATAAAAACCGAAAAAACAAAAACAAACAACAACAAAAAACAATACAAAACCTGAAGAACAACAAAGCAAAACAAACAAGAACCAAACTAAATACAAACCTGTTTCACACACATTAAATTACAAATAAAACAACATTTAACAAAACATGACTTACAAAACATAAAACAACATCTGTCCTGGGATATACTAGTAGCTCTTGTACATCACATGGGTGAAAGGATCGCAAAGTAGATCACGGCATGCAATGCACACCAAGTAGCAAAGCTAAACTCAACTTTAACCAGAAACAAATGGCTTGCAGAACACATTAATTGGATTAAACAAGTCTGAATGCAGAATTCTCCCTACAGCACAAGACTCCATGAAAAAATATGACATTAGAGCTGAGCCATCTGGACAAGCCAAGCAGTAATCAACTCATCTGTCAAATCTAATCTAAAATTACAGTTCTGTGCCCCACTTTAAGAAAACCGACCATTTGTGATTGTCCATGTTTGTGTAACCCTCTCTACAAATTCCCTTCTCAAATGTTATTTGTCTTTAACACATAAAACACACCTACGCTAGCCTTAATGTGTATGTAAAAGGCCCTGTTATATAAGCAGGCACCCTCAGTTTCTCTTCCTTCCTTGAACAGAAACAAACATTACTCTTAAAATGTGATGAGCTAAATCACAAATTATCAAAGCTATTCAGATATAATCTAATGAGTCGGCAGATATAGTCTCTCCAGAGACCAAGGTCAAGTTATACAAATATTAACTTGATTGTTTTTATGGCCAGGTATGGAGATTTGTGAGGTGCAATGAGTGCAATTTGAAACTCTGACACAAAGGCAAGTATACTTGGCCCATTTAACCCTGGCCAATCTGAACAGCACTTTAAAGGCTGGCTCCGGTCCAAAAGCACTCAGTGTCAGCTTTAATATGGACTGATCTTACTTCAAGCCAGTTTGGTAATGTACTGCCATTAGATCACACACAGATAGCATAACCTACAAATGGACTTCTTATTCTACTAGCATGCACAAATAAAATAAAATAAAATAATAAACTGATGCATCATTGAAGCAAGAATTACTGTGCATCTATATTAGTAATATGTATTAAAATAATAAAAAATAACAAACTTGTTTCGTGTACACCTTATCTGCTGAATTCGCCCCAAATTGTAATTATTATGATTCAAACACAAAAAACTAATATGAATAAAAATAATATGATTATAAAATAATAAAGGTAAAAGAAAAAAGAAAATAAAATATAAAAAATCAGTGAAACCAGAGATCACACTCAAATATCAGCTCTATTTAAGTTTCAACTTCTTAATAGATTGTTTACGGACCAACAGAAACCTAAAGAGTCAGAATAGCACCTTAAATGAGAGGGAAGGGAACACCAAGCCTCTCTGACATGCAGATGTGATTGTAGAAGTCCATCCTGATCTTTAGGTACACTTGTAACAAGTGCACTAGAGCCATTCACATCAGCTCCTAAACTGCCATCAATGACTGCATGAGATCTCAAAGACAGAGAGCATGCAATGTTGTTTGGGCTATTAAGGCAAACATAGCCTGTACGGTTGTGTAAAAAAAAAAAAAAAAGACTGGACAAGAGGCTGGCAGTTCAGACGTTTAGACGCTTGCCACAACGTTCACTGAGCTGGATGTGGTCCACTTATTGCACTTTCCGGATCTGATCAATTATTCATGCCTGGATGGGCGAAGGGTAAAGCAGTCAATGTTACACCCACATCCCAACTATTACGATCAGGTGGGTGGAGGAAGGAAAACCGGAAAACAAGGCAGGTTTAACCATTTCAAGGAAAGGACAACGAGATACAGCTGAGACACTAAAATCTGGAGATCTACTACGAAGGGCAAATTTTAGATATACACTTCAGAAAAATGAGTGAAAAAAACTATTTTCCTCGGGGAGGATCAAGGAAGTTTCTCTAAGCACTGACAGAGAGAAACAAAGCTTGTCTTGGCCGCAGGACCAAGTAATGGGCTTGAAATCAAGTTATCGGATGATGTCACCAACAACTAATAGCCATGAATACACCGGACAGCTTACACCGGAGAGCTGAATCATCTTTCACACCATCAAAATTCACACCATACTTTAGGACCATAATAAGAGCACGATGAGCTCAAGGGAGAAAAAAGAAATTCTGTTTTCTTCTGAAACGTTGCGTAGTTTACCAGTACTTACTATATGTACATACCACATAAATATATAATACTACTGTAAATGTCACCATATATTAATACATAAAATAATACTGGATCTCATTTCATAATTTTTTTTCAACTCAAAATATATGAAATAGTATGCCAAGAAATGTTTGGTTATCATTGTATAGTTTTTTAACATTTGTTTGTTTGTTAATTTTTTATTTTATTTTACTTCTGTGGAACAACAAAATATATTTTTAAGATTTCGGTCGATACAATGAAAGTCAACTGGCGCAAAACTGGCTTGACATTTACTGTAAAAAAAAAAAAAATCAAAATATTCTCTGAGATATCATCTTTTGCTCTAAGAAATAAATTCATACAGATTTGGAATGACATGAAGCTAAGTAAATTATAACCAAATGCAAATTTTTGTGTGAATCTTTTTAACAAACATAAAACATCCACATTAATCCATAAATGCTCTAATCAGGTGCAACGCGGTAAGTAACAGAAACACAAATAAGGCGATCAACAAATGTGTGTGACATGGTCATGGTCGTTCTGGATAAAAACTAATTTGTCAGCAATAGTGGAGTAACTCATTTACATTAAATCGATTCCTAAACCTACATATGAGCAATAGTAATTGGGATGCTTTTCTTAGCAAGCACCATTAATTATGCCCAAAGGCTTGACAATCAATCCAAGACTGAGACACCACCTGTTCTTGAAAGACCATTTTTTCTCCTCTATGTTTTACAACAACATTTGGGAAAAACAAACATCATCTGACACAGAGCCTCATTACCACACCCTGATGCTGTCACCTTGTAAATACAACACACAAATCCCCTTATCACTCATATGTTTCGCACAACATGGGCCCAAGCCTTCCAATTAATTCCACAGTTGTGCTTCCACAAATGAGAAAATTACAGTCAAGTGCTGCATAATTTGAAGATGAGGAAGCAAACCATTAGTCCTCTAGCTCTAAACAGATTCTGAGCAAGTCCGTGAACCAGTTAAATGGGGTGTTATTAAAGCAAGATTATGCGAGTCAAAAGAAATGTCGCGTGTCAATGTATACAGGATTTCTGTCTCAGTGGTAGAAAGGTGAACGAGTCAAAGGAGACTCTTGGTCTGTATTAGCAGGCATCCTAGGATTAGGACATAAGGAAAATCGTTAGCATCACTGTTATGACAAGTCTCGTTATTCAGGGTTCAAAGACAGAGACAGAAAATCTGGCAAGAAACGGGACTGGGTAGGGCTGTGAAAATAATCGAAAGTGATTTTCATGTGCATATCATCAGTAAAGCCAGTTCTGTGATTAGTAGTAAATCTCCAGCACGTGCTTCAAAATCGCAGGCGATTCATTGCCGATTAAGAACGCGATATTGCGTAGCTTGTCAATGATCTACGGCTCTGTGTAGTAAACGCCATTACATCTGAAAGCACGTGCTGGAGATTTACTACTAATCACACAGAACCGGCTTTACTGACGAGATGCGCATGAAAATCGCATTCGATTATTTGCACAGTCCTAGGAATGGGACCTAAAAATAGCAGAAATCACCAGGTTCTACTTACTACAACTTGCTCAAAATAGTTTGTCCATCTAGTTACACAGTCTGTTATGTCCACACAGATCTGATAACCTCCAATGTAAAAAAGTAAAATAAAAAATTTAATAAAACAAATACAAAATCTTAATAAAAAATCGTAAATAAAATAAAATAAAAAAAATAAAATAGTAACTAGGAATACTACTGGCCCTAGTTCAACTGCCTCATGTACGAGGTGTTGTTGTTTTCAGTGTTCGGCATTACCCCAGAGATACTAAATAGCATCACCTGATCCCACTTCAGCCCTGCGGTGGGTAAACAACTGCAGTGGCAGGAATGAGCTGCAAAACCATTGGGGGGGAGGCTTTTTGATGCAATGTTGCCTAATAAAAGAAGTTCTGCTTGGAAACAGTTCTGCCATTTGTAGTCCAAATGAAAGAAAATCCGACGACTGAACACGTGAAGGGTGTAAACAATAATTTTTAGCACTTCTGAAATAAGCTGGCAAGACTGCTTTTATCTAAAGACATCCTGTCAAACTGTAGTCCATACAATGTGGTATCTTTTGTTGAGATAACGGATGTCTTTAGAAGCTATTGTCAAACTAGATTCATTACATTGTGTAGATCATCACAAACATGTCCCTTACGTTTCTGACAGAAAGCTGAAATGGCATTGGGAAACTGTATTATCTTGGAAAGGCAAATCAAATGGAGAAAAAAAAAACCTACAGGATAACCAAGATTAAGAATGTGAGAATGGCTGCAAAAAAAGTGAAAAGACTGACTCAGCACACAGAGCTAAAAACGAATAAATAATAGCAACAACCAATCACTGAGAATAAAGAAAAAAGAGAGCAGGCTCTTTGGGGACGTTAGGACAATCTGTTGTGGAGACATTTAATGACTCTGTGATAAACTTTGCACTGGCTGTGCGTTACACCCAGGAACGGAATTGAGTGGGTAGTGGGTGAGGATCTGAACAAGAAAAATCACGAGGCGCAGCTGTCACAATTACCATACCTTGACCAGTATTTTGGTTTGACGTTTAACAGATTCAAATCTAGAACTGAGTTTCTGCATACTTGTTTTGATGAAACTTACAAATTGCCATGTGCTCAAAGCTGAAGTAATGCTGTCTAAAAAAAAAAAAAAAAAAAAAGGAACTTATGTTTTCAATAGGTTTAAAAAAAAAAAAAAAAAACAGAGCTTGATGCTTAATTTTTCCCAATGATCACCTGTGCAACTAAATTGAAAAATCTGTAATAAACAGATTATTGTGCTAATACTATAAACTGTATACTGAAAAATGTGTGTTAAGTCTTTCCTTCCTGTGACAAAGTTGCAACCAAACCTTCCCAACCAAAAACCAACACCACACAGCCAAACCAAACCAAACCAAACCAAACCTTCAGCAGCAACCAAATCCTTTAACAATAAACAAGACCGAAATATACGGTGACTCTTATTTTGAAATGTTTATGCTTTACTATTGCCAGCTGCTCATTCAAAAAGATAAGGGAGATAAAATATGCACTCTCACAACCATCAACAACATAGTACAATATAAACACAATAAAGCAAACATTGTCATAATTCATCAACATTAGAGCATAAGCAATATTGCGTAGTTTTCATTGAATATGAACTGCTGCCATGTTTTTACTTCGAAAACATGCAGTGCTCATATTTATTTAATGAAATCATATCTTTTTGAAGTTTAATAATGACATTGGGGTATATTGCGATTCCTGCTTTTCCATGCCCAAATGTATGACCTCTTAATATGATAACAAACATGTTACCAAGATTTTTTTATGATCTTAGATATCAAAAAAATACTTTTTTCTAGACATTAAGGATCTACTGGGACTTTTTTTTTTTTTTAATTCGCACATGTGCTGCTAAATACATTTTACAGTTCACACACATCATTCTAAATTGTAAATATGAGTGAGACGCTGACACAGTGAAGCCCTGTAATCCTGCCACTAAACTAATTCTATTGGCTGAGCCGCAGCTGTTTTGACTGGCTGCTTGGGATTTTCAAACTATTTTTTTACTTGTTTTGGTAGTAAATCTATTATTATCTATGGTGCACTTCAAATCAAACACAATGCCTTTAAATTGTATAACAAATTGAAGAATTTTTCTTTATGGAAAACAAACATTGTATCACATGACTTCATTTAATTGGTGCTCACACAGATGATGCTTTTGTTCTAGGACAGAATCTGATAACCAGGCTTAAGTATATTAAATACTTATCCAGATTTTTACAAAGGTCAGATTTGAAAAAGGTTGCTACATCTTAATGGGGTTTATTCTGTTTTATTCATAGCCATTTTACTACATACCTCAAGCACATCACAGTTTATTTGAACCCAGCAGTGACCATTTAGTCCTGGAAATAGAGATGTACCATCCCAAAGTACCTGACTGCCCCTGCTGGGAGTCTCTCATGGTTAAAGCCCCATCCCTCCCCATCAAACTCACTCCTCAAGATGATCTCAGTGCGGCTGATCTTCTGCGGGAAGCGGTACACTCTGGGGGCTGGCATGATGGACAGGTGCCTGCAGGCCTGCCTTTCTGCTCTGATGCTCTGAACCCGTACCAAGTCCCTCTGGGAGAGTTGAGGTAGAGATATTGAGCTCTACTCTTGTATACCGGAGTCAGATTCCCATTCAAAAAAAAGAAAAATTGAAGAATGAAACTGCATAACTAAGAACAGAACTCAAAACAAAACTAATTCTACAGCAACAAAGCCAACCTGAGTCCTGGAAGATCCCAAGAAGTGACAAGCCAAGCTCTGCAACTATTTAGAAAGCTAGAGAGGAGAAACCTTCTGCAACGAGGACTATTAAGAGTCTGGGGCAAGAGAATGATCTCATCGATAAAAAGTGTTCTGGGCTGCCAACGTCATCTCTCCCACCTTGGCTGTTGGAGCAATTTGGTGGTCATGTGTGTCACAAACACATACCAGACACGGGTTCAAGCCCTCCCCTTTCAAGCCATATTTAGGCTCCACGACCAGAAAAACAAACTCTTTTTGGCTCAGGAATGTTCTGTCTTTCTATTTCCTCTCAGAGGTACCATGTCTCAAAAGACAAACACCTGTCCTGCCAGACTGTAAAGTCTCAAAGCAGGTCGACCTTCATTTAGACCTCTAGACGCAGACGCAGCAGGCTCCTGGGGGTCTACGGTGGGACGGGGTGAAAAGCCTGCTTTGTTCTGACATGGATGAGCTCATGCAATCCCACATATTTCACGACTGTCAACAGGTCGTCACAAGACAGTATTTATACACTGAAAGGTGGCACAGGAACCTTAACTCATGACCTTCTTACATGTTGCAGATAGGCTACTGGTCCAGACAGGATGTTATATGGAAGCTAGTAACAGATGACTAAAATTAGAGCTCCATTTTATCGTAATTTGATCAGGCTAATTAGTTATAACAGTTGCCAGGTAAAGTTTCTGAAAATTAAAAAAAATATATAAGAGTATACAAGGTTGTTTTTCTGTGCTACTTCTTTTCTTACTAGACCGCTAGTCCACCCTTCCATCTAAGAAAGTGATGAAATGAAGGACAGAGCACATTAGCCATGTGATGGCTAAGGTATCCGGACTTCTAGAGATCAGATTTTTTCCCATTTTAGGTAAAAGGATGTGGAAGAATCTGGGTATCAGTTTGAAAAACATCTAAGAGTGAATTTGGGGCTTGAGAATCTGCACAGAAAAAAATAATAAAATAAAGCATACTTTATCTTGTATTATAATGTATATTAAGAACTTTTGTCACTTATTAAGTATATATCTAAACAATTAAAACTGATAAATTCACATTAAAACAAAGCTGTGTAACAAAGTTTCACTGAAATTGATCTAGAATAAGTATTTTGTCTTGTGACACTGGCAGATTTAAAAATTTAAAAAAAGAACACACTTATATTCAAAAACCTCCTCTGAAAACAAGCCTTATATAATATTTGTATTTATACGTCACACAGTTTCACTCATCAGAAAAAGAGAAAATACTCAATAGATTTTTTTTAATTGATTGATATCAGTCAATATTACATTTTTAATTGTGCATTCCCAATTCAACCTGTTTTTAGATTTAGATCACCTTTTCCATCATCTAACACAAGGTTAAGGTTAATCATTAAAATGCCAGTAATACTGTTAAATGTAATTTTTTTCTTTCATTTAGACAAACAAGATGAACAGTCATAACATGAACATAATTAGCGACCAAAGTATTAATATCTGTGCATCTCAATTGTAAAAGAAAATTTCAACAACAGTCAACATTGTCAAGGTGATTATTTAGGTAGAAGACACGGTCTTTTTCCCCACTGAGATTTCACAGCGTGAGAAATCACACGGCTTCAACTAAGCCAGGGTATTGGAGGAGCTTAACAAACAGCAACTAAATTACCCAACTGCTGCTGTCCCATCAGCACTACAACAAACTTCACATCCTAGTCCTAAACTACAAACACCTGGCTGTCTGTGCCAGTAAGCAATCACGCTTTTGTTCACACATTCCTAGCGGTCACATCAAGGTGGGAGATAAACAAAAAAAACAAAAGCGAAGAGAGCAAAGTTTACAAAGCTAATTAAACTCCAATTACCCGTGGGAAAGATAAAAGGTCACATTTCTCATGTAAACTCCGCAGGCGGATTGTCCGGTTTGATTTCTCAATGACAAACATGTTCATACATTACCTCACCAATACATCAATCAGCACATCCATCACGCCGCCATGTATATATAGTCCATGTTGCCAAGAGCTCTAGGGCCGTCTGCCTTGCAACAGAGATCCTCAGTCATGCTGGCAACAGCATTTATATAAAAACTCACCAAATCTCACACAGTCCATGGCTCCAGTGTCAGGGTAACATCACCCTGGCATGTGACTCTGTTGCACATTACAGTCAACTAAAATTAGCAGACACATTCTAGGGGTTTGTAAAAAAGAACTTTTGATTCCCCTGGACTCCTCAGCAAACTCTCACATGTCACTTCGGGGGCCGGATGACACATGCGGCACATAAAACTAAACAAAATATATACATGAATGTCTTCAAAGGGGATCACCATTAGCTAAACTTGCTTTTACAACAGGGTGACGCACAAAAATAATGCACAAAAGGGTCACAAACATTCCTATCGGGCCATGTAAACATACTACTCGATGTGATGCTCCAAAAATACAAACACAGCAACTAAGAGTCTTAAAAAAGGGATGACATGGTAGAAGACAGTGGATCACATTCTGGGATTGAAGCATGTGGTACCTGACGGGTATTAGCCCACCTGAGGTCATGAATATGCTAAGAAAACACCGGCTGACATGATTTAGTAACAAGTCTGCCTAGCAACACTGAAATTCACTATACAATCAACATTTTACTTTTATGATTTTTCTTTTCAATCTGAATATGCCAAGAGAGTTAATAAATAATGCCAAAGAGCCAAGAGCTAAATTGTTTAAAACAAATCAATTGTTGTTGGTTTTTTTGCCCACCAGTGCTTTAATTTTCTAAATTGCTTGGCTGGTGGTTTTTAAGAGTTATGCAAATAAATGTGAGTGAAAAACAGTCAAGAAGGGTTTTAAGGTAAAAAAATGCATACTATTATTGGACAAACGTGGACTAATCTCAAAGCCCTTAAACATGCACCAAAGGTTAATTGCATCTTGACTTCAGAGCTTCAGTAAAAGAGCCAATACAAGCACACACACTGCAAATAAGTTCACTTCGAGATCTGGACGCAGACTGCAGTTGGTTAGATGGCTCTAACAGAACTCATTTAGCTCTACCGCAGCTGTACACAGCTTAATATTGACCATGTGAATTAAGGGAGAGCCAATTACACTTTCCTGCTTTGGCTCGGTCACATGGGATCCTACTGTTGGCTGGTTAGTGCAGTTTAACACACTCCCCAAAATCATTGTCTCCATGCCAGGTACCTACAGGCATTATCAAATTCAGCCACCCCCCCCCGCCACCTTGGATAGCGTACCAACCCACTATGTTTGGTTTTTTTATGCGGGTGTGGAGTAATGCTACTATTGTAACCGGTATTTGTCACATTATGCTCAGCAGATTCCACAAAAGTGCAGCTTTTCTAGATGTTTTTTCTAAAATCACAGCTTTTCTCCAAATACTGTTACCTCGTTCATTTTGCACCTTTTAACCTTGGCAAACATTTGTAATAATCAAACATGCTGTTTGAAAATTACACCTTGCTTGTTTGTTTAAATGAAGCTTATCAAAAAGAAAGAAATCATTTCCAGTCATGTCTTGAGAAAGCAAATTCATTATATTAATAGCATTATATATAATATATACTATATGATATATAATATAGTAGGGGTGGAACGGTACACAGATGTCACGGTTCGATACGTACCTCGGTTTGGGGGTCATGGTTCGATACGATTTTGGTACAACAGGGGAAAAACAAATCTACTATGCTCGGTTTCTTTTCATTTATTTTGAACAGACAGTAGTACAAATTTAAAAAATTTCCACCTAGATGTGAAAATACTAAATATCATTACATTATGTTATATAAAATCTGCAGTACATATATACATACAAGGAATAAATTCTTGAAATATATTTTATTTAGTTTACAGATAAACAAGAGAAAAAAACTATATATGCTGAGTTTCAGTTCATTTTTTTGACGGGCTTAATTTGTTCACAGAAAGGAAACTCAAATGGCAGAAAGCGACATCCTATTTGTTTTCTTTATTTTACAAAAGCACAATGTTTTGTTTTCATTGTGAGTGTACACAATTAAAAACCTTTATACAATGATGCATTATTAATAAGACACTGTGTATGTTATAAATAGGGTGACCATACGTGCCATTTTCCCAGGACGCATCCTGGCCAGGATTTCTATATTGCCTAAAATATCTAGGTTTTGGCTTTGTTTGCGTGGGCAGACCGATCGGTGTATGACATCAAAAGACCATACAGCGGTTAGGCTTCGAAACGCTCTCAAAGGACTTGATGTCAAACAACTGCTCGGTCTGAGCCGCAATGTTTCAGTCGCAACACACCTAATTGTACGCGTAATTGCATCGCTTTGACCGTAGATCCCACCTTCTAACGCTTGCATGTTATTGGTCAAACTACTTTTCGATCATTACCTTCAAGCAAGCATGAAAACAAAGCCAAAACAAATCCTGGCCAGGACGCGTCCTGGGAAAATGACACGTATGGTCACCCTAGTTTAAAGTTGATTCTGCTGGTATAAGGAAACAGTTTGAGTGAGTCGCGCCGGCGCGCACGCACGCACCCACCACACACACACACACACACACACACACACACACACACACACACAAAACACATCAGTTCCAGCATTGCTAACTTGACAGCGCAGTTGGTACTTTATTAAAGAGGGTAGGATACACGAGCACAAAGCTCCATTTCGCAAACAGTTGAGTGCACAAGCCTTTAAAGTATACTCCTTTGTCAGTCTGTGAGAGACGCATTCAGAATCAGCACATGGTCACTATCTAGTGGGCTTTGTTTTCATGTGCGCGGCTGGTGATATCAAACAGCGTTGCATTGCTGCGGGCACCCCTTCTGGATTGGGGTGAATTGCCTGTATTCGTTGTAAGGCCTCATGCACCGAACCGAGATGTCCGTATATTAGGAAAAAAAAAAAAATTTCGATTAATCGTTCTTTAAAATGACGTCGATTCGATGTCGATTCTCAAAAGCCACGAATCGATCTTTTCCGGTATTTATTTCAGCACACATTTAAAACAAGATCTGATTAATGTGAATATTATCATTAGTCTTCTCCACTAGATGTCACCCTTATTTACCTTGCGTGATGTTACAACAGAAAGCCTGTCATTCATGCAGCGCTTATCATGGCCATACGTGTGATTCGCAATGCTCAGGTGAAATGCTTACCAGTAATGCTATAAATTCTTGCCTGGAAGCATGATATCACGCTGTAGCACCATGCTTTCCGCAAGAATGAATGCCTTTTTGGATGGTGCGGCGCACTGTTTTGTTTACTACACACATACTAAGCGTGGATGACGCTGCCCGCCTCCCGCGCCCGCGCTTTCAGCTTCTGCCATCTCACTATATGATATGAACACGAATGTCATCTCCAGCTGCTCTGAAAGTCACTTCATTAGCATTTTACCTTTTCATTTGAGGACAAACTACCGTCATATAATACACAGCAGCTTAGCCTGCAAGTTCTTCACGGCAACCCTTCAAAATAAAAGTTTAGTTTAATGTTAAACTGTCAGAATACATTACTATTTAGCAGTCTAATGCTACTACTGCTAATAATTATTAATAAATCTTTATTTTTTAAAGGAATAATCACATCTGTTGTGCAGCACATTGTTTGCCAAAAAATAAAAGGGTTTAATTTTCATTTGATTAGGATAAATTAAATTAATGTTTTATGCATTTATCTGATTACCAGAAAAATTAAGAACATTTTATAGGGCCCTATTATTGTTTAAAAAGGACCCTATACAAAAAAAAAAAAAGAATAGGTTTAAAATACAGGCATGTGGTTCTTAACTTCTTTTTATTAATTCACCATTTGCAAACTGATGTTTACTGTTCAGTTTTTAGAAATATCTATAGCATTTGTATTAAAACTATATTCACTGAATGTAATCAAAAAAATCGAGAATCGAATCGAGAGCTTGCAAATCGAAATCGAATCGAATCGAGACATCTGAATCGATACCCAGCAATATCACACATACACAGACACATTAAACATACCCACATAACAGTATCTCACAAAAGTGAGTCCACCCCCCCTTCAGCAACCTTTAATATGATGTCAGGGCAATACTATAGAAGTAAAATGGTATACTTTAGACTAGTCAATGGGCCCAGCTTGTTATAGCAGTACCAGATTTTACGGGCCTCTAAAAATAACTCAACCTACAGCCATTGTGGTATGAATACTGGCAACACCCCCAAAAGTGAGTCCAACTAAGTGACTGTCCAACCGGCGTGTGTTTCAACGTGAATATTTAGGCGTGAGCCCCATTGTATCTGCACTGCCTTAATCATCCGGGCAGGGAATCACCAAGAGCTGCACAGGTTGTTGCTGGGGTATCCTTCCACTCTCCATAAATGACATAACGGAGCTGCTGGAGTTAGACCATGGCGCTTAGCCACCTTCGCTTGAGGAGCCCCACAGGGCTCAATAGGTGTGTCAGGTCTGGAGACATACTTATCCACTCCCCTCAGCTCCTCAGCAGAAAGTGGTCGTCTTGGAGGTGTGTTTAGGGTCGTTATCATGTTGGAAAACTGCACATCTGCATCATGTTCTGCTTCAGAATGTCACAATACATGCTGGAATCCATGATTCTCCTCAATGAACCGCAGCTCCCCAGTACCAGCAGCACTCATGCAGCTACCACCACCATGCTTGACTGTAGGCAAAACACACTTGTCTTTGTACTCCTCACCAGTGAGCGCAACCACGCTTGACACCATCTGAACCAAATAAATTTATCTTGGTTTCATCAGATCACAGGACATGGTTCCAGTAATCCATTTCCTTAGTCTGCTTGTCTTCAGCAAACGGTTTGCGGGCTTTCTTGTGCATAATCTTTAGAAGAGGCTTCCTTCTGGGTGCCCTCCCACCCCCACCCCCCGGCCATGCAAAAAACGGACTTGTGGACGACGCGTGCGGGATATGGTTTGAGCACTGACAAGCTGACCCCTCCCGCTTCTGCAACCTCTAAAGCAATGCTGGCAGCACTCATGCGTCTGTTTTTTGAAGACAGCTTCTGTACCTGACGCACAGCACGAGGACTCAACTTCTTTGATCGACCCTTGCGAGGCCTGTTCCGAGTGGAACTCGTCTTAGAAAACCTCTGTATGACCCTGGTCACTGTACTGCAACTCAGTTTGAGGGTGTTACAGATCTTCTTATAGCCTAGGCCATCTTTGTGGAGAGCAACAATTCTAATTCTCAAATCCTCAGAGTTCTTTGCCATGAGGTGCCATGTTGAACATCCAGTGGTCAGTATGAGAGAATTGCACTCAAAGCACCAAATGTTAACTGCTCTAATACAAGATACACAAATTTGTACGGTCCTGTCAAGCAGACAAAAACATGAACATGATGAATAGGACATGTGGCTTTGCATGGTTAAATGACATACAGCTGTTATCACTTAGGGTGTACTCACTTTTGTTGCCAGCTATTTTGACAATAATGGCTTTATGTCGAGTTATTTTCAGAGGACAGTAAATCTGTACTGCTATACAAGCAGCACATTGACTACTCTAAAATATATCCAAGTTTCATTTCTAGTATTGTCCCTTGAGAAGATACAGTGGGGCAAAAATATGTTTTTTTATTTTGAGTCAGCAACCAATTTGGCAAGTTCTCCCACTTAAAAAGATGAGAGGGCCTGTAATTTTCATCATAGGTATACCTCAACTATGAGAGACAAAATGAGAAAAAAAAATCAGAAAAATCACATTGGAGATTTTAACGAAGTAATTGTAACATTACTCGGGTAAAATTTCAAAAGCAGATTTTGGTCACCTACAAACAAGCAAGATTTCTCTCACAGACCTGTAACTTCTTCTTAAGAGGCTCCTCTGTCCTCCACTCACTACCTGTATTAATGGCATCTGTTTGAAATCGTTATCAGTATAAAAGACACCTGTCCACAACCTGAAACAGTCACACTCCAAACTCCACCATGGGCAAGACCAAAGAGCTGTCAAAGGACACCAGAAACCAAATTGTAGACCTGCACCAGGCTGGGAAGACTGATTCTGCAATAGGTAAGCAGCTTGGTGAAGAAATCAACTGTGGGAGCAATGATTAGAAAATGGAAGACATACAAGACACTGATAATCTCCCTCGATCTGGGGATC
Organism: Sinocyclocheilus anophthalmus; assembly: GCA_018155175.1. Taxonomy (NCBI): domain Eukaryota; kingdom Metazoa; phylum Chordata; class Actinopteri; order Cypriniformes; family Cyprinidae; genus Sinocyclocheilus; species Sinocyclocheilus anophthalmus. The sequence goes on from JADLZN010004844.1 coordinate 307,249, forward strand.
CACACAAGATCTCACCCCGTGGGGACAAAATTATCACAAGAACTGTGAGCAAAAATCCCAGAACCACACGGGGGGACCTATAGTGAATGACCTGCAGAGAGCTGGGACCATAGTAACAAAGGCTACCATCAGTAACATACTTCGCCGCCAGGGACTCAAATCCTGCAGGGCCAGACGTGTCCCCCTGCTTAAGCAGTACATGTCCAGGCCCGTCTGAAGTTTGCTAGAGAGCATTGGATGATCCAGAAGAGGATTGGGAGAATGTAATATGGTCAGATGAAACCAAAATATAAAACTTTTTGGTAAAAACTCAACTTATCGCGTTTGGAGGAGAAAGAATGCTGAGTTAACACCATACCTACTGTGAAGCATGGAGGTGGAAACATCATGCTTTGGGGCTGATTTTCTGCAAAAGGACCAGGACGACTGATCCGTGTAAACGAAAGAATGAATGGGGCATGTATCGTGAGATTTTGAGTGAAAACCTCCTCCATCAGCAAGGGCATTGAAGATGAAACGTGGCTGGGTCTTTCAGCATGACAATGATCCCAAACACACCGCCTGGGCAACGAAGGAGTGCTTCGTAAGAAGCATTTCAAGGTCCAGGAGTGGCCTAGCCAGTCTCCAGATCTCAACCCCATAGAAAATCTTTGGAGGGAGTTGAAATCCGTGTTGCCCAGCGACAGCCCAAAACATTACTGCTCTAGAGGAGATATGCATGGAGGAATGGGCCAAAATACCAACAACAGTGTGAAAACCTTGTGAAGACTTACAGAAAACATTTGACCTCTGTCATTGCCAACAAAGGGTATATAAACAAAGTATTGAGATGAAATTTTGTAATCGACCGAATACTTATTTTCCACCATAATTTGCAATAAATTCTTTAAAAATCCTACAATGGATTTTCTGGATTTTTTCTTTTCTCATTTTGTCTCTCATAATTGAGGTATACCTATGATTAAAATTAAAGGCCTCTCGATTTTGTAAGTGGGGGGGGGGGGGGGGAAAGAACTTGCACAATTGGTGGTGACTCTAATACTTTTTTTCCCCAGTTATACTAAAATGGTTGCTGAAAAGTGAGGGGGTGTACTCACTTTTGTGAGATACTGTATATACACCACACACACACACACACACAAACACACACACACACCACACATAATCTACTAGGTGTGTCGACATTAATCGGCAGCGGACGTGGACGATTCTGCATCGATGCAGTAATAGACCATAATCGATTATAGCCTTCTGACATCATTTACATACGTGCTTGTCACGAGAGTTTTAAAAATGCACTCTCTATTTTAAAATCTGAGCTTAGCTTTTTCCCGCACAAGGCACGTGTGCGCGCTAGAGACAATCGCAGCAGGCTTCATTGCACAGGATATGTGCTGTGAGACATGTGCGTATTGCTTGACTGTGCTTCCATTCGCTGTTATTTTAATCTTTTACTTTAGATGTGCTTTCATTTATGCCATTTGGAATGCAGAAGCCTACGTATTAGATGCACGAAACTCACGTACTGACAGACTTTCATGTGCGTTTTGTGCTTGTCCTGAAGCTCGCGGCTGCGGTTAAATGCACTTGCATCTACTTTTATGATACGAAATTGATGTAAACAATCAGTTATGTTTTCAGAACAGGACAAAACATCTGATATATCGAAATAGATCTGTGCATTAGTGTGAATGCAGCCTATTAAAGCTGCCACTGTCTATGATCTCATCAGTAATAATGAAATGGCAAAAAAAAAAAGAAAAGAAAAAAAAAAACCCATAACTATGATTAGCCTATCTGTACACTTTCGGATACTTAAAGCACTCCCAGATAAATGAAAGTGGTTTTTATTTATGTGTTTTGTTAGTGCCGCTTGACTGTAGTTGAACTACCTTAAATTATGAATAGCTTGTGTCCCCAACACTGGCACAAAGTAACGAAATGTAAACCTAGTCTCTAATAGGGGATAAAGTGGACAAATAAGGAAGGAAGAGAGGACCAAAGGGATCAGATGTGAGAAGAAAGCTGCAAGTCAGATGAGAAGAGGGAGAAACGAAAATACAAAAGGTGAAACTTTTGAAGAACCCCCCCCCATATCAAGGGATGAGCAGACATTTCTCTATGTTCCCCACAGCTTCTGTCTACCGGGGTCTGAGAGTGAGACTAAGGGTGCTTTCACACCTGTAGATCGATTGCTTTGTTCCGAAAGAGGGATTAAAATTATTACAATGTTGCTTTTTATTCTTGGTGCGGTTCGCTTTCACACGGCAAAGTTTCTAAACAGACCAAATTTGTTAATACAACTCACACGCAAGTAAATTGTTCACTCATTGGTCAAAGTTCCACGGTTTATTTTCCAGGATTCCACCGCTGTCACGCATGCCCTCCGTCAGGATGGAATGATAACAGCTTCGCGGGCTTATTGTTGTTGTTGTTTTTTGTAGCTGTCATTATAATAATTTATCATTTTCAGCAGGAGTCCAGGATTGATTGGGAAAACATTTTTAAAATGCACCTACTACAGAGAAGAGCAATAAGGCGGCATTATAAAATAAAAAAAGTGCGCTTTGATTTTTGAATGACAAAGACGTTCTCTCCCACAGACATTCACAGGTTCATTTTGAGGGATTAGCAAAACAACAAAGCCAATGCTTTTCACAGAATTTGCGTAATTACCCATCATAAATTGTGATATAGCCTGGTTCGTTGGTCCGTTGGATCGGATTGCTTTCTCACTACAACCAAACCGCTCCAGAGTTCGTTTTCAATCGAGCCGAGACCACCTCGTTCAGGCGATCTCGGACCGATTGTTTTGGCGCGGATCTGAGCGCGATTTCCATTTTCACATATGATAGTGAGGGCCGGTATGACCAAAAATTTATATCAACTGTATTTTTCAAAATTATACCGGTTTCACGTACATGACGGTATTTTTTTTTTCATTCATGACCGGGTGTTAACCATATTTTCAACTGATTGAGAGAGATAGAATGCCCTATTTTACTGTCATGGTGAGTGAATATTGACAAAAAATACCACACTATGTGGACTAAACACGACCCTGTTAATACGATGTAACCAGGAGTCACTTCATTATAATCGCGGCATATCTGATAAAATCAAAGGCATCTACTCTAAAGGCGGGCTATGCGGTGGTTTTTGGCTGATATTACTGTTTTTGTTTCATGCAGCGCACTGCCTGCGTCTGAGTAACAAACAAAAAAAAACAACAAATAAAAAAAGTGCATGTGATATGAACTACTCTCATATTTATAATTCCAAAAATTCAGTAAGCGACAGGTGCTAGGAAACGCTGTTTTGTACTCATTTATTGACGAGTCGGCTGCGGTGCGGCCAACTGAATGCGCGGCTTCTCTGACGCTCACTGCACAGAACAGACGCCGAGAGAGGTGACACTTCTCCGGGAAAGTCAGACCTCACGTTCGCGGGACAGAACTGGTGAAATCTTCCAACTGAACCATAGCTAAGGTTTATCCCAAAAAAGTCGCTAGGTTTGTCAGTGTATATATTCTATGGAAAAAAGCCGCTAAAAAAGTCTGAAATTTGCTAAATCTAGTGCTAAAGTCACGCCCGTGTGTGTGTGAGAGACGCGGTAGCTGATGGCATGGGGCGGTGGATATTTGTGGCGGTCAATGTGGATATTGTGGATGAGTTCTTCTGTGTCATCACATTCTATTAGTTCTACAGCTTCAGTTTCGGAATTTTCACGCTTGGTAACACATACAGCTGTTCCCTCACCACAGTGCAACAGTGAAAAGGGACCCCTTTCAAACAGTGTCGCATCCCGAACGTTGTTTAAGCGACATACAAAATATTGCGGTATTTAAAAAATTCATATCACAAAATTCATATCATAACAAAAATAAACACCGGTATTCGGTATGAACCGATATACCGCCCAGCACTAACATATGCCCAAACGAACCGAGCTAAGGGGGGAAATGCGTCAGGTTCCGAAACAACAGGCCAGGTGTGAAAGCACCCTAAACAAAAATCTCACAGTAAACAGCATTTTACATCATTCATTCAATGCTTTTTGGATTGCAACAGTCAGAGGACTTAAACAGCATTTTACATCATTCATTCAATGCTTTTTGGATTGCAACAGTCAGAGGACTTGGACTGCAAGGCTATCTGCACATCAGCAAAGTATGCATAATTAACATTGCTTTGCATAATTAACTGCCGTGCTATCAGGTAATTAATAGACATTAATAAGGCCACAGAGTCTGAAGCTTCCTGTAGTGATAACAGGAGCCCAGAGCTGTGACTAGATAACTTTCCATAGCGAGATTAGAGAGACAAAGAACTGAAGGTCATGGAAAATGGCAAGTCACCATTTCTGCATTGCTTGAATAAATATTATTTCACAAAATGCCTTTTCTTCCTTCTCGGATACAAAAAGAGAACCGACCTGTGAAAAATACAGCAAACGCTTACTATGGTACTTTGGTGGTGGAAAAATATTCTGGGAGGGAAGAAAAAATATTTTTCAAATTTTTTCCTTTCTCTCGCAAAGATATTTGCGTTCGCTCACAAAGATATTTTCGATCTCTCGCAAAACCAGTTGAGTTCGGATAAACTCTTCCTTTACTTTACAGCTTGTAGTGGTTCATACAGCTACATACGTTCACAATGTAGCAGTTCATAGTGTTTTATTTTGTATAAAGAAAAAGTCAGTGCTTATAGTTCAAGACACGTAATGCGCAATGTGGCTTAATATACTACAACAGTGACATTGGAGGCCCAAATTTGGTATTAATAAATACTATATACTGTAATATATTAATAACATAAATAATATTACTATTAATAAAGCAGAATAGCCATAAACGCAACACGCTAATGCACGTTAAGCTTTTTCTCCCACATAGAAAACTGTTACAGAAAACGCCTTAAGGTGGCGAAGGACAAGACGTGTAAAAAAAAAACAAAATATGGTACACAGTTTATTAATAAAGTATAGCCTATTATGCACAGGAAAGCAGACGAGCCCAGAATATGAATGGAATCCGTAAAGTTTCATGTATTTTCTCCCCTGTAGAAAAACATTATAAACTCTTAACGTGGCTTAATGGATTACCGCATTGTTTTCCTGTACATAATATAAATAAAATATAAAATTTGGGCTTTTTATATCACTGTCTTCTAGGGGTTGCACCGACTACTAGTCAACTTCAATGCTCTGCCATGACGCTTTAAACTAGTCGCTGGTCCTATAGAGGGCGAAACGGGATAATAAATCTTTGAAGGACTTCCACATTTACACTCAGTTTCCAAACAGTTAAAATGACAAATAAATGCATACTCTGAAAGCGCTCCAAAAGACATGTGAGATTATATTACTGAATGCTCGAAATTTAACAGGAGAATGCACGTTTTAAACAGCTTATTGTACAGGTAAATTAACCGCTGTTCTAATCTAATGCGCTGCTGCACTTTGTTAATGAGCACAACTTACAGACGAGTGTCTACATCACGCCCGTCTACAGAGCGCACGCACACGAATAATTCACTCTCGGAACACCACCCGGTCCACGCCACCCCCATTCTGTGATTTCTCAATAATATAGCTTAGAAACTGAAAAGTTATAGCATTTTTTAGTAACTAAAACCCACAGCTTCACTACTAGTAGAGAGACGATGCCAGGCAGAATTAATTCACACACGCAATCGCTCACACTAATGCATTGCTGGAATGTAATCTTTACTGGGATACTTATCGATCTGAGTAGAAGGAGCAAGAAATCTGGTGAGACAGTATTAACGACCCCACGACAAAAGAACGAATAAAAATGAGCTGTTAAGCAGGACCACTAGCCATGTGTGGGCAGTGCGTGTCATATGCCATAGCTGTGAATAAGGGTTTGGTCTCAAGCTCCAGATCAGGCTTAATTTGTTCATTAAATGACGTCAGTGGCGACTAGTGATGCCGACACCCAGCCTCTACATATATAGAGACTTTAAAAAAACTCAGAAGTCATTCAACCCATACGGTTATGCGGTATTTAATATGGATAGGGTATTAGCGGGGGTGTTGTTTGTTGGGGAAGCAAATAACACTAGTGAAAAGCTACATGTGGACGTTCAGAGCTGTATGAACCATGCAAGCTGAAAGTAAAAAGAAGTGTTTGAGCGAACTCAACTGGGTTTGCGATGAGAGAACGCAAAAGTCTTTGCGAGAACCAAAGTTTTGCGCGGAAAGCAAAGGCTTTGCTAAGAGGAAGCACAACATTTGTCGACGAACGCACAATATCGTTTGCGAGGAGAGAAGTGCACAGTTATAGTGAGGGAACGCAAAAGTTATGCGAGGAGACACGCAAAAATGACAAAAAAAAAAAGTGTTTTTATCCAATCCCACCACCCCCAGTTTCCAAAATTAGTTTTTAAATGGCTTGTTAAGCTGTGTAAACTTACATTATATCATTAACAGAAATAAAAGCTGAAAACAATAAAAACTCGCAACACACAGGCATTTACAATAGAAAGCTGCCGTAGCCAATAACCGAAATTAAAAATTAGGAAAAAACAAAAAAAAAAAGATAAAAAAAAAGTTATAAAATAAAACAAATGGATAACAACTACACTCTAAAAAAATGCTGGGTTGTTTCACCCCAACTTTGGGTCAAATATGGACCAACCCAAATGTTGGGTTAAATTTTTACATTAAATTTTTAATTAAACTTTTTAACAAACTAGTTGGTTAGGTTCCCTGTATTTGACCCAAAGTTGGGTTGAACCAACCCAGCATTTTTTAGAGTGTAAAAATGAAATTAAATAACAATTATAAAAAATAATCACAACAATAAAAATTATCCGCCGCCTCAGAATTCAGTCATAGTCTCACAAACTGTGACATTCATATTTATTCTATACATCACTAAAACACCATTTTACTATAATGAAAGCCTGACTGAATAGAATCTAACTTGCTGCAATGGATACAAACAATCCTTTCAAAAGCTTCCTTGCCTCAAACACACAGTGTGGGGTTAACAGAATGACCTTACTATTGTGATACACAGTAGAAAAGAGAACAGCTCAATATACAACAGTTCAGGACTCACGGATCAGCCATATCTCAAAGAGACAAGCAGAGTCCGGTCCACAAAACAAAGCATCATCTGTTTCTAATAGGGAAAACAACCTCAGCAATGAACTGCCCTGACATGCTGAGAACATTGAGCTCAGTGTGGGGAATGACCCCCCGCGGTGACCGTGACAGGGTCTCAGACAGCAGAGGAAAAAAGGCCGAAAGCGACACGTGTATGTACACATGCACACGCAACCACTGCAGACAAATAGATTTCATGGAGACTGTTATACACAAGCCGCGGCACCTCCTCCTAAACCCAATCAGAGCAATCAGAGGTAACCCAGACGCTCACGCTCATAAACAACATGCATACCAAACAAAACCCCTGTGAGCGGGCCCCGTTTGCTAAATTACAATTAATTGTCTGTGAATTGGTGAATTGTCTTTGGAGTCTGGCTCCAAATGTGACCTCACTAACTGGGCAGAGGAGCAGAACAATTACGTTCTGCAGAGCTCACTAGCACTAAACAAAAACAGCGAAAGACCATTTACTAATTAGACTGTTTTTAACGTATTTAAATAGTGTCTAACAGAGAATAAAAGCACAAAGTGCAGCATCAGCGATCTTACAGTAAAGCAACAAGCCATGTGCATTACAGTGTTTTTAACAGGGACATGGGCTGAGGTTACTGTGGTACAAAATCACTGATGCACATCCTGAAACGTGATAACTAATATGATAACTAATCATTTTGAAATAACAGTAATGTGTCACCAAAATACTGCTATAAAAATAATAATCAAAATAATAACAATAACATTTCTAGAAACTATTAAAATGGTTAAACAAATAATAATAATTGCATTTATTTATTTTTTATTTATTTGAACATGATTCAACCAAGAATCATTATAATGACAACAATAATACTTTTTTGTTATTATCATTATGTTATAATATTTATTTATATATTTAATCATTTTAATGGTTTAGAAATGTGGCACTTATTTTTTATTTAATTAACTCTTATACTTTTCATTTTAATAAACTTTTATTTTACAGCGTTGAACATGATTCACCCTAAAATCTTTAGAACTAGCCTATAATTATTCAATACACTGTAAGAAGGATGATTCTGCAGAATATTCTGAAGTAGTTCCAAAATGATTCTTCAGAAGAATCCAGTTCACACAATTCACACATCATTAAGCTTCGCACGCTGGTGTGAAAACAGCATCCTTACCTGCATCCTGAGAGTTCAGCACCTCCAGGGCATGCATCATGGCACTGGCAAATACATTGGCATCCTCTTTGCTGCCAAAGTTAAGGCCGTACACCTGCCGTGCATCTCGCCACTGGTGAAACGTTTGTGTGGCCTGGTTGTATTTCAGCCCCTTGGGAATGGCACAATTTATTACCACCTGTTGACAGAAGAGAACAGCATATATTCAAATCAATGCTTGCAAATCATATAATTTGAAATGCAAGCCCTAACTAAACTCAGAACCAGAGTATGTGAGCGGAGTGGAGCGTCAACAATTTCCCCTCCGCGCTCCGAGCATTTAATAATCACTCTGAAACACCGCTCTGCCTTCGCTCCGCGTCTAAAGTATTTCAGTATGTTTAAAGGGGTCATATGATGCGATTTCAAGTTTTCCTTTCTCTTTGGAGTGTTACAAGCTCTTGGTGCATAAAGAAGATCTGTAAAGTTGCAAAGACTAAAATCTCAAATCCAAAGAGATGTTCTTCAAAGTTAAGAGTCAACCACGCCTACCTAAAACGGCTCGTTCTAACACGCCCTCACATATCTACGTCACTATGTGGAAATATTAGCATAATGCCGCCCAAATGTGCACGCAAAGAAAGAAGGCGTGGTTTCAGGAACAGCAGTAGTGTTGATGCAGCCATGTCAGGGAGACGCTGTGTGTTTCAGTGCGAAAGCAAAAGCACTTTATTTGACCTTCAGTAGATGCAATTAGGAATCATTGGTTAAGATTTATTTACAACAGAACAGCACAACCCAGATGTTCGAATTTGTGCAACGCATTTTATGGACGACAGTTTTTTGAACCTAGAAGAGTACAAGACTGGCTGTGCAAAAAGGTATTCTAAAAAAAAAAAAAAAAGGGGTCAATTCCGACTTTGCTATGACAATCTGGCGCTTCTGAATCAGCGACTGTCTGTAAGTATGTTTTGTTATTAGTTTAAGTATTTGCTATTGACTGTTCAAATGCGGAGTTTGCGCCAGGCAGGTACGCGGTGTGTGTGTGTGTGTGAGGGGAACAGGGTCACATCACAGGAGAGTGAACTGCCTGTCAGAAATCATAGCACGTCAGCTGTCTTAACCGCGGCTTGTGTACTGCATCATCACTGTGTCTGTCACGCGACTCTGTTGCCCTTTCGGGCTTGAACTGATGGTAAAACTAACGACATTATTAACTGTCTTGATATTTACTTTGAAAGCTGAAGCTCATGATTATGGTAAGAGGCGTTACATTTCCGACGCATGCTTGTGGTGTTCGGCCAATCACAATGCACTGGGTCAGCTGGCCAATCAGAGCAGACTGCGCTTGTCAAAGGAGGGGGCTTTGTTGAAAACGATGTGTTTGAGAGAGGCGGGACATAGAGGAACAACAATAATGCACAGTATTTGAAAAATAATGATTTTTTTTACATTAAAGCATGTCAACATATTCTGTTACACCAAATACACAAAATAACGATCTTTAAAATAGCATAATATGACCCCTTTAAAATATCACAGTTCTGTTCATAATGTATATTAAAAAATAAAATAAATAAAATAACAGGAGAGTAGTTTCAAAGTGGCTTATTGGAACACTAGTGTGCAAACTTTTTTCCTACCACATGACAAGCTAATAACATGGTTGTCAGCATTAAAAGGTATAAATTGCTGCTTTTTGAGGAGCAAATTTGAGATGAAAATAACAGTAGGCTACGTTTTCGTCAGTTATTTTACCTATGGATCGCTGCATTTCTTACAGATTTCTGCTCATTCGAAATCAGATACATACAGATGAAGTAGCACTGTAAGATCACATTTTCTTGAATGCATTATTGAGAGAGCGATTTCGTGTGAATAAGTCTTGTAGTACTTGTTTAAATCATGCTTTCATCTAAACATATTCAGTATCTGGAAGGAACAAACAAATTCCTTGAGAACTAACCTGCTCAAGTCCATTGCCGTCATCATAAAATTCACATTCTTTCTGATTTGAGTGATCCTTCTCTATCAAGCTAGCTAAATATGTTTAACATGTGAATTCTTGCTAAATATTAGTGGTGCAACGGTTCAACTTACTCACGGTTCGGTTTGTATCACGGTTTTAGAGTCACGGTTTCGGTATGGTTCGGTATGTGGTATGTTTAGGGAAAAAACTATATTGTCAAATAAAAATAAAGAAAATAAGAACAAATAATCTAACTACAAGCAACAGCACAAATAAATAAACAGTGAAAAAAGATACAAATAAAATAAACAGTGCTTTTCAGTTTTTTTAGGTAGGTCTCTAACATAGTTTTTAGGTACAGAAATTGAATAAATCAAATGTAAAATAACATTGCATATTTGACTGTATAAATTAAAGATTAATCTTTATTAAAGTTACAAAAGTTATTCAATCAAGAGCAGTGAAAGATTTCAGTGTTGTTGCTGTTTGATTAACATTAAAAAAGTGCTGTCACTTTAAAGAGGTCATATGATGCGATTTCAATTTTTCCTTTCTCTTTGGAGTGTTACAAGCTCTTGGTGCATAAAGAAGATCTGTAAAGTTGCAAAGACTAAAGTCTCAAAAACCAAAGAGATATTCTTTATAAAAGTTAAGCGTCAGCCACGCCTACCTAAAACAACTCGTTCTAACACACCCCCACATATCAACATCACTATGTGGGAAGATTTGCATAATGCCGCCCAAATGTTCACGCAAAGAAAGAAGGCGTAACTTTTATTCTCGCTGTGGAAAAAAATTTGAACCGCATAAACATTTCATTACACCAAATACACAAAATAATGTTCTTTTTAGCAGCATCATATGACTCCTTTAAGAGAACGCACTGATCCAATGCACTGATACTGTACGTTCAGCCGACTATATCGGCTAGGATACTCAAGGCATTGACAATTTTTGTGTGAATTTGTCCATTCAAACACAATACTTCACAGAGAGCTTAATATTTGCGCACGTTCTGAGACGCGGGTTCACACTCTTCGGATGAGCGACCACACTTCTCACTGCGCGCGAGTTCACGTCTTCTGGCTCTTTAATATTTAAACTGGCAAGGCTTAAATGAGTTATTTTTAAACACAGATATCAACGTGTGCTATTCAGGTCTCACCTGCGCTATCAACACATGATGACAGCATAAATTACAATTATTCCAGCATACAGCACTCGCATTGAACAAAAATTAATGGTTTGTCCACTTTTTTTTTTCATCACTGTTGTTGTAATGTATTGGGAAGCCAGAATTTGTATCCATCAACAGAAACATGCATTAGCCGAACTCTAACAAACCATATTACAGATGCATTGTCAGACTTAAGTTGAACCGCGGTCCTAGTGTATGCCGAACCGTGTGCGGAGAACGGTATGGTTCGATTTTTTTACCGAGAACCGTTGCACCCATACTAAACATGCCATTATATTATGGGCTGTTGGCATGAATTGTACTCATGATGGAGCGGTGGTGGAGCACTCTTGGAGCGAGTGAAAACCACGACGCTCCGACTTTTAAAAAAATCACTCACTCCAGTCATAATCACCCCGCTCACATACTCTACTCAGAACAGCTCAGAAGACTATAAAGCACTACATACTGTATCCTCATACAACATAAAAGTGTTGTAGTAGTCCATAAAACTCCACATGGTCTCGGGGGAACAATGTGACATTGTATACAAATTGCTGCAGCTTTCATGTGAAGTGTTAAAACAAATGTTTTTAAGCCTTTTAAAACCTCTTCTGTACTGAAGAAAATAAAACCCATGTTTAGTATGGGCAACATATTCTGTTTTTGCACATGCATAGCCACTTTTTTTTCCTTATGAGATCAAACTGATAAAACTTAAGGTTTCAAAAGTTTCAAGTAAAGATTTCTGACTAAACCACCTCTCTACACAAAGGAGAAACATCTGCATCACTAAAAGATGACAGATAAGACAGATAATGCTGCATTTCAGAGACAAAGACTTGCTCCCTAAAGGATTCACAAGGACGAACTTGAGAAAAAAAATGCTACTTGCAGCACCTCTATTCTTGTATATAACAAAAAAGTAAATGCATTTCTTCAGAACTTGCACAAAGGTTACTGAGGCCATCCCGGCACCAGACAGGTGTTACAGCAATAATACTTCTTTGTTAATATGGTAATCACATATGGGTGGGAGATACTTAAACATCAAACACTTGACTGGCTCCCTAAACTCTCCCAACAACATGTCCTCAACAGGGTGAATCTTTCTCGAGCTTCTGTGAAATGACTGGGAAAACAGCCAGTTACCAATTTCTCATCCTTTGACATCAACGTAATTACCATGAGAAGTGCAACTAATTAGCAAGCTTTATAAAAGGAACTGTGAACTGTAAGCCATCCTGTCACAAATCACAAGTGAAGAAAACTTCTCAGTTTTCTCAACACATTAATGAAACTGAGCAGCAAGAATTAAGACTGGGGCATGGCCCTATATAAGCAACTTTTCTGGGCAGTTTCCCATTGTTTTAGCCCTGCAAGCCTTTAAGTGATCGTTACTTCTACTAAATACAGTGTGTGTGTGTGTGTGTGTGTGTGTATATGCCAATGGATCCTCGGCAATGAATGGGTGCCATCAGAATGAGAGTCCAAACAGCTGATAAAAACATCACAATAATCCACAAGTAATCCATACAACTCAAGTCAATCAAGTAACATCTTGTGAAGTGAAACACTGCATGTTTGTAATGAACAAATCCACCGATGAGACATTTTTAACTAAAAACCATTGCTTCCGGCTGAAATACAAGTCCTCTATATCCATAATATTGCAACTCTCATTCTGATTGCACACATTCACTGCAGAGCAGGAGGTAACAAAACATATACTGTATATATATAAATATATACCCACTCCAACCATTTACACAGAAAATATACAAGCAATCATTACTAGCTCATCTTACTATAGTGTGTTGTTATTGTAAATATGTGTCTAATAAATGACTAGGCCAGTTACTGGCACACATGCAAGTATAGATCTAAAGACATTAGTCAGTTATATATAGATGCCAAGGCTAAACATAAAAGGTTTGTTGACATTTTTGTGCAGCACTTCGGCACTTTACTCTTTTCGGTCACTAAACCGTCATGAATGGCTCATCAACAGATGCCAGTAAGTTCCATGAGGTAATCTGATATTCTCCATCCTCGGATAGCGCCATTCATGAATTATTAACGTAACCAGGACTAAAATGGCCTAAGTACTCTCAGAAGCAGAAATAGGCTTTCCATGAAACACTGAATAACCATAAAAAAGCAATGAGTCATGTACAGTGTCACCACCCCCTCAGCATTTCTGCCATTTGTGTAGCAGGGCACAACAACCACGGTCAGTGCTGAATAAAGGTTACCTTTAAGTGCACATTACCTTGTCCTCACCTAAACAATGGAAGAGAAAAAGGTTTCTTTAACGGTTCATTTCTTCACAGGAAATGAACAGACAAAGAAAGAACCAGGCCAGACACTAATTAAATACATATGCAATATACAGCCTGAAATGAATTACGTGACGTGAAACGCTCTAAATTTAGCACACAAAAGTGAGTTTCTATGCTTCTGAACAGAAAAGCAAAAACTCTTTCCAAAAAGGTTTCTTAAACATGCCTTGTCTGCCATTGGTTAAATAAACTGATAACTCTGCTTAAAACTCACATCACTGGTTGGAAATTTGTTGCTATGCCAAGCTGTTCAAGATGCAAATTCAGAGCAATGTTTAAGGAATAGTTCACCCAAAAATATAAATTTTCTGAAGATTTACTCACCCTCAAACCATCCAAGATGTAGATGAGTTTGTTTCTTTAAAAATAGATTTGGAGAAATTAAACATTACATCACTTGTTCACCAAAGGGTCATCTGCAGTGAATGGGTACCGTCAGAATGAGAGTCATTGCTTGCAATATTAAAAGCAATATTATGGATAGAGGATTTGTATTTCAGCTAGAAGCAATGGCCTTTAGGTAAAAAAACATCTTATTGATGGATTTGTTTAATACAAACATGCAGTTTTTCACTTCAAGATAATAACTGATGGACTGGATTATTTGTGGATTACTTGTAGATTATTGTGATGTTTTTATAAGATGTTTGGACTCTCATTCTAAGGGCACCCTTCACTGCAGAGGATCCATTGGTGAGCAAGTGATGTAATGTCAAATTCTTTCAAATCTGTTCTGAAGAAGAAACAAATTCATCTACATCTTTGATCACCTGAGGGAGAGTAAATTTCCAGCAACATTTTATTTTTGGGTGAACTATTCCTTTAAACACAGTAAACTCGTGGCAATCAACCTGAAAATTACTTCTAACCTACAAACTACAAACCTCCTTAGAGACTTGTTTGGTGGGACAGAAGAAAGTATTAAAAAACCTTTATTAAAAAACTGAATTTTAATTTTAATTGATGACTAATGGCCTTAGAAACAGCTACAAGTGCTGGACACTCTAAAAAGATGCTTCAGCTCAGTGACAACACAGCTGAACACTTAATATGTGCTGTTTAAAGACAAACACTAACACGGCCTTCACTGAGTAACCTTCATAGAGAGATTGATTGGCTGCCTATTAACATGGATATAATGGACTTGGTTATATCAGGATACAGCATACAAATAAGTCCTTGATGATGTCAGGAAATATAAAGCAGACTTTGCGAGGACAGGACAGCAGCAAATATACGGAGCTTGAAAATGAAAGCATAATAAAATTGATAAAACAGATCCAATTAATAGTTTCATATACAAGCATTGTTACTCATTTCAAATGCAAAGAGGTTGTTTTTGATGCATAAAACCTTGACATATTATATGTGGGCCTTCGGAAAAACAGAAAAAAGAATGATCACTTTAAAGGAATATAAATGCAAGTTAAGCTCTATTGACCCCATCTGTGGCATGCTCGTTTGTAAAAACAAGTGAAAAAACAAGATAAAGAAATACATGATCTACAGAAGTCTATATTTTCAATGTAACCACAAAACTGCTGCTAACAGCTGCTTTCACATTTAAATAACCCATTTTCCAAGTGAGGACTGCAAGAGTACTGTTTTTTTCTGGTTCACATACAGTCATGGCCAAAAATATCAGCACCCTTGGTAAATATGATCAAAGGCGGCTGTGAAAATTCATCTGCATTGTTAATCCTTTTGATCTTTAATTTTTTTTTTTAAATCACAAACATCTAACCTTTCATTGGATAATAAGAATTTAAAAAATGGGGGGGGGGGGGTGGGGGGGGGGGGGGGGGATATCTTATGAAAGTTTTCCCAAACACACTTGGAAACAATTATTGGCACCCCTAGAAATTATTATGAGTAAAATATCTCTGAAGTATATTCCCATTCATATTCACAATTTTGAGCATACCAGGGTGATTATGAACATGAAATTATCCAGCCATGGCTTCCTGTTTCACAGGAATATACAGTGGGGAAAAAAAGTATTTAGTCAGCCACCAATTGTGCAAGTTCTCCCACTTAAAAAGATGAGAGAGGCCTGTAATTTTCATCATAGGTATACCTCAACTAGGAGAGACAAAATGAGAAAAAAAAATCCAGAAAATCACATTCTAGGATTTTTAAAGAATTTATTTGCAAAATATGGTAGAAAATACGTATTTGGTCAATAACAAAATTTCATCTCAATACTTTGTTATATACCCTTTGTTGGCAATGACAGAGGTCAAACGTTTTCTGTAAGTCTTCACAAGGTTTTCACACACTGTTGCTGGTATTTGGCCCATTCCTCCATGCAGATCTACTCTAGAGCAGTAATGTTTTGGGGCTGTCGCTGGGCAACACGGATTTTCAACTCCATCCAAAGATTTTCTATGGGGTTGAGATCTGGAGACTGGCTAGGCCACTCAGGACCTTGAAATGCTTCTTACGAAAGCCACTCCTTCGTTGCCCGGGCGGTGTGTTTGGGATCATTGTCATGATGAAAGACCCAGCCACGTTTCATCTTCAATGCCCTTGCTGATGGAAGGAGGTTTTCACTCAAAATCTCACGATACATGGCCCCATTCATTCTTTCGTTTACACGGATCAGTCGTCCTGGTCCCTTTGCAGAAAAACAGCCCCAAAGCATGATGTTTCCACCCCCACGCTTCACAGTAGGTATGGTGTTCTTTACATGCAACTCAGCATTCTTTCTCCTCCAAAAACGACAAGTTGAGTTTTTACCAAAAAAAGTTATATTTTGGTTTCATCTGACCATATGACATTCTCCCAATCCTTTCTGGATCATCCAACTGCTCTCTAGCACACTTCAGACGGGCCTGGACATGTACTGGCATAAGCAGGGGGACACGTCTGGCACTGAAGGATTTGAGTCCCTGGCGGCGCAGTGTATTACTGATGGTAACCTTTGTTACTTTGGTCCCAGCTCTCTGAAGGTCATCACTAAGTCCCCCCGTGTGGTTCTGGGATTTTTTTTCACAGTTCTTGTGATCATTTTGACCCACGGGGTGAGATCTTGCGTGGAGCCCCAGATCGAGGCAGATTATCAGTGGTCTTGTATGTCTTACATTTTCTAATAATTGCTCCCACAGTAGATTTCTTCACACCAAGCTGCTTACCAATTGCAGATTCAGCCTTCCCAGCCTGGTGCAGGTCTACAAATTTGTTTCTGGTGTCCTTTGACAGCTATTTAATCTTGGCCATGGTGGAGTTTGGAGTGTGACTGTTTGAGGTTGTGGACAGGTGTCTTATACTGATAACGAGTTCAAACAGATGCATTAATACAGGTAACCAGTGGAGGACAGAGGAGACTCTTAAAGAAGAAGTTACAGGTCTGTGAGAGCCAGAAATCTTGCTTGTTTGTAGGTGGCCAAATACTTATTTTACAGAGGAATTAACCAATTAATTCTTTAAAAATCCAACAAGGTATTTTCTGGAGTTTTTTTTCTAATTTTGTCTCTCATAGTTGATGTATATCTATGATGAAAATTACAGGCCCCTCTCATCTTTTTAAGGGGGAGAACTTGCACAATTGGTGGCTGACTAAATACTTTTTTTGCCCCACTGTAAATCGGAGGAAAACAAAGCCCAAATTCCCTTAATCATCCATCATAATGAGAAAAACCAAATAATATGTTTCTGATGTGCAGCAAAAGATAATTGAGCTTCACAAATTAGAAAGTGACTTTAAAAAAGAGCTAGAGCAGTGAAAATCCCAATTTCCACCATCAGGGCAATAATTAAGAATTTCCAATCAACAGAAAATTTTACAAATCTGCCTGGAAGAGGACATGTGTCTATTTCGTCCTAATGCACGGTGAGGAGGAGATTTTGAGTGGCTAAAGACTCTCCAAGGAGCACAGATGGAGAATTGCAGAAAATAGTTGAGTCTCAAGGTCAAAAAAACTTAAAAAAAAAAAAATCAAACAGCACCTAAACCACATGTTGTTTGGGAGGGTTTCAAGAAAAATTCTCCTAGCTCATCCAAAAACAAACTCGAGCATATTCAGTTACCAGACATGACTGGAACTTCAAATGGCACTGGCTTCTATGGTCAGATTAAACTAAAACAATGAGCTTTTTAGCAGCAAACACTCAAGATGGGTTTGGTGAACACAGGGATAAAAAGTACCCCATGTGTACAATGAAATATACTGCTGTATTTTTGATGTTGTGGGCCTATATTTCCTAGACATCTTGTTTAGATACATGGCATCATGGATTCTATCAAATACCAACAGATAAAACATCAAAAAGTGACTGACTCTGTTAGAAATCTTATAATGGGCCATGTTTGGATCTTCCAACCGGACAATAATCCAAACACAAACCTCAAAAACAACACAAAAATGGGTCACTGGGCACAAAACCAAGTTCTGCTATGGCCATTCCAGTTCCCTGACCTGAACCCTATAGAAAATGAGTGTGGTGAACTGAAGAGGAGAAGCACCATCATGGAGCTGGGAATCTGAAGGGTCTGGAGAGATTCTGGATGAAGGAATTGTCTCTGATCTCTTGTCAGGTGTTCTCTAACCTCATCAGGCATTATAGGAGAAAATTTAGAGCTGTTAAACTGGCAAATGGAGGTTTCAAAAAGGGTGCAGTTAATTGTGGCTCAATGTGTATTAGAGAAAAACATTTCAGAATGATATTTCCCCCAATTTAAAATTCTTATAATTCAATGAAAGGTTAGATTTTTGTGAATTTTTAAATAAAAGATTAAAAGGATTAACAACGCAGATTAATTTTCACAGCCTCCTTTGATCATATTTACCAAGGGTGCCGATATTATTGACCATGACTGTACATATAAACAGTTTATTCTGTATGTTATGTTTTTACTGCACCTGATTGGAAATATAAAGCATGAGACTATGAAGTTCTCTTCTCTTTTTCTTTATACCCAACTTGTACTAAACCAACCAAATCATCAGTCAGAAGCTTATGGAAGGGTCAGATTTAATTGTTCACTCACTGCATATAAAACTTCCTTAATTGTACGTACTGAAATATAAACAAGCAAATAAAACTGGGTCTGATTTTGATTCAAGGGTCTTTTAAAAATAAAAACTACAATATTGAAGGTTTTTGAGCTTAAAACACATTAATATGCCTCTCATGAAAAAGTTATTCTATTCATTCCACCAGACGGCATTCATAATGTGAACAAAAGAGATAATACATTTAATTACTTTGCTAAATTAATTGTTGGCATACATAGAATCTTAGAGGACAACAAAAATGCATTACAAGCAATATTCAACATTAAAAGGAGGTTCCTGTTTTTAAGTTTAGGAGCAGTTAATGAAGTCTCTCCCACCACATACGGGAGTTCACAAAATACACATAAAACGAGGAAAGGTTAAAAGGTTGCTGAAGCAGCACATCATTCTCATGTGTGCATGCACATTTTGCAAAAACTGTAAAGTAGACATTTCAGCAACCTCATGAGCTTTTAAATACATCAATAAAAAGTCAAAAGTTCAGCCATTTTTTTTTTTGTTAGGCCAGAATTTTTTACTACCTGAACACAAACATGGCGGTTTTATTTAAGATGTGTTAATAGCATTCAAATGCGACCAGGGTTACAATTAATCTCCGCAAATGGCACTTTAAGACAAATAGCTTCCTAACCACAAAACGTACTTGAACAGCACATAAATCATGAGATTTTTAAGAAATTTGCAACCCTTTCCACTTAATGCAGTAGCTAGACAGTTCACACTTAATTCAGTATTATTAATATGGCATCAGAAAGATGCAGCAAGCGCATAAGTAGGGAGGAAAAGTGATTTGTGTATTTGGTTAACACCACAATTTTTCTTCTGAAATAAATGGGATTTTTAATGTTTTGATGACCTGTTTACAGCACTAAATTTCTGTTTGACCCATACATTTTTAGATATTCAGACTCAGGTCACGAAATAGATTGGGTTCCTGATCTATTAATAGCTTTAAAAAAAAGAGGCATTTTCTGCAATTCAAATCACTTGCTAAGGTCAAGGTTACTTGACCTTAGCAAAACAACATTCCCAAATGCTGAATAGGACTGAAGTAGTTCAGTGCAGTGCATACAGCCTTTTTCTTAAAGGAACAGTTCACAAAAAAAAAATAAAAATAAAATGTAAACCTCATCATTTACTCACCCTCATTTCTTTCACAAAGTGAGAAAAGGAAAATTCAAAAATGACAACAAAAATGCATCAAAAATCATAAAAAACTGTCCATATGACTTGTGCACTATATTTCAGGTCTCCTGAAGTCATATGATGGCTTTGTCTGAGCAACAGACAGATTAATATAGGGCATGGATCGTATGGACCACTTACATTTTGAACACAAGCCTCATTCACTTTCATCATGAGGAAAAAAAAAAGTTGTCAGTACATTTTTTATCATTTCTCCTTTTGTTTCACAAAAGAAAGAAACTGCTCCAACTCATACTGCTCAAGAACAATTTGATGCAGAGTACATGGTGAATATTTTTTATTTTTGTGTGAACTATTCCTTCAAGCCCCACAATTAACCACTAAAAGGAAACATGAACAGAATTTTCCAAAATGTAGCCAAGCATAACATTCTTGTAATCACAACTAGAACAGGAGCATTTCTCATGAGATGTTATTCTCTTTAAAGCACGCTGTGCTGATCTGTGAGCCACTCAAACCTCCCGTGTTCTGTGTCATGGGTCATCAAAGCACTGCAGTGAAACCAGACCCCTCTCTGCAGGAGAGGCCAACAAGGCCAAGCAGACGGCCTCTCAGTTAAACCCACTGCCTTTCTGACACTGACTCGATTCTAAAAGACGTCATGTCTAACAGCACCATTTATCTGTGACAATATTCACAATAAAATTACAGCATCACATACCTTACTGCAGATAAAATGAAAAGGTAAAATGAAGGCCCAATTAATAGGCTTTTTTTCCAAAGCCATCCTATATTAAAATAGTGAAAATCCACATTAAAAAGCAGTAAATATGCCACACTGCGTTCTAAAAGCCTAAAAGCGATTTAAAACGTTGACAAAACAATTGTTTAACAAAATTATTTAGCATAAATTAAATCTATAACAAGTTAATATTTAAAAAGTAATACACTCTAAAAACAAATGTTTTGGTTTAAAATTGCAAGTTTGTATCAAACTTTGAGTTATGACAGTTTGTAATGAAATTAAACCATTTTTGATTACTCAATAATTGCACAGTCATTACTCAAATAAATAAATAAAGTTTATGTGAACCTAATTGTGTGGTGGCCCTGGAAAAAATCTAATATTATCTACTTCATTTCAAATAATCAGCTAGCACAGCATATGCAAAAATGTAAACTATTAAACATGTGAATTTAATGAAGTAAGATGTTACTTGTCAACAGCATTAGCACAGTCATTCCTCATATGGTCAATGGAATTTAACAACTACAAGTTACTACAATTTTTTTCTTTTAAATCAATTAATCCAGAAATGTGTTTAAATTACACACAGTATTATGTTAATGTAGTTTGCAACTTTTGCAACTTTCTAAAGCAAATATTTAACTTGGGACCATGCATATAAGTTGTGGTAATAGGTAACCTGAATTTGTTTTTTGGAGTGTAAAGCTAAGGGTAAATATATTGACCTCTATTCCTGTGACAAGTATGGAAACTTGAGTAGAGAATTTCTTTGTCAATCCATCATGCTAATTAATAGTTTCCAACTCATTGACACCAGAGCTCCCCTTTCTCTTACCTGGTGGTCCTGAATTTTACGGCCCACTACTCTGAAGGCGTTGTTGCCAGTGTGGTGATAGATGTGGACTCGACTAAAGCCTGTGGATCCACCAGCTGGAACCCACTTCTTATTGGCGTCGTCATATACCATGACAGCAGCCCGCGCCTGACAGATACTCTGCTCACTGAAAAGAAAGAAAGACAGACATACGCATTAATGGATAAAGGAAAACAAACTTGCCTTGAATAATCTTCAATGGTTAAAACACTCGTTCAATAAAACTCACAAAATTCAATAATGTAATTTAAAAAAAAACATTTTTCTATTTCTTCCTCCTGTCTCGTCTAAAATGGCAATAAATATGGGAATCCGTGCATTACATTCAATGAGAATACATTTTATGTTAATAATTGCAGTAGTTAACTGTTCTTCCAATCACAGAAAGCTTTAAACCATAGAAAAGTAACCATCCGTCATACGATCCTGCACTGGCACTCAAGTACAGTACACCTTTATAGGTCACGCTTTCATTAAGCAGTCACCCATTAAATGTAAACACTGGAAATCATTTTCCCTGTCTCTCTGCTCACTTTGCTCTATAACACTAAATTATTTACAATGACTTTCAACCTCCCACTGCGTTAATAGAATACGAAGAGAGCCACTGAAAGGTGCTAACATGCACGTCCCTTGTCACGTGATCACATGGAAGCAACACTTAACGCAGGTGGAAAAAGGCAAGAGCGAGAAAACGAGAACGAGTGGAAAAAGTGCTCTGACCTCGTGGAAAAAATACTTCTGGTTGTGCTCCTTTAGAAATCTCCCTCCTTTAGAAACCTTGACAATGTTTTGGCCATATTTCGTTCAATAAATCTGTTCTAGTTGTAATGAATCTGTGCCACTTCTATATTTTGCGAAAAAGAAATCAAGGCAAAGAAATGAATGCTAGAATTTATGTCATAGTTTACGACCAGCTGCGTTTTGTCGGTTGCTTGGCTTCTTTGCACCAAGTAGTTTCTGGTCTTCCTGGTTGAAACTAGAGCCTGACCGATATATCGTTTTGCCGCCGATATATGGCCAATATGAGCTTCCCCCCCCGATGGCGATGATATTCGGCATCGGCAAATATGCCACCGAAATGAACTTTTTTTTTTACAGAACACACAACGCAGACAAAAAAAATTGACGGTAGTAAAACTCGTGTCCGCGAGTGTGCTCCATTGTTTGCTTCTGGCGACCTGGATGAAACACTTTAAAGCTTAAGTCTATGGTATAAACTGCAACTGAATTTTGAACGGCCATATCTCCGTAACGGCGAGCGAATCCGCACCAAATTCGGGGGATCCCTTCAGCTCGAGGAACCCACTCGAGCGCGAATCGAGTGTACTTCTAGATGCCCGCTTTCGAATGAGACCACCGCACACGAAGACCCCGTGTTACTGATATGGCTGGTAAATTCGCCGTCAGCGTGACCATGGCGGATCCCGGGCTCCCCAACGACGGAGAGGGTGTGCATGAGAGGGGCTCCTCGAGGCTGATGTGGTACCCGTTGAGGGAGATCCGCCGGGGGTTGCGAGATAGACGCCAACCCTTTCATGGTCCAGTACGGAGTGGTCTCTGTTGTAGGGCAGCAGGCATTCAAGCGTGGTCGTGATTTGATCCTACGTGGCCTACGATGTGAACTTACATGATATTTCGACATGATTCCAGTTCTAAGGGAACGTACACGTTACATTTAAAGTGCATTAAAGTGCGCGAGACGTGAATTTTTGTATTTTTTTACAGAGGTATATTATGTCACACTTCATACTTCTCTAGTAAGGTTCGTCTGTGTGTGAAGACAGTAGCGCAAACCGGTGAATGAATGTTCCGAAGAGAAATAAACTTCAACGGAATAGTTGAATGGACTTGATTGAATAAAGTGAATAACTCTCAACTTACTGTTCAGTGCCTGTCAGATCATTTGGATAAGAAACTTGTAAATGCCTGTTCCTCCATTACGTATCTCCCGGTCACGTCTGATAAGGCGTCATCCCACATTGTTGTGGTGTGCTCCCTTGCAAAATGTGTTTATGTCCAGGGGTACGGACAGTATTCACGATCCCCCTTACATTGTGATCCTCGTGTGATATTGCAGCCATTTGCTAGTCACTCACAGTCCCCCCGTACAGTAATTTTTTTTTCCCTGTACACACAGCCCCCCATATTTGCCCGAAAAACACAGAAGTGACATTTTTGCAGATTTTCTTAAAAAGAAAAACTGCCATGTTCAGATCACACACAGTATTCAGACCCTTTGATGTGACAATCATATATTTAACTCAGGTGCTGTCCCTTTCTTCTGATCATCCTTGAGATGGTACTACAACTTCATTTGAGTCCAGCTGTGTTTGATTATACTGATTGGATTGATTAGGAAAGCCACACACCTGTCTAGATAAGACCTTACAGCTCAAAATGCATGTCAGAGCAAATGAGAATCATAAGGTCAAAGGAACTGCCCGAAGAGCTCACAGACAGAATTGTGGCAAGGCACAGATATAGCCAAGGTTACAAAAAAAATTCTGCTACACTTAAGGTTCCTAAGAGCACAGTGGCCTCCATAATCTTAAATGGAAGACGTTTGGGACGACCAGTACCCTTCCTAGAGCTGGCCGTCTGGCTAAACTGAGCTATCGGGGGAGAAGAGGCTTGGTTAGAGAGGTAAAGA
Organism: Sinocyclocheilus anophthalmus; assembly: GCA_018155175.1. Classification (NCBI taxonomy): domain Eukaryota; kingdom Metazoa; phylum Chordata; class Actinopteri; order Cypriniformes; family Cyprinidae; genus Sinocyclocheilus; species Sinocyclocheilus anophthalmus. Next base: position 331,456 of record JADLZN010004844.1, read on the forward strand.
AGAACCCAAATATTACTGTGGCTGAGCTCCAGAGATGCAGTCGGGCGATGGGAGAAAGTTGTAGAAAGTCAACCATCACTGCAGCCATCCACCAGTCGGGGCTTTATGGCAGAGTGGACCGACAGAAGCCTCTCCTCAGTGCAAAGCACATGAAAGCCCGCATGTAGTTTGCTAAAAAAACACCTGAAGGACACCAAGATGGTGAGAAATAAGATTCTCTGGTCTGATGAGACCAAGATAGAAATTTTTAGCCTTAATTCTACGTGGTATGTGTGGAGAAAACCAGGCACATGCTCATCACCTGTCCAATACAGTACAAACAGTGAAGCCTGGTGGTGGGCAGCATCATGCCTGTTTGCTGTGGGGGTGTTTTTCAGCTGCATGGACAGGACGACTGGTTGCAATCGAGGGAAAGATGAATGCGGCCAAGTACAGGGATATCCTGGAAAACCTTCTCCAGAGTGCTCAGGACCTCAGACTGGGCCGAAGGTTTACATTCCAACAAGACAATGAACCTAAGCACACAGCTAAATAATGAAGGAGTGGCTTCACAACAAATCTGTGACTGTTCTTGAACGGCCCAGCCAGAGCCCTGACTTAAACCAATTGAGCATCTCTGGAGCAACTCCTAAATGGCTGTCCACCAACGTTTATCATCCAACCTGAGAGAACTGGAGAGGATTTGCAAGGAGGAATGGCAGAGGATCCCCAAATCCAGGTGTGAAAAACTTGTTGCATCTTTCCCAAAAAGACTCATGGCTGTATTAGATCAAAAGGGTGCTTCTACTAAATACTGAGCAAAGGGTCTGAATACTTAGGACCATGTGATATTTCAGTTTTTCTTTTTTAATAAATCTGCAAAAATGTCAACAATTCTGTGTTTTTCTGTCAATATTTGGTGCTGTGTGTACATTGAGGAAAAATTAACTTAAATGATTTTAGCAAATGGCTCTGAAAAACAGGAGTGTGCAAATTTAAGGGGTTAGGTACCCTGACTACTTTCAGTACCCAATGTATATACTGTATTCTATATTTAGTACAGTCAAATGTTTGGACACACGAATGGGAAAGTTTCCAAACTTTTGACTGGTACTGTACTATAATATACACAAAGAATATCGGCCGATACATCGGTATAGGCCTTTTTTTTTACTCCCTAATATCGGTATCGGCCCCAAAAAACCCATATCGGTCGGGCTCTAGTTGAAACACTGTAAAACTAGCGCCAATGTGCCTACTATTTGATTTACACTAACATAAATTCTCACATATAATTACGTCACTAAATATTCACATACAGAAGACCACTGGAGAGATGGAAAGACTTTGAGATCAGATGCCACATGGCTAACAGCATCAAGTTAATCTGGTAAAATAAATAATCATGACCAAGAACTCCAGAATATACACTGACAGACCGTCCAGTGTTTTGTTTTGCTTTTCCCTGAAATCAATCTGAGGACTGAGATGAGATCCCGGGATCATCCGCCCAGAAGATAAGGGCTAATCTAACAGGATTGTCCGCTGAGACCAATCTCTGCACTTTAATTAAGAAACAGGCACACAGGAGTGGGCCGAGAGGGCTCTCCGGTGCTCTATGTCATATTACAGTGTAATTGATGGCAGACAGTCAGAGAGCTAATGGCTTACACAGGACAACTGGCCAAGGGGAGAGAGCCATGACACATCCAAAAAAAAAAAAAAAAAAACCCTTTCAACAAATCTATGACTCAAACAGAAAATTTACATCCCCAAACGGTTCTTGCATAGAAACAAAAGGACTCACCAACTCCATTACCATTTAATTTGTATTATTTAATTTAACTATTAGATGTTTTCATTTTAAACAATTATTGCTAAAATAATTCACTCTCTTGGAAGAGACAAAGGATAGTGTAGTCCATACACAGTGATATACCGGACTTGTAAATTCAAACTGACAGTTCAGCAGGCCTGGAGAACTGAAGATTTCAGTCTCAGTCAGACTACAGACAGTCCACCATTCGTGTTTATATAGTTGTTCTGATTTGGCAATAAAACATAGTGACCTTTAAGAGACCAGCACAAGGGGTTCTGTGATGAAAGGAAAACTTCACTTGATGGAATAATATTTGAACTAGACCCAAATGATGATAGTCGCTATAGTGAAGTTTTCTCATCAACTTTAGGATTAATAAGCCATTTAGGGAATTTGTCCAAATAAAAAGCTCAGCTGGGCTGGAATTGGATGCAAATAAAAAAAGCAGTTTAACATAAGCTAAACTACTGGTGCGTGTGTAATTATCGATTACGTCAAGTACAAAATATTTCATCTTTTTCAAACCTTACATTTGTCTACAAAGCTGACGTGAACAATGGTAATAATTATATTAATATTAATTGGCAACTAATTGTCTGAATCTCTGCTGCACATCATGAAGAAGCACATCATGTGTTTGACATTTGGATCAAAGATGAACTGCAAAACTGTTTGGTTAATGCTTAAAAGGAATTAATTTGACTGTAAACAAGCATTATGACAAAGTGTGACAAAAACCCTCTGATATAGAAACAAATCCAAAGCACACCAGCAATGCAATCAGGAAACATTTTCATTCCCTCATCGCTTTAACATCTCAATAGCTAAAAAAATCAGACATCAGAGAGCTTCGTGCTGAGGCTGCAGTGACGCGAGAGCAAGAGCTGCCTGAAAAATGCTCTGAGGAAGAGTATGGTAAACCAAGATCTGATTATGCAACCCAGCGCCCACAACATCAGGAGAAATAATCATCAACCTTCTACCCAGCTCAAAGTAACGTCCTCAATGACAGCTCCATTGTCTCTGGCCATGTAACGCACTCATTCACAAATAAACTACACAAGTTAAGATGAAGGAATGCTTGTTGCAGCATGTGTGATAATGGCATTGCATCAACAAACAAGGATGCAGATTCTGCATGTTGACAGTGATGCTGCCAAAATAAATTATGCAACATTGTGAATATCATCATTTTAATGCGTTTTTTATTCAGCCGTTAATTCACCAGACTAGTTTTATAAACCTACTTTGTCTCAATTCAAACCATCTAATTAAACCAACAGCTACTCAACAAAATGCTTGCATTGGCACCCTTTTTATGTATTAAAATCTTTCAGTATAAATTAATCTAGTTAAATACTGTTGTTTAATCTATATTGTTGCTGCATACTAATTAAAGACAGTATATATACATAGTGTATTAATTTAATTTTACAAATTGTGGAAAACAAGACTTTATGCAGCTATAATCGGCATTTGGTTCAAATTTAGTAAAAACTGATTTTAAAATACATTCATCCATTTAGGCAACTTCAAATTATGCAATAACATCCGATATAATTCACAAGTAGCAGTAGGCTATTTGTGAATTATACAAGGATCTTGACATTTTTGTTGGTGCATGATGAACTAGCCCTGAAGGTTTGATATGAATCATGCATGTCACGAAGGCCAACTCCGATGCTCACACTTTAACACTTAGTTTGTTTATACAGCTCAAATTGTCTAACACTATAACTCCACAAGCTGCCATTTCTAAGCCACATCACAAATCCACTGAGACTCTAGCAAACACAAGAAATCAAACCTCCTTACAAGTCAAGTGGACTCATTGGCCTCAGGTCCAGAGATCAACAGCTGCTCAGAAGCCAAGGGATTTGAGTTGTTGTGGAGATATTTGCACAAAAGTTATATATATATATATAGATATATATATATATACTATATATATAAAAAAGAATGAAATACAGACAAACAGTGAGACAAAGTCTCTGTCATAGTTACCACTTTAATATCACAATATAACCAACAGCGAAAACCACAATGTGTTTCACACAATGAAGAAAAACTGCTCCTCAAGAAAACTGACATGTTCACAACTCTCTGAGGTCCAAGTACGTCTCAAGTCTTTGAGGTCGAGTCTAATTCAGTCTTTGTTCTATTTATTAGCAACCGTTTTTTCAGCTAGTTATTGAGGCTAAATCTATTTTGAAATACTGATTTCACGATATGATTTTCTAAAAAAAATAACTATCAAAATGTAAGACAAATTAGAAATGAAAAGGTGTCCATTTATTAATTGTCATACAAAATGTTGCACATTTCTTTATAAAATTGAAATGTCAAACAACTACTAAATTGAAATTTTAAAACAAACCCCAATCAATCAAATGAATAACACAAATGAAAGAAATCTATAACAAACAACTAGCTTTGTTATGTGCCTCTTTTTCAACTTAAAATTAAAAGCCAACCACTGTATTTTAAACACAACACAATCTAAACAAAAGATGCTGCATACATGCGATATGAGCAGTTTTTAATCTAAATTGGATTGTATAATTTTGAAATTTGAAGCAAAAACAAAATGGTCTGACTTAAAGGCACAATATGTAATTTTCGCTGCTGGAGGGCGCGTATTCAAAATAAACAGAGACAAAGGCATAGTTTGATGACGCAGTGACGAAGTGTGAAATCATGGGAGTTGTCGTCTTCATCCCCACAGCTGATGCAATCCGACAGGACTCGGGCAGAAATCATGTTCATGGATGAGCTAATGATTTATTAACGTAGTAGAATGAAGAAGGGTGAGGCTGAAAGCCGTCGAAGCGAAACAAGGCCGCTGAACGGCTCGAAAGCAGCGAGAGGTATTATGCAACAGGTGTGTGTGTGGGGGGGGGGGGGGGGCCCCAGTGCTGTTGTATCATGTTATAATTTGCTACTTTGTGTGGTCTTGTCACCAGTCTATTAAAACGCACAACATATTAAAGAGTCTTTGGTTTCCATGTTTTCTACAAAACAAAACCGGAAATCGAGGGTGTATGACGTAATTGGCAGGCGACTCAATGACACTATGGACACGTTCCGTGTCACTAGTTAAAATTGCTTATTACTCTGGATTTAAACATTCTTCGAAACATTTGGGATAATGCAAGTACACAAGTCAGCAAAATATATAACACTGTTCTAGTGGTTTTTGGATATTTTACTAAAAAAATCGTACATATTGTGCCTTTAAGTTTTGTGAAACTATTCTACATAACACATCTGCACGAAAAAAAACCGCAGATGAGCTGAATTAGACAGATTCACTCTCTGCCAGAAGGTGGCGCTTACGAACAGCAATGATACAGTGATTCCTGGGTTACCGCTGTAAACAAAGCAGTGCTGCAGTTATGAACACTACTTTAATACGCATTATACAGAGGCAAGATGAAAAGAAAATGCCATTTAAACTTTTCTAAAGACAGCCAGTTCCCCTCAGAGATACGTTCATATAAACTCCCATACCGAGTCTCACGAGTCACGAGTCCGAGTCAAGTCTCGAGTCAGCTGTTCACGAGTTCAAGTCAAGTCCCAAGTCTTTATTTATGCGACTTAAGTGCAACTCGAATCCAAGTCGCAGACTCGAGTTTCCAACTGTGGAAAACTGATACGGATCTTGAAGGACAAAGCATCATAGAACATGCTGTGAATATTCAAGGTTGAATTGCTGGGAAATGTGACCTCTAAACTTACATAGACAATGCTGCAAACGAAACAGAAGCCCACAATTTAGTGGGATACAATTTAGTCTTCTTTGAAACCATGTTTGCCAAGGTAGTGAAGAGCACAGTCATTTGGGTCAGTGAGTCAATTCAGTGAGAAACAAAGGTATTTTCATGGAGAGCAATGTGGTGTTTCTAAGTGAGGCTAGAAATGCAGTGTCCCAGGCCCTGTGACAAAAGAAGCCCATTAAATACCCTCTATAGTATAAACTACTCACTGGACCTGGGCAAGTAGTCAGATTCACAAACAAAGGACTCTTATGAAATGATTCCTTTTAGTGAATCAAAAATGAGCACAATTTCTACAAATTCTCCAAACAGTAATCCAAAGGTTTCTGGATGATCTATTAATCCCACTGAGATTCTGGAGTGACCAATTCAATGGACACTTTACTGTCCCCTGAAGCTACAGGAGAGGAGCTGGTAGGTCACATGACAATGTCAATGTGGCAGATATAGTACATCCAAAAAGACAAGATTGGATTTGAATCAGACTGAAATAAACCAGAATCAAATCCAATGTAAACTGGAATGGAACCAAATCAAGAGTTTGAGAGTCAGAATTTAATAAAAGTGGGAAATCTGTATAGATACCCATCCTTATTTTTCACCTCATCTGTTATTGGTCGGTTAAACAGGTAGTCTTTAAACTCATGCCTTTGGTTGGGCCAATATAAGTTCAAGGATACTATTAGTACATGGTTTACTTGTTTTTACCTCTGCTTATTAAGGTTAGTTCAACCAAAACCTGACTCGAACATTGTCTTGTCAATTAATTTACTCACTTCTCATGTAGTTCTAAACCTGTAACCGCTTCTCCGTCACTCTTCGGACACAACAAATTGAAGATATGTGTGTATTTAATTTTGAGAGCTCTCTGACCCTCCCATAGACAGCAATGTAATTACCACGATCAACGTCCAGAAACGTAGCAAGGAGATCGGTAAAATACCCCCCCTACACAGTAGCTATCAGGGGTTCAACCGTAATTTTACAAAGCTACGAGAATACTTTTTGTACGCAAAGAAAACAAAAATAATGACTTTATTCAACAATTCTTCTCCTCCGTGTCACGCTGGTGCCATTTTGGAGAATATCCACTGAATGTTATCAGCGTATGCTATTCTGCTATTCATTGTTTTCGTTCAAATCAAAGCGTAGATAACGTAGAAAAAGTATCCGCATGACGCAGCTGACACAGAATAGCAAACGCCGTTTACAGTCAGTGGATAGTCTCCAAAATGGCACCAGGGTGACACGGAGGAGACGAATTGTTGAATAAAGTCATTATTGGATTTTTTTTACCAATCTCCTTGCTACGTTTCTAGACGTTGATCGTGGTAATTACATTGCTGTCTATGGGAGGGTCAGAGAGCTCTCAAAATTCATCAAACATATCTTAATTTGTGTTCCGAAGATGAACGGAGGTCTTACAGGTTTAGAACGACATGAGGGTGAGAAATTAATGAGAGAACTTTCATGTTGGGTGAACTAACCTTTTAATAAGCAGAGGCAAAAACAAGTAAACCATGTACTAATAGTAATTTTTGGGTGAACTAACCCTTAAAGCTGGAGATAAGAAAAAGACTCTTCAAACATGAAAAAAATCATAAGTATCAAAATAATCAATGGCAACAAAGCATAAAAACTCAATGTCTCCATTTGAGCGATTCTACAAATCCCTAAGAGGCCCATGGACTCCTAAAATAACACTTCTGCTGCGCTTTACCTACTCAACTTGCCACAGGTGCGTGAGAAAGAGCAGACAGGAGCTATTTTAAACCATACTCCTGTAACAGAGATGGCTCAAGCTGAGAGCTGACTGCTCACAGGGAGCTCGAGGGTCCACAGCATGGTGTAGGCGTTGCAGGGAGCTGGAAATAGGCTCCGACTCCCACTGTGAGAAGCACAGCCTCATAGCCACAAGGTGATATCAGCATACAGTGACAAATAACTGAAACCCTGATCACAGTCCACAAAATGAGATCATGATGAACCTGGCAAGATGTGACCAAAATACATACATATAATATAAGGTATAAATAACTTCATATAACATACATTAGCATTCAAAACGTTGGGGTGAGTAAGATTTAATTGTTTTTGAAAGAAGTCTTATCATATGCTTACACTGCTGCATTTATTGATTAAAAATATAATAAAACAAGATTCTTATAATTAAAATATTTGTAAAATGTATTATTCCTGGGAATAGCAAAATCTGAATTTTCAGCAGCCTTTTACTGTAGTCTCTATCAATGATGTGTGAGACTGCAGAAATCATTCTAATATGCAAGATTTGGTGCTCGAGAAACATTTCTTATTATCAATGTTGAAAATAGTTGTGCAGCTTAATATTTTGTGGAAAGTGATATTTTTCCAGAATCTTTAATAAACAGAAACTAGGAAAGAACCTTTATTGAAGTGTTTATTTTGTATCATGATAAAAGTCTTTATGGTCACTTCGGATCAATTTAAGAGAGGATAAAAGTTAAATTAGTATATAATTTTTTTTAATAATATTAACAACCAAACTTTTGAACAACACTGTATATAGTTGGCAGATGGCTATCTGAGATTTAAAGGAAAAGTACAGCAATCAAAAATAAAAATTATAATTTTCTTACCCTCATGTTGTTTCAAACCCAATATGTTTTATATATGTTTTTTTTCCAAGGTCCAAAAAAGACTAAATAAATAAATAAAATAAAGCCACCAAAAAATCTGTATAACTTCTGAGGCCTTATGACAGCTTCGTATAAGGACATTATTTCAAGGCATTATTCATTAATAATATTCACACTGAATATTCTTCAAAACTGTCAACAATACAGTTTTGAGGAGCAACAATAATGTACAGTATGTGGAAAATTATGACAAATTTATAGTTTACAGCTGAACCAGATTCCTTTAATTAGAAGAATGAACAAAAACTTTTGAGGAGTAGTCAGGCTAACCGAAGAATTCTGAATATTACTCTTCCTGTATAACTATATAGGAGGCGTTTGGAAGGGGAGGATGTCGAACTCACTATATGAAGCAGCATGTCAACTGATTCAGCACTTGTATCTGTTTTCCTGTGCATTTCATTTCCTCCATTTTGAGGAGGATATTTCATTATGTATTCCACATAACTGTCTGTGATACAATCTTCATGCCAATTCAAAATATTTCAGACTCCATAGTGATCAAGCACTAGTGTCGAGACACATCCTAAGTCACAATCCCTCGTTGGTGGGGGTTTTTTTTTGCTCTCTTTTGGTCTTTTTTTAGACTGAGGAATTAAAGCCATCACCTTAGCAACACTGTGTACGTGGGTGGGTTTTATGTGTAGCTCCTACATAATACTGGGAAATAAGATTCTGTAAGAGAAAGGGGGAAAAAAAGACAGAGCCATTCAGGCTTCTCTTTCTCTTGCCTTTTGTTATGCTGTATAACACAAGCTCTGAGCGCATGATCAGTGCTAAATAGACAGTAAACTGGTCTATCCCGAGACTATCCCAAAAAAACTAAATGGATGTTAAAACTCTCAACCCGGCGTTCACCATTCACCTTGGCATCCTTACTATGATCCTTTCCAGCTAACGACAGCAACTGCTTCTTTCCACAGTCAAGATGGAGAGTCCCTGAGCTGCCAACACCTCACCTCCTCCACAGAAACTGCAAAAACTGGCTTAAAAATACACTCCACTCACAAACCATGAGTCACGCAGAACACCCGTTTCGGTGGATGCCAGTGCAGATTCATTCATGCCATGCTTTGCAGGACAATGGGAGACATCACTGTATAAACAGCTCTGGTGACATCCTCTGCATGGGCAGCTATTTGTGAGAAGTGTCTGCTTATAAGCCACTGGCAACGGGACAAGAACACACTTAAAAAGGACGGAAACCGATACGAGCAGAGTACTAATACCGTTTTAATTCACAAATTAGACACAAAATGAGCAATACGAAAGCTGAGCAATAAAAGTCAGCACCAGTAGATACAAAAATGTGCCAAACATTTATTAAATATAGAAAAATGTATCATTCATTTCAGTAAACAATCTGAGACTCCGTATCTTTGTCTGGACATCACAGTATTTTTTCTTTGTATTACATTTTTTACTCTGATAACACATATAAATCACATATATTAATGACTTAAAAATCAATGTTAATTACTATTATTATAAAAGTATTATAATCATGAAGTGTGATGATTTTATTTATATATTTTATATAAAATCTTTTATAGTAAAATGCGAAAACTTAATAAAATTAAGTTATTATTTCTAATAATTTCAAAGTATGTTACATTAAATGTTAATGTGGTGTGATCTATAACAAGCAAATATTATATATATAATATATATATCATATATATATTTATAATATATATACTTAAATATTATAATTACCACACCATACAACACATACACACCACATAAAACAAGACACCACAAGCAAATTAAAGGTCATATGGTGCGATTTCATTTTTTCCTTTCTCTTGGAGTGTTACAAGCTGTTCGTGAAAATATAAGATCCCTAAAGTTGCAAAGACTAAAGTCTCAAACCCCAAAGAGATATTCTTTAGAAAAGCTAAGAATCGTCCACGCCCTCCTAAAACAGCTCGTTCTAACACACCCCCACATGTCTACGTCACTGTGTGGGAAGATTGCATAACACCACCCAAATGTTCCACACAAAGAACAAAGGCGTAACTTTGATTCTTGCTGTAGTATTGTTGCCGCCGCTGCCTTGTCGTGGAGATGCTGTGTGTTTCGTTGCGAAAACGAAAGATACTTTGTGGCCTTCCAAAAGAGGACACAACTAAGAAATCAGTGGTTAAGTGTATTTACAACACTGTTCCAGAAAACTTCAACCCAAATATTCAGATGTTTGCTGCGCATTTTATGGAGGACTGTTTCCTGAACCAGTAGCCTACAATGCGTATGTGGCACAAAGGCTGTTTCTATAAATGGGGCAATTCCAACTTTCAAGGACAGTCTGACACTTCTGACTCACAGCCTGTAAGTGGATCCATAGTGGAGCAACAATAATGTACGTATGGGAAATGTGTTTTTTGAAAAGTTACTTAAACCGCATAGACACATTTCATTACACCAAATACACAAAATAATGTTCTTTTTAGCAACGTCTATATGACCCCTTTAAATATATATACATGCATATTAGGCCTGGGCGATAAAACTGTATCGATATTTATCGACGGTACACCTCCGATATCGATAGAAAAAATGTTCGATATAGTGCACGATATATATAGGTAAGTTGATATGAGTGAAGCAGACAGCACACACAAACACGAACACATGCTGAAACGAGTGCTGTGCCTGCCTGTGATGAGGAGACAAATTTAAAATAAACATTTGCATTTGACTGTTAGGTGTGCATCAGGGCGCGGCAGAGATGCAGTGATGATGATGGAAGTGACGTTGTTGCATTTTAATGTTTTATAAGTCTAGCCCACAAGACGCGCAGTTCCTGCGTTATTCATTCAAAATATTAGAGAAACATAAAAGCTCAATGCGGAGAAGATCTTGATAAAGGTTCAAACCGAAACCAAGCCATTCACACAAAAAGCAATATTCAGCGGCATTTTAGAGGACAATATGACTGCTGCACTTCACGGTCTCACAGACGCGATGTATAGGAGCATGCAAAAGTGAAAACAGTTGAAATTTTGTAGAAAATACGTCACGAATTGTGGAGGTTATGCTTTTCACTGTGTCTCATATGTGTTAAATGCAATCTGTTGAATGGCGCTTTGGATCTTTAGATTAAGCCATGGGCTAAATACCGATGAAGTGTTTTGCATAATTGGTTATGCAATTTATGAAAGTATATTAGATTTTATGAGTAATTATAGAAGTTATGCAACGTTTTTACAGTAGAGTTGACTTCCTTGCGCTGGCAATTTAAAATGTGATTACATTATTTCCACTATTGAGCCATCCTGTGGCCTTGGGACCCGACACCCACCAGATAAAAGGTTCCTATTTAATCTGCATATAAAACATTCGAATTGAGATATTTGTTTAATTTTATTTTGTGTTTGATTGTTAAAACACAAATATTTGTTGTTTGTCTCAATAAAATGGGTTAATTTAAAAATACAGCGGTTCAATTTAAAAAAAAATTTCTATTGCTCTTTGTTTTAAAAAAGGTTATAAAAAATGTCCATAATTATCGATACCGAATGATATGAAACATATATCGTCTTTTGTATAAATTTTTTAGATATAATCGCCCAGAACCTATACATACATAAATACAACCATATATATATATTATATATCTAATACACAACCCACAATTTTATTTTATTCTTTTATCATTAAGATATTTTATTTTATTATAATCTTTAATTGTCAATATTAATTTATAATACAATTCTATAGTATTAATGTTCTGAGAAAAATTAAAGAGAACATGTGTTGAGAATATAGTGATCATCTCTAATTTCTAATTGGAAATATTGCTAGGTTATATGCCGTGTTATTTCTCAGTGAATTATGACCTTTCCTCCCCTCGAAGACACACTGAAAAAACCACAAAGCACTTTTCTACAATTAAAAAGGTAGACACAGACCTTGTCATTGTGGGAAATTAGTGTTTTGAATGTTTAAGTCAGAGAATGTTGAACAGAGGTTGTAATACTTTAGACAGCAAAACACTTCAGAGAAAGCTCTGTTCTATCCGATTCACAACATGCCAATATCTACTGTAGCACAAATTTATGCCTTTTTCCTTCTGGCGTCCTTGTTTGACTGGCCACTAAAAAACATCAGCAAAACACTGCTATCCTAAATACATTTTCACTTTGACAGCTGCCATCTGTCATCTTTATCTAAGCAGTGTGTTGGGTATAATCCACACAGTTTGACATGTAGGACATTCAAGATGTTCATGGTTGTATAGTAAAGCCAGACAGATGGCTTTACCAAATCGAAGAAATATTAGTTTCCTCTTTTTAATCATAAGGAATTTTTACTCTAACTAGGTTTCCATCTACAATTTGACCTCAAGCTGACAATAATTACGGTGACCTTTAAGAGCATCATGGAAACCACAAGTTCAACCACACAAAACCCCTATTTCATCGAATCAATGAATAGTTTAAGTTTAAACCAAGCTAACATTGCCCTTTGAAACCATATGTGACCCTGGACCACAAAACCAGACTTAAAGGGATTGTTCCTCCAAAAATGAAAATTCTGTCATTAAATACTCACCCTCATGTCGTTCCAAACCCGTAAGACCTTCGTTCATCTTCGGAACACAAATTAATATATTTTTGATGGAATCTGAGATCTGAAATAATCCATGTGACATCAGGGGTTCAACCGTAATTTTACAAAGCTACGAGAATACTTTGTGCGCAAAAAAAAAACAAAAAACGACTTTATTCGACAATTTGTCTCCTCCGCATCACCCTGTAGCGCCATTTTGGAGAATATCCGCTGGACGTAAACAGCATATGCTATTCTGTGTCAGCTGCGCCACGCGGAAGACGAGTTACCTATGTTGTATGTGAATTTGAGTAACGAGAACAAAAACAACGTATCCGCGTGGCGCAGCTGACAAAGAACAGCATACGTTGTTTACGTTCAGCGGAACGTAAAATGCAGCGGAAATCCATTTTTCTCAGTATTTTTTTTTTTTTTGCACCCTCAGATTCCAGATTTTCAAATAGTTGCATCTTGGCCAAATATTGTCCTATCCTAACAAACCATACATCAATGGAAAGCGTTCAGATCATGTATTAAAATCTCCCAATAAAATCTAAAAAAAAAAAAAAACCTTTAGGACTGGTTTTGGATCAAGGGTCACATATCCCTCTTTTCTATAGTGGAACGAACATTTGTATTTATGTAAAAAGCATAGAGTCATATGCCTATAAACAAATAGTCAGACATTTTATTTAAATTAAATATGTATATGTACACAATTGTTTGTTTGCATGATACAGTTAGTGCCAAATGACAAAAAAGAGCATTCACGACTTAGGATATTGACATTACTAATTTTTAGTGAGTGGAGAATTTGCTAGTTGACAGTTAAACACTGGTTTGCTGAGGCAACAACTCCACTTTAAAACAAAAAAAAAACAATGTGTATATACAGTTTTACCAATATTTAAGAAATGTATTTAAATAAAATGATTATAATTAGGTTATTATATTAGTCTACTACAATAGAATTACTATATATTTTTGATTAATTATATAAATATCTAAAAATACATAAACTATATATGCACATACACATGTTTTTGTTTGCATTTAAAGTGGAGTGAATGTTTCCAAAGCATTAACCAAAAATAATTAAAGCATTAACCAGGTCCAGCATGACAGGGTTTACTCCGCACAGTATTGCAAAACATCAATATCAGCTAAACAAAGAATTTCAAAGAATCTTCTCATTCCAGTGGAAACTACCACCAACACCTCACAACCAGAATGACCCGAGGCTCTCTGAAAACCAGGTTTGAACTGTGTTTATATACACAAGGCAATTCACTTTTAACAAAGTAGCAGGTGAGTGTTGGCAGCGACCTGTTTTGCCTCCACTGAGCAGCTATTCACACCCAAGGAACACAGTGACTTATCACAGCAAACCTTTTGCATGCATGGAGGTTCCCCTTAAGAACGTCATAAGTGATACTTGTTAGACATGACAGCGAGTGGCAGCATGGTTTATAAAAACACCCCATTCATTGCAAATAAATGGGGAAACACCTTCCCTCCAAAGATTTTTAAGCACTTATTGTAAGTGAGAAACCCAATTTAAATTGACTGAGAACCCTTATCAGTAAGACGAGGACAAAAATGAACCTTGATATGGTCTGTAGGGCAATATTTTTCGTTGGGATAAACTAGTCATCAATGTTTGATGAGTGAATTTGCAGTGCACAAATGTTGGTAGCCTGCCACCGGTTTTATAGGCCAATCTGTGCATCTCCCATCCATTCCACAGGGAGCTATTAGAGAAAATGAAACTTATCTTACTGAAAACATTTTCCTGCACACTTCCTAAAGCAGCTCACATCGTCCATAATTACAATAGAGCACTGCTTTATTAAACCCATAATCCCAGACAGCCAACGAAACCGACGTGAACCTAAACAATGCATTTCAATGATGTCTTTGAGCTACATCAAGGATGCAACAGTTGCTCGTATCCGGAAAACAAACCCACGAAGCCCGTGTGCGTACGTACCGGTGGACTTCCATTTTCGAAGAAAGAGCGCATCTTTCATTCAGTGTGAAGCCGGACACCTTGCATTGTGCTGCAGACTGGAGCTGCATGGCTTCCCCCGGCTCCAACGCTGTGGATTCGATCGCGATCACACTCGCCTATTCATCGCATTCCCCCTATTCTGAATGCATCGGTGATTCATTTAGAGATGGGCTCAAGTCAGCGGTGCTTCTCCATGCTGCTCGCATACACAATCCCGCTTTTCACAGTGCTGGACGGTAACCTGGCAACAGGCATTTGAGCACTCACAGTTGTTAAAGGAGATCACGTTTGAGAAGATGAAATTGCTACGCTGTGTTAATACTGCTCAACTGGGCGGCTTTTCCAGCCCTGTCTCTCTATCTCTGTCTCTCTCTCTCTCTCTCTCTCTCTCTCTACTATCTCTCTCCTGCCCCCCCCGCCTCTGGTCTTTCCACCCCCACCCCTCCTCTCTTTATTCTGTGCTGCTCCGTTTCAATAGTGATTTATCTTTGCTGGCTAAGCTTTGTTTTGAAGCAGCATGTGCATGCAGGCATCTGTGCAGAATGAGGTAAACATGATTTCAAATGCATGATATACAGAACGCTAAATATTTAATGAGGTAGCCTTGAGGTAATTGAAAAGGAGAAAACTCTTATTTTTGGCCTTGTGTGACCTCTCAATTAAAGCAAGTTACAATGTTGACTTATATTTGATCAGCTAACATTATTTTTAAACTGCCTAGGGCTGGATAATAAGGCTGAAAAAAAATCATATAATTTAATATCGATACTAATCACAATATTTCACACCAGGAAATGAATTCCACATTGTTAGACATCAAGCAATACCTAAATGGGGTCATATGATGTTGCTACATAAAAACATTAGTGTGTTATTTGGTGTAATGAAAATGTGTTTATGCGGTTTAAGGTTCAAAAAAAACAATTTTCCACATACTGTACATTATGGTTTCTCCTCTATGCCCAGCCTTTCTGAAAAGCGTCGATTTTTAAAAAGCTCATCGGTCTAAAAAGCGAGGTGTGCTCTGATTGGCCCTCATCCCAGTGCATTATGATTGGCCGAATTCCTCAAGCGTGTGATGGAAATGTTATGGCCCTTACCATACTGTGATGCCCTGACCGGCTGGAGTGACGAGACAAAAATATTAAAACCCATTATAAACGAGGCATTTGTTGCATACAGCGGGGACATAATTACGGATTATAATGAAATATACTGTCTTTTTACGTGAATGGGCATTGCAATCGCGCGCGCCAGCGAAACCATTCGAAAAAAAAAAAAAAAAATAAAACAATAAAACCAGGTCTGCATTTGTGATCAGAGAAACAACAAAAAACAAGCGCTAACTTACTCTACACTGCTCAAAACTCGCATATGAATAGTCAGTGGCAAATTCTTTAAACATAAAAAAAACTTACTTACAGTCTGTGAGTCCGAACAGACTTTAAGTACAGTCTGTACATTGTAGTCTACTCTTCCAGGATCAGGAAACAGTCCTCCATAGAATGTGCAGCACACATCTGAATATTTTGTTCTGGAACAGTGTTGTAAATACACTTAACCACTGATTTCTAGTCGTGTGCTCTCTTTTGGAAGGCCAAACAAAGAGTTTCGCTTTCACAACGAACATCAGCACGCCCACGGGGGCTAGAGTGAGCGAGGGCCGGAGGCTCGAGACGAGCGTGAGGGCCGGCTTGAGTGAGCGGCGGCGGAGCAGGGTGCTTGCGGACAACCACATGTGAAGACCCCGACGATGGACTCCGCCTTCGACACAGTGGAAAAGCTGAATCGGCGATACCACCGCACGAAGTTGATTTATTACTCAAGGACCAGCACGATCAAGCATCAAGGCATGACGAACGGAATGTCTCATTGGGAAGGCCAAATCAAAGTAGTTTCGACTTTCACAACGGAAGCACACAGCGCCTTACCGCCGGCTGCAAGCAGTGTCAACAATACCTACAGCGAAGAAATAAAAGCATACGCATCCTTTCAGTTGGTGACCATTTGGGCACGGCGTTGCATTATGCAAAACTTCCCACATGTGCCAGTAAGACTGTGGGGGGTGTTAGCAACGAGCCGTATTATAGCTTTTATAAAGATAATATCTTTGGATTTGAGGACATTAGTCTTTGCAAACTTTACAGATGCTTCTAGTAATGCACAAAGAGCATTGCAAAACAACTCCAAAGAGCAAGGAAAAAAAATCAATCACATGACCCACAAACTCCAACAAAGAAAATTTTTAATTGAAATCATGAAATCAGTTGTTATTTGTTTCTGAAATTCGTTTTTTTCCTTATAATTATTATATTTTAAGTTATTTCTTATTATGAGATTTAACTTCAAATACCATGTAATTATAAAAGTAATAAAGTATTTTTGATGACAATCGGGAGAGCTCTGTGACCTACCATCAGCAACAAGGGTTTTTTTTTACTCCCACTCACGATTCAAGGCTTAGAAAGGTAGTAAGGACATCATTAAATTAGTCCACATGACATCAGTGGTTCAAGCGTAATTTTACAAAGCTACGAGGATACTTTTTGTGCACAAAAAAAAAAAAAAAAACGAGAACTTTCTTCACTGAATATTCAATTGCTATCTATGCAGGGTGAGAAAGCTCTCAGATTTCATAAAAAAATTGTATTCCAAAGATGAAAGAAAGTTCTTGTGGGTTTGGAACGACATGAGTAATTAAAGTCGAAGAATTTTCAATATTTTTTCAATAAATTATGGATTTTCACCCAGTGCTGAGCTTTTTTTTGCCATTACCGTAGGTACCTAAAGAGGAAAACTGAAATATAGTATGAACAATATAGCGCACCTCTACTTCTGACCATACTTTATTAGACAAACACACAAAACAGAGAGAGAAATGTTATTTTTTTTCTGTTTTTTGCATTCACATACTTGCGTAGATCCTGTTTTGGGGCCTTAGACACTCAGTAGAGAACAACAGTATTGTTATTATAAAGTACCATGGAATCAAACATTTACAATGGTACAATATCATCTCTTTAAATTGAAACAATTTTGTAAGGTTGAGAACCTTCAAAAACTAGGGAATGATTTGACCAGAACATTGAATTCAGCTTCGTCTAAACTGCTCGAGGCCATAAAATGAGCAATCAATCTACACAAAATTGCTGTGTGCTACCCCACTCTCAAATGATAAAAGCTCTACACTAGACTTATAACAGCACCACTGAGCTGAACAGAGCAATTAAGTCAAATCAATTAAATGATTAACACATTTTAAAGCATGATCCCTGAACAGTAAAATAAAACATGTGGGGAACATGTGACAGATGCACTCTGGGATCATGTGGTTTGATGTATGGCACAGATCCTGTGGCTTGCGATTGTCTGGCCTGTCTCCACAGGAACAGATGAGTGTGAGTGACAGGTCAGGTGTGGAATAAGGGCCTGCCTGATCATAATGCACAGTCACACTCCAAGCGTCCAGCCAGTAAACTCTGCAATTAATCACTAAGGCGCTGACGAGGACAGCGCCGGTCAAGGACCCACCCAAATCAACCATCACTGACAGGGACGAGCTGACAGCAAGAGTAATCGATATGACTTTGGTGCTTCTCAGCAGGGCTGTCAATATATCAAACTTTCAGTAGCCAATACCAATTGCAATACCAGCCATCGTAATGATATCAATACTAATAAATCCATACCAAAAATAATTGAATTATTTAATATTATTATTATTTTTAATAATTATATATACTCTATAAATATATATACAGATATATATACTATATATATATATTATATAAATATAAGATATTGTATGATAGATCTATTAATTATTAACAATAATATTGTAAAAATTTATTTTATTACTACACATATGATATTTAGCACGCATTTTTATAGTTAACTCAGTATTACTACTGATATTGTTTGCTATTATTACTGTATATTATAAATGTCATTTTTATATTCTAACAATAATTTGCAGTGGTGTTCAACATAAAGTCGTTAATAACTAAGATAAATGCCCAAAAAACCATCTAGTCCTGAAAAAAAGGACTAAAATAGGGGTGTTTTCATAGTCGAATCGGAATGTTCTAATCTTGCTGATGGTCGAATCATATGTTTGGGGGCGGGGGGGCAAACTAGGCTATTTTACAAAGAGTCAAGTCAGACATTCGACAGTCATAATTACTGATGTTAACACACAGGGAAAATGTGTAACGGGTGTCTTGCAGATACAAACGGGTTAAATAATGTTTTATGTTTTGATTAAAAAATAGTTAACATTAAATGTCAGTGAAACCCTAAGAATTCACAAATTTTTTCTCAATAGTGCTCTCATTGTAGTGTTATGTATATGACAGTAGTTATTAACTGTTTTGAGCTGAAGATGACCAGTAGAGTTACAACGAAGAGCTTGCAGCCAAATGCTTCTTCGGAGATCCCCATCTCTACACGATATATATAAGCCGGCTGAAATGTTTTGAAATCACTTGTACCTACCTGATTTAAAAAATCCAGTCTTTCACTCTGCCTCAATTTGAGTCTTGTTAAAGATATAAATCCCTGCCGCCAAGATGCTCCTCTGTCAGTCACGGATTATGGAAAGTGAAACTTAAATCTGTAATGGGGTGGTTGGATTTATTCACGCACGTTAAAATATTTATTTAAAGTTTCTTTCTTTTCAGATTCTTATTTACATCATTATCTTAATAGGCTGTATATTAACTTATTGGGAGAAAACCGGTAGTTCTGTGTGAAATCAGACATTTGAGCACCCCTTTATAGCCAAAATGGCATGATCATAACTCCTCTGCGAATATTTGACTGTGAGATTGGTAGTTGAATCAGGCTCCTCCTATCAAAGCATTGATTCTTCGACTATTCGGGGTCACCCCTAGACTAAAATGCCTACTGCTCAACTACATATACTATAGTCTACTAAGAATACAAAAAAAAACTGCTGCATACTGCATCAACACCATTAAACCTGTGGAACAGGTTTTGCTGAAAGCAGAAAATGTGCACTCTCATTTTCCATGTCATTGATGGAACGTCACAACTATTTTCAAACCTCTAAATATTACTGCACTCGAGCAAAAGTGCAAGTCAAGCACAGTCACAGCAGGCTCTCACGTTTAATCAATTAGCTACTACGGCTCTGAGAGCAGTAGGTCAACACGCTACCGACTTCAACAGCAAACGTAGACCTTTGGAGTCTCACGTAGACTGCAATTGGCGTGCAACATCCCAGACTTGTCAGGCACTGAGAGAGCCACCTGGAAGCACCAAGTTCCCGTGAGTGGGTGGTGCAGTCGGGTCAGGCTGAGAGTGTGAAACCTTGAGCCCGGCATCGGAAGAACACATGGTGCATGGGAGGATGCATGCAACACCTCTGCTTATAAACCACATGTCCACAGGAGGCCTGGCACCACCGTTTCAAGCTTTATACCTCTGCAGGCGGTGGCAAAACAGCCATAGAACCAGTCTGGGCTTGTCCCTTTCTGAAAAACACTATATGACACTATATGAGTGTCCTCCTTTCTCCATAGAAAGTCATTGTGGTTAATCAGATAAGTGTACAGAAGGTTTTCACTTTCTAGAACTTCAGAAGTGCTGTCAATGTTAACGCATGCAATTAATAAATTAAAGCCTATTTGTATGAAAAACAGTAGTCTAAAAACAGTCAGTATAAATGCACACATGCTATAGCTTAATAACAAATACGTCCTATAATTACCATTACTCCTGTATTAAAATTCAGTGTGAATATCCCAAATTTCTGCCACAATACCTTGGTGCAGTGAGTGTTACTACAGTAAATCCATGGTAAATGATGGCGATGTGTAGATTGAAAAGCCTTCTTGACTTCTCGTTGCACACAGTGTTCCTCCTGTTTGGCTTTAAACTCATAAAAGTAATTTGTGTTCATTGCTGAATTCAAGCAGTGTATCTCACAGTGCTGCTTAATGCTCGCGTGACCGAGTAAACACATCTGCTCTAGTAAGCTCGCGCCGCGTGGCAGTTTGAACTTTGATCCGAGCGGATAAACGGTCCATGTGGTGCGATTCAAATGAGTCGCGCTGTTTCGTTCTGCTTTTGGCGCATAAACATTATATCGAACATTTATCGAACTCTTCATATCGTTTTATCGAGGAAAATTATATCGCGATAATTATCATTATCGCATTATCGCCCATCCCCTACTATCCTCCACCCCCGCATCCCAGTTCCGTGTTTGGAAAGGAAATTAAGTGTACTACAGAAACCCTAAAGGGAATAAATACGAGATGGCTTTTTTTTTTATATGTAATAGGTCTATGTAATATATATATAGATACTAGACATATGCCATGTATATTATATATCTATAAGATGTATATATATATATACACACACATCGCATATAGTACACGCATATATAATACATCTGACTCTTCATATATATGGATGTGTATATATGTATATATATATATATTAGTATATATAGATATATATATCTATTATATATTATAACTCTCTTATATATCGATGTATATTGTGGGTTGTTTGTATATATATAGAATATAATACTGTATATCGTATATATGTGCTGTGTGTGTGTGTTTGATTAATATAATATATATATATATATATATATATATATATATATATAACACATACAGTTATACCACACCCCCATACTTTACCTTATATATATATATATATATTGGGTGTGTTTGTGTGCGCGTGTTTGTGATATATATATATATATAATATATATATATATATAATCGCTGTGTTCTAAAAACTATCGATACGTACTATGTATCGTCACCGAGATTTGACGACACAGCTATGCCCTGTATCAATATGGTGGCAACGTGTGCAGCAGTGGACCGCCGCTTTAGTTCTGTTTTCAAATTTTTACAATGTGTAAATGTGTAGTATATAAAAGTGCGAGGTTTTCTAAAAAAGACATGACAATAGCATATATAGTCCCACAACAAGGTTTAGGCCCAAATCCCAATTCCTACCCCTTAGCCCTTCCCCGTTCCCCTACCCATGACAGGCGTTCCGTTTTCGTCTGACGGCAATTCACGTGAGGGTAGGGGTGTTCTCGATTCTCTTTTGTGGACAGGGGTAGGGGAAGGGGGAAGGCCGTGATACGGCCCGTGTCAAACGAAAGATAATATTCGGGACCCACAACTTCAAACAAGGGATATAGAAGTTACTCAGCGGAAACCGGCTATCCGAGGGCAACAATTGGCTGCCTTAGCGAACAAAAAAGACACAACCGTACGCAAGTTTTGGCATTATAAAGATTTCACGAAGTAATCATTTGTTTTTATGTTACATTCCAATCGTGAGTTCCCCCATTGTTTTGTTTTCATATTTACGTCAGTTACTCACCAGAAACTAACGTCCCCCCCCCCCCCCCATATCATTATAGACTGCACGTATTGCCACAACATATTTCATGTCTGATCATACGTGATAACCACCGTAGACATTGAGACTGGGGGCTATCCCCCCAATAATGTAGAAATCGCCTCACCCTTTTCTCAATATTGCCATCTCGAGAGAGAGCGATGAAGAGAGAGAGAGAGAGAGAGTTAAAGTTGCGTGTAATGCCGTCTGTGCATTTCTCTTTATTAGAGGGGTTACTTGAGAAACAGCGATTCCTTACTCCTCTCAGTTGCGGAAATATATGTTCGATTTCGTATTTAAACTGTTCTTTAATCACGTCAGGCAGTGTTTTGACTCAGTTTTCCCTTTTCCCCTGGATGTTGATGCGGCGCGCTCTCCGATTATTTTGTGTCGTGTGTGTGTGTGTGTGTTGTTGTGTGTGTGTGTGTGTGAGTTGTGTGCGTCACTAAGCGTGCATTAGACTAGAATGGTAATAACGGCTCTAATGCACACCAGCACACCAGTATAGGTTTGTGTATTGTAGGAGCTAGACGACATATGATGATGTGTGACGGCATAGTAGTGTTGTCCCAATTCTTAGGGGAATATTTTTCACCCCTACCCCTTGACACTGTTTCAAGAGACAAGGGGAAGGGTAGGCGGAGGTGTAGGGGAGAGAGTTAAAATGAATTGGGATTTGGGTGCTTAATCTTGGCCGCAGAGGAAGAAACTTGGAATGGCCTGATTAAGAGATATCCTCCAAAACAGAGCTTTCACACTGCGTATGTTGAATATCTGCAATGTGTTACTTTATCTTGTCAACCTGTCAACCATGTGCACACGCTCGGCTCTCCATCTGTGGTTATTAACGAGCTTGCTTTCTGAAACATCGGTTACTTCTGCTAAGTTTTATTGCGATCCTCCACATTCAATATGCTATTTTCAGAACAGTGTCATGTGCACCGAGTGTCTTCATTTACACGCACAGAGAGATAGAGTAGAGAGCGAGAAGAGATAGAGATTACAGAGAGAGAGAACGAGACTAGAGAGTAGAGAGAGAGATAGAGAGAGAGAGAGATCGTCCTTTTAGTGTGCCACAATTACAACCGTTTTGCCGCGTTTCTCTATTAACAGTGAAACAGAGGCTTTAATTGCTTTAGAAAAACATGATTTTGTCGAGCTCCTTTTTTAGACCAAGATAATTTTATCTCTAGTGAGCGATACAATGCGTCTGTATTAAGGTTTGATCAAAACTGCGAGGTATCGTCTAACAACTTGTTGCCTGAATTGTCTGAGTGGCGGCACAGCAACACTGAAGTCTGGTGTGCGGACTGCGAACTTCAACTCAAACTTCGCTCTCGTGACGTGCAGAGCTATCGGTGCCTAGAGTCCGCTTTGAACCGTAGCCCTCCTTCTAGAATCGTGAAGCTTGCGGAAAGTTTTACAAAAGTAATGTTTGCACAACGCCCATGTGCGTCGAAAAAAGACAAACACAAAGACACGTCTCTGAATCTCAGCCTGACACATCGTTAAACAGTGAAGCAGTCTATTTTGAACTCTTCTAATTTTTTTGTTCTATTATAGAGGTTAACTATTGTCGCATTGTATAACCTAGCCATACCTAGCATGTAAATGTATTTGTTCTTTAATAGTATTGAGAAATGAGTATCTTAAAAATATATAAATTTTATTAGTAATGAGACATTTTTATGTGGCTAAAGTGCAAGAATGACAAACAGATCAGGAATAATGTGCACCTGGTGTGGGAGTGTGCGACCATCTAACATGAAATGGGATGTCGAGACTACCTATATTGAACCTGTAGGTACAGTTATCGGATGCCCATTCCTATGCACGAGGTCCCAGGCTGCTGCTCTGCCAAGTGAGTTAGAATGGCACTATAGTAGCCGTGTTTTAATGTCAACAGCTGCTTTTAAGCTAAATGAATCTGTCCGAGCGTCGAAAATTCAGTGCTCTGTGCTATCGGGATGCGTACGTATTGTGGGCCTCTGGTTATCGTATCGTGACCTTGCTGGGGATACCCGCCCATTATAATACTGTCTATTTATGTGTATGTGATATATTTTATAGTTATGATAGAGTAATCGATATGCCACACACACACGACGTCACACACATATACACACACACACAAATATAAATATATACATACACATACATACTATATATAGCCTACATACAGTACACACACTTTAATTGTAATTTTTATTTTATTAATTTTTTATGATGCACTATGAATCAATGTATTTTAACACCTCTAACTGTGATCCAAATCTTGAGCTGCTCAAATCTGAAATGCAAAACCACGTGATTGCCTTTACCTTTACATATGCAAGCACTCTATCCTGCCTCTAGCAACAACCTCCCAGCATGCTGCTATATTCTAATACATGTGACAGCGGAGAAAGACAGACAGATAGACAGACTGACTGACTGACTACTAGGGTCTGGCTCCAAGCAGGATATCAAACAACACTCAAACTCTCAATGTCACAAGAAAAACATTTTTACGCAATGTTACAATAGGCATCAAGTTCACTGATTCTTGCAGTTTATTGATGGTTTTGATGTCATGATTGCTTCACAAGACTTTTTTTTTTAACTTAAAATGTAATGAAGTCAATACAACAGTATAAACCCTAGCAGTAGAAAGATCATGAATCATCTCAAGTAGTGAGGATACAACTCATCCGCACTTAGACTAAACAGATGTCAGAAAAGTGCTGACAGCAGAGTTTCTTCATACCAACACTTACAGGCAAAAGCTAACAAAAGGTTAAGAGTTCACCAACAGATGACCATATATGTTCACGACTAAGCCAAGATGTCATACTGATTCATCAGTACGCTGCGTTTGTATGCTTTGTGTGTGTAATTTCGCTAAATGTGAGAGTTTTACTGTCTTTACAAATCTGGTTTCGAGTTCAGCTCACATCCAGTATAACAAATGTTATTTGTGTTGTTTTTTGTGTTTTGTTGTGTTCCAGCTAACTGTCTGCTGATAGGGGTGCTCCGATCAGGATTTTTGTGGCCGATCACAGAAAGCAGTATTTGCCGATACGATCACCGATACCTGCATTTTTTTGACAATCGTGCAATTGTGGCACAATAGCTTACACACAGCACAAGCCTTATTTCGTGAGCTATATGTGAGGTGGCCTTTATGCTAGTTTCATACATACTCTGTTTGCAGTGCGTATGCAGTCCATGTGGTACGTAAGCAGTGCAGAAGCAGCACGGACTATGCTTAGTGTAAGAAACACATTATTCAATGCTTTTTAACTTTTGCATTTACTTCTAGATTTATAAATTAAGTTGCTCAAACAAGTGACAAAACATTTATTTTGCATTGACAGAAACGGACATTGCTCTACGGCCTTTCTTTTGCATTTATTTCTTATATTACACTAGCAAGCTCCTTCAGTTCACAAAGACTTTGTTTTACTACCGCCACGAGGGCCATCTATTATTAGCTTCGTTTCTTTCTAAAAAATCCTCTCTTTTTCCTTAAAACCTAGCCAAAATAGTTGAATATCCAAATGTGTGACGAACAGGGCTGGACAATAATTTCAATATCATGTATGTATCAAAGCTGATATAATTATTTGTTCAAATACGTGATATTGATTTTAAACAACTTCCGTATTCCTGTAAAAATCATTTATGCATTCTATTCACCAGTGTTTTCCCATAACAATTGATTTATTTGTGCCGTTGTGACCTTCGTTGAATAAATCATGAGCACTGCTCGCACGTTCCAAATCATAAACAACGGCTCGGTGTGTTTATATTAATGTATCTCTGAAGGGAATTGACTTCAGAGATACAGTCTTCAGAAAAGTTTCGATGGCATTTCATTTGATCTGATAAAGTAGCATTCATGACCGGCCTTTGAGCTGTTGCTTTTTGATTACAGCCATTACTTGTCATGAAACACGCTATGTTTTATCAGGTCTAAAGCGCCTCCTACTGGCGGAGAATGAATGTTCATTTTCACTAGAGCCCGGTCTCCAGCAACATTTCCAGTTTTGTTGTTGTTCAATTTTTTTGTTTTCTGCAGCGACTCGGAGCACTTTGCATACCCTTTTTTCTGGCTGAAGCACATTTTTTTCAATCTATAAGAATAATCAGCCTACACTACAAGTCAATATTATTTTATTGACCAGAAGATTTTAATTGTTTTTTTTTTTTTTTTTAAGATCTCTTCTGCTCACCCGGCCTGCTTCTAATTTGTTGTGTTTTACTAAGCGGCGAATAGATCTGGCGTTTCTCTGCTCGATCACCAAGGCTCCATTGTATTCTTTGATCTACACGCAAAAACAGTAAAAATGTTGAATATTATTACTAGTATAAAATTGCTTTCTATTGAATAGATTTTAAAAAATGATAATTTTCCCTGTGATCATACATAGGTAACCGTTTTCAGCATCATTACTCCAGTCATTCATATCACATGATACTCAGAAAAATCATAGTCAATACATGCCCGATTGCTGATTATCATAATTTAAAAAACAATTGAGTAAATCTATTTTCACGGATTCTTTGTAATGCCAATACGAAAATTCCAAAGACAGCAGTTATCTGAATAAAAAGCTTTTGTAAACATATTACCACTTATTCCATTTAGGCTAATTGTTATTATTGTTTGGGATAAGAATCTTATAGAATATAATACTTTTATTGTAGCAAGGATTTCTCTAAATTGATCAATTCAAGGTTTGTATGATAAGGCATTTATAATGTTTTTCATAAATGATGCCTATTTCCGATAAAAGTGTTTCATTTTTTATCGTATTCGGAATTATATCGTACTTCGACTTAAATTAGAAATATATCTTGATATCACTTTTGTGCATATAGTAGTTACAAAACTCTGCGCACGCAATTGCGGCTCATCGAAAGAGGCTGCGGGACGCCAGCCCTATGTGAAATCAAAGTCGACTTGAATTAGATGCATTTATGTGTAAATACGCTGGCCATGTTCGTGTTCCCTCCATGTTCATAGTTTACTTGCAAACACGGCGCCTGTACTTTTAATTCTCCTCTTGCACCAGCATATTAGCTCCGGGGCGGAAACAGATGTCTCTGCCAACTGGCTGCAGACCATCCCCACTCCTGGAACGCACTGACGACCGCCCGTTTGCAGTGTGACCTTTAAGCCGTTCACAGGACGGAAAAAATACACACCACTAAACGCACTGCAAACAGAGTAAGTGAACCTGACCTGGCGTTATGTGTGTGCGGCCTGTGAGTGTGCCATAGTGTGCATGGTCGCCAGGAGAGCGTGCAAGCGCTGAATGTTTTAAAACACTGCAAGAATTTAAAAAAGGAATCCATTTATAAAACTTAGTGACGATGCGCACTGCTTCGATTGTGTGCAGGGACAATTTCTGTCCTCAACTGTGCGCTCATCTTACAGTGCATATGCTATGTGAATTTGAAGCATTTTGCGCATTTTGAGAAGAGACAGCCGCGCACCACCGATGATTCACTCACCTCTGTTGTACAATTATGTCCCTCCAGAAGTTTTCACTCCAAAATCTTACTTAAGTTATTTAATGAAGAAATATGAATTGTACCTCACCTTCAGCATTATAATTATTCCTAATACCATTCATTTGACAGATTGGTTTTTGAGATCGGCCTATTAAAAAGCACCGTCCGTACATACAAACACTTTCGCCAACATCGATTATTCGCCGATAATGACAGTAGCCTCTCAATAGAGTTAATTGCTCAACCGATATAATCGGCGCATCGAACGATATTTGGCACTTTTTAAATATCGGCATTGGCCGATAATTTTTTCTGTTTGGCCGATGTGTTCGAGGCGAACACATTTGTTTTATTTTGACAGTGCGGCGGACTTTTATTTTGACGCCGCTGAGAACGGCAGCACCTGAACACACAGTGCTCACATTCTCCCTCTTGTTCGCTGTCGTCGTTCAGTTCTGTCTAATATGGATAGAAGTCTAATAATCAGACAGAACTTTTAAACAAAGGAATTAAAAATTTATACAAAAAAGTATTATGACGATTGCCTTAATATTATTAGTAATAGAAAGGCAAACAATACTTTCTCGTTTGTCGTCAGCATTAAGCAAATATGCATTTATATAATTTAAACAAATCTTAGAATGACTAATGAACATTTAATTTCACAAACCTTGTGAACTTAGTCGAATCCAGCTGTGAGATATTATGAAGTGTGCATTTGTATCCTGCATGATCGCGTGTTCTCTGTGTGACGGTCTCGCGATACCGTTCTTGAAGTCATCGGTGACTTATACAGAGGTGTCAAATTATGCTGCTCTTTATGCATTTGCCCACTGTCATATATTTATGTCATTTTCATTGCGTGCTGTATGTAAAAATGTGTGTTACCTTGGCTTTATTAAAAAAAAAAAAAAGTGATTCCCAATGCACACAATCTTCCCAGAATACTGAGTGCCCTGTTAGTTACAGTGTTTACTTCCTTTTTAATTATATTTTTATTAAATATTTATTTGTGTAAAATACTTTGTCATCTAAAGTATAAGTATTTTTATTTTACACATTTATTTTTTAATCCTTTGTCAATGATTTCAAATTTCTTAAATATTAATTAAAATAAATACAATATTATATCGGCTTTATATCGGCCATCTTGCTTTCCAAGATATCGGCATTGGCTGTTAAAAAACCCATATCGGTCGACCACTAAATCAGAGCACTCATAATTCTGAATAATAACCAGTTCTTGTTTCTTAACAATAATTTTCACTTTCACTTCAAAAAGATGAAGGAATGAAGACTGTTTTTCAAATGTGGAAAAAGAACAGCAGAAGGCCACAGGGCTCTTGTGTTCTCTGCACTCTCAGAAGCAGACAGACAGAAAAATCCCCAGATCAGTACCACACATCATCCTCAGAATAACAAATGGAGGGAAGTAATGCGGCACTAAACAAATGCACTAGTTCTTCCTCAAACACAAAGGTTTCACCTTATGTACAGAGTCAAGGCATGAGCTAAGATGTTAACTGAAGTTCCCTTACAGAGGATTGCACCGGGATGCCTGCAATGCCGAGGGGTAGAACAGACCAAGCAGGACAAGCAAGAAATGCTAATGATTTACTGCAGCACAGACACACAGACCATACAGAGCATCACTATCCCAAACAAACACATACAGCTCCAGGTGACTTATTCAGCAATCACTCCAATCAGCTCTGAAAACTATAATGACTGCACATGCCAGACGCCTGCTGCGTCATAACAGAGTGCATTATACAGTAAACCAACAGATTTTATATTTAGACCCTTGCTAGCATATATAAATAAATGCAGCTGAATGCATTATATAATATCACAAAGCCAAGAAATAATCTCCCCAAAATAGCATGCATCATTTTGAAGCATTTAAGCACAAAGAAATATATACAAAATATATTTTTAAAGCAGGAATCCCCTTCTATTTGCAAATAATACATTCATATATATATATATATATAGATAGATAAAGATAAACGTCAGTGCTGTAACAGAACATACATCATGCTTATTTGTAGGTTAAAACAGTTTGAAAGTTTATACAGAAAAGGGAAAAATATGAAGGTGCACCTACATTACACACCAAACAAAAGCATCGGGAAATTGTAAACACTTGTAAATGTAAGACCTGCGAGACTTGTCTTGCAGAAACCACTTTGACAGGTGATGTCAAATATCAAACTGAAAACAAGCCAGTTATATCTGCAAAGTGCCTTTCACAACGCAAACTACTTTAAAGCAGCTTTACAGAAAATAGTCTCTCAGTACCCAAAGTGACAAAAAGGCAAATGTGCCAAGGAGAAACATATAAATCACATAATACGGTGATACTGAATAAACGGTTTCGAACTGTACAGACAAAAAAACCTGTCCCTGACGATACTGCTGAGCTCATTTACATAGACCCTGATGAAAAGAAAGGGGAAAAAAACACATCACTCCCCATCTGTTAAGGATAGATGCACATGCTGGAGAGTTGCTAATTTATTGTTGAACATAGGAGTATAGTTCAGCAAAAACATCAAAACCCAACTGGCTGTGTGTGGAGAAACCACACCATGAAG